>JACBWW010000056.1:4638229-4741930 GCA_020086605.1 Lanius collurio
CATGCATAGCAAGTGTTACAATGTAGTAAGAATAATAGAAGAAAACAACAAAAAATAAAGACTAATATGTTTGGTTCTACGTAATATTCTAGGGTATGTGATACATGGAGAATTTGTTCCCAAGTTATTTTTCAGTTGGAATGCTTCTACCCAAAAGGTGTAGGTAAGTTTGAACGTCTAAGTATGCCTCGTAAGTCCTATGCTTAGAAAAGCAAAGTTGCTGTTCTGATTTTTTTATTAGATATTTATTTTTTATTAGATATTTGAGTTTTGCTTACTTATACTTCCTAATATTCCTCATATTTCTAAAGACTTGTGAATTTCTGCTTTATAGTGAGGCTTTATAATGATAGTTGGGTTGCAAAATGTATAGGAAAAGGGACAAATTTATTAGAAGTTATGAGTTGCATTTTCTCAGCAGGCAGGTCAGCATACTCTGCACAACTGCCTTAGACACAGTATCCTGTAACACCAAGGCCAAGCATTCCATCTGATCCAGGGCTTGCAGGAAAAAGTTCTTAGTTGTTCATTTAGTGGCACACCCATTGCCTATTAAGAGGTAATTTTAGAAAGAAGCAGAAGTCCACAGCATGGCTCACAGAGACTATTTTGAAATACCTGGCTGCATCCACACCCATGCTTGTAGCCTTTACTCGAGGAAACTTTTTAATTACATCCATTGTGGTTGTGTCCAAGCTAAGCAACAGAGGACAGAGTCTGAAACATAATGGGCTACCTCTTGGGCAAGTGAATCGACTGTTTTCAAAGCAGGAACATTCATGTGCTGAGCAGTACCAAAACCAAAATATCCAGATACATAGCATCTTTGAAAACAGACATAAAACTTCACAAGATTTTTGTAGATTTAGCAAGATAATTTGGGTTAGCTTAATGTCAGGATGATATATGCTGGAAGAGGAATGGGAAGTGCTTGATCTGTCTTGACATGATTTATAGTGAGATCTGCAAAGGTACCTGGGAACAGACATTAATCTCCAGGAGGTGTGGGGCAGGGAGAGGGAATTGCTTCCACTGGGATGGATTTAGCTGGCTGCTTGAGTATGTTGTTGGCCAGGTGGAGGGGGTCATGCCTTGATCCTGTCAAAGAGGTGGATTTTTGAGGCTGGGGCAAATCAGTGTGCAGAGGCATATTTTAAAAGTGGAGCAAACATCCCTGCTCTTGGAGTACAGATGTAGAAAAAGTTGGGGTGCCCAGTTCTTAACAAAAGATTAAAAGGCCTCCTCAACACGAGGTAAGTCACAGGTCTTCCTCAGCCTGAGGACTTACTAAACCACATCTTCATATCAAACACCTTATCAGCGGGCAGGTCATGCTGGCTGTGCTGCCTTTTTATGTGCCATCTCAAGCAGCAAAAGGTTTTGAGAGGCACTCAGTGCAGCAGAGCAGAGCAGCAGCCCAGGGATGTGAGTCCTGGAGCTCAGGACTAGGGTAACAGCTTTCCCACAAAGTAAAAGTTCAGGTGCAAAAACATTTGGCAGGCTTTACAGGGCACCTTGCTTCTACTCATGTCCTCTTACGAGCAAGCAGTGTGGGACTTCAGGCTTTTTTCTTTGACAGGTCATTTAGAGATTATGTGCTGAAAGTAAAAAAAAGGGCTTTTCATAACTTTACATATTTCTCATAAACTGTTTTGACTGTTACATATGAACAAATTTCAAGTGCCTTATGAAAACCACCCATCTGTAACTCATCTACAAGTGAAATCTATTCTGTGGGAAGGAACAAGATTTTCCCTCATGTAGCAATAATGACAGTATTAGAACTTACCTTGGATTGGGCAAAATGGATTGCTGCTGCAGAACACTGTGCTAATTTGTAATGCTTATATCTTATTCTAAAAGATTGGTTTAGAGAAGTGGGGAAAGACTACCTTGCTTTTGGGAGTTTATATTATGAAGAAATACATTCACTATTTGCTGGTTTTAATAAAAAACTCTAATAATGCTTTTTTTTTTTCTTCTTAAAGTGGGAAGAAAAAGCTTTTTTTCCTCTCCATAGTGTGTGAATGTTTGGAAAATGCCTCCAAATGGAGAAAGAATCACAGCTTTGACTTTAAACATTTTGGAGAGTTCTAATAGTTAAAGGTATGTCTTTTATATCCAGTAAGAAATTTCAGAGGCATGTTTGTTTTTAAAGTATGATCAACTCTGAAAGTATGATTTAGATATAGAAGAATGAACCCATAAAAATTTTTAGCCACTTCTAGTTCAAAAGAAGTATTCCTAGACATAGATCAAAGGCAAGGGTCAAGTCCAAGTAAACTGTACAATGAATAGTCTTCTACTGCTAATCAAAGTGTGATTTTATTGGAGAGAGGTTCTTAGTATGAAACCATTTTGAATTTTGTGTTGAAAATATTATGTTTTTCAAGCTACAAAATAAGCTTCGAAGAAAATTTCCAGTATGATTGAACTGATTTTTAAACAACTTTTTACCTTTTCAGAATTTCTCATTGCTAACTACTGCACAATGCTGTGAGCAATATGATGAAATTAGTACCTTGAGTTATGTGAATAATGTCTGGATACACACTGCTTTTTACTGCTCTTTATTATGCAGTAAAATGTGACGTGTTATAATATGTGGTAAATCTAATGCAATTGTACCTTTGCTGCTGCTGCTTTCAGACATTGCTCATAGCACAGCTGACTCCACATGTGCTGGCTGAGGCTGTGGAGCTCAGCTCAGTCTGTGCTGACCCGACAAGGGCTGGGTACCTAGAAAAACAGCCTGCCCAGATCTGATGTTAAGGAGTGTTCTCAGCTGTTGAGCTTTTAGAAGTATTTTCTCTTCCCTTGCATACTCTGTAGTATGAGGAGGAATTCTGTCATTCAAGACTTTGATCTACTTCTGTACATATGATGGTTGTCAGACTTCCCTCACAACTATTTGAAGTATGTCTCTGTTAAATACTTTGGCAAAAAAATTGTTTGTTTTTACAACAGTAGCCCTGAGATTTCTATAATGTTAGTCCATGTATACCTATGTGCTACTTAAAAAACCTTGAAAGTAGTTACAAAAAAAGAAAATAACAATTGTTAAAGTAGTAAAGCAGTAAAGACCTGTTAGAAACAATTAATCTGTGGATTGTATATCAGCTAAAAAGTATAAAAAGGGAAGAGGTGCACTGATATCTTAACCTAATTTTTAAAAAGTTTTGGAAGTGTTCAATGTTAAAAATTACTGTGTAATGACTGCAGGATATTTTCCTCTTGCCTAACAGTAGCATTAAAAATTTTGCTTGGACTGTCAGAGAATAGTTAAAAAAAGAGAAAGAGTTGGTTTCAACCTTAGATCTCAGTTGGCATGATCAGAGAAGCAAATGGATGCTATGGCACAGTTTGGAGTTATTAAGTCTCTGTGTCTGTAGGTGTTGGTACCTCTTGGCAGCTGTTTTGTTCAGAGCTGATCTCCATCACATGGGGCAGCATGTGCAGTACCAGCAGCATCCCAGCCAATCTGTCTTCATTGGCCAGAGGGAAGAAGAGGGAGCCTGTCTTCAAAGAGGACTGCAGCTCTCCCAAGGGCTCCTCTGCTTTCTGTGGCAGATGTCCAAGCTTGGAATTTCTGTCCCCAGCTGACAGCTCAGCATAGCAGGAGCTGCACCAGTGTCTGTGGAGGAGAGCATGGAAGAAGGGCCCCACAGTGAAGCTCTCCAAATGCCCACCACGTAGTTCTGCTTCCCAATGAGCTGGCTGTCAGCAGTGATCTTTCTGTTTAATGGTTTTGTTTCATTAGTGTGTTTGAAGAGCAGAAATGAAATATTGTAGGATAATGGGGTTTGCAGTCAGGTTAAATTCAATAAGGTCCATGCTTAGTAGAATCTTGTAGCTAAAAGTCATCTTAATGTTTTGTATAATGACAGCTTTATTAAAGGAACATAAGAAAATCCATAAGCACGGTGGTTACTTATGCAGAGGTAGAAATTCCCATGTGTGTAAGTACCAGGCTGTGTTAGTCTGGGTTTGTGTACTTTAGATAGAAGTGTTTACTTTAATTTATTGGCAGGATTGTGTTTGAACATAACCAATAATTAGTTATAAAGTTGAAATGTCTGATGGATATAGGTATTATATAGCTATTAGAGAACTTTGACTCCATACAGCTATTAGAGGACTTTGGCTCCATGTAGTATTTTGTTTTTCATATGATAACACCTATAATTTCCAAGTGTCCATCTAAACCTCGGTGTTTCTCAATTGTTTCAGATTATTATAGATGTATGGAATCAGTTTAGAAAAGCCCTCTGGGACCATTGAGTCCAACCATTCTCTCAGCACTGCCAAGGCCACCATGACCCATGTACCCAAGTGCCACATCTACACAGCTTTTAAATCCCTCTGGGGATGGGGACTCCACCACAGGGGTGGACAAACCTTTTGGTTAAGAAATTTTTCCTAATATCTCATCTAAACCTCCCTTGGCACAACTTGAGGCCACTTCCTTATGGCTTATACTACCAATTTGGAATTGCTCTCCTTAAATTTTTTCCAGTTCTGTACTAGTGTGAAGTGTCTAGCCTGATACAGTCCGTTGCTTTAGTGAAGTGAATATGAATTAGGATCCTATTTTTGTTATTTGTATGAATATATCCTCTGGTTCCAATAGGACAGTTCACTGTTTTGTCTTATAGGTACATAGTAGTTAACTTTTAACTGAGACAAAATTTTCATGGGTGCTAAGTTTTATTTTCTGCATTTCAAGCAGTAGGAAATGTAGCTCTGAAAATGTATTGCCATAAGAACTAAGATTAACTACTTTACTGTGGTGGATCCTCTAGCTGCCTTGAGGCCTGCTCTCTACTCAAATCCAACTGCATGGGCTTTGGAACAGGACTGGTTCCAGATAGCTGAGGACTTAGACCACAAGTGAGAAAGTTCTTACCAATAAACATGTTCTTGTGGGTGTGAAGACTATTTGAGAAGATTATCAGAGAATCCAACCTGTACTGCTCTTACATGACAGGATAGTTAATTTTCACATTTTTAAAAATACACATTTTCTGTTAATGTTAAGCTCTGCCTGACTAAAGGAACTCATTTTTGCTTCACACAAAGCCTTCTTGGTGCAAACGGAGAACAGGCGTGGAGTTCCATCCTGGTCTGCCTGTTTCCTCATTCTGCAGAGCAGATGTGAGATTCCAGGAGAGGACAGACTGACAGGTGTGTGTCAGCCGGTCCCGGAGATGAGGGTGTTGCCTGCTTTCACTGGCCTCAGCAGATCAGCCTTTTGTCTGTAGTTCACAGTCTAAGTTCAGCCTTGGGCCATAGTTCAATGCAGAACTATGCAAATGCAGGGTTGGTGAAGTTACTCTTGTGGTGCTGTGCCCACAGATGAGCCTTTTTTCTTTAAGGCAAGGAAAGACAGAAGTGTCTTTCATGACTTCTGAGGTACTGTGACTCTTTATCATTAAGATAAAGTGGCTCCATTAGCAGTGCAAGGTTATATAGCCTTGACAACTGTGCACCCTCTAACCAGTGGTGATTACTTTTCTTTTTGCTCTTTGTAAATATAATTTACAATGTTAAGGATGATCTTTGAGTTGTTTGCAAAATGAGCTAGTAAATATTAGGTCTTCATTTTATTTTGATAGAAAAGTAGAAATGTCTTATGTTTTTCAGATTATGGTTTTATAATCTTAACTAATTAAAAACAAAATTCAGATTCTGTCTTCACAAGTCATTCATTCATTCATTCATTCATTCATTCATTCATTCATTCATTTATTCATGATCCTAGCGTTGTCAAGACCGACTTACTAACAGTAAACTTTAATAAAACCTTGTTATTAATGTTACTTAGCAACTCACTGTTTAGACACTTATCATGGTTTAACCCAGACAGCAGCTCAGCCCCACAGAGCCATTTGTGCACTCTGCCCTTGATGGGATGGGGAGATAGTTAGAGGGTTAATATCAAGAAAACTGATGGGCTGAGATAAGAAGAGTTTAATAATTAAAATAATAACAAATTGTAATGAAAATTGAATGGAAACTAATTTCTGTTGTGGTAATATTTTTATATTCATTGCACATTAATCATAGGCTGGATTAACCAGCAACCCAATTACAAAGTCTGCCTAGGAAGAATGCAGTAATGGCTTTGTAATTGTAAGGGTTCCACAGGACACATCTTCATTTTCCTTGAGCCTTTTGTATGCCTCTAAGTAGTGCTCCTTTAGTAAGCCCTATGTCTTCATTCTTAGAGCAGAGTAATTGATCAAAATCCTGGGAGTCAATGGAGTATAACAAAAAAAGCCCAGGATGTTTTGCCTGACAGGAAAGTGTTGCGGAGGATGAAATAAGGAAACCTTATAAATATGACTGCTTGGCAAAAGATTCTGAAAATATAAAACCTGTAAGCAAAATAGAAATGAAAGCTGGCTTTGAGATATAAGATACCAAGCTGTTAGTTACTGTACAACTAAAAAACAATGGGCTGGCCAGCTGAAGGAGAATCTCTCTTGATTGAGCAATGTCTTTAGCAAAGAAGAAGATGCTTCAGCAAACAGAAAAGTCCAAGGGTCAGAGAAACCCTGCCAGTGTGGCAGGGAAGAAAAAAGTCGTTTTAGAAAGTAGTTTTTAGGAGTTAAAATGTAACACGGTATGGTAATGTAGTAGTTTTGATAGGTTGTGTCTAAATTCTATAAGGATTTCTGTCTTCTACTGATTGGATGTTGTACCATTACCATATTCAGTATAAGAAGAGATATAATATCATGTAACCAGACTTTTAGCTGTCTGATGCTCTATCTTGCTCTTACGCTCTCGCTCTCTCTGGGGCACGCTCTAAGCTGTGCTGGCAGGTTAAGCAGAGCTCCTGCACCCACAACCCTTGCAAATAAGCTGCACGTTTCAGGAGCTGCCTTGAACTGTAGAAATCACCCAAACCGACTGTGTCCCGCGACACCTATATTTTTTCTACCGAAAGTACTATTGTTGACATGGTTGCAGTTTCCTCAAAGATGGTGCCTGACTTTTTGGAGGAAAATTCCATCTGATTCAGCACAGAATCTGGGAAAGGGCTGTGGGGTTTTGATTTTTTGAGTTTTTTTTCTCCTCATCTTTAGTGCAAACTTCCAATTTGTTTTGTTTTCTTTGTGCTTATGGAGAGCATAGAGCAGGGCTACTTTTCTGCTGTGAAGATCTGTAAAAGATGAAAGTTGCTTTATTTTAGTTTTTGGCTTACCATTTATAAGTCTGTTCTTGGAAGAACTTTCTTTCGGAACCAGCACCTGAACCAAACTCCTGTCAAAGCCTCAAGGTTTGACTTGGTGGAGATGATGCCTTAGTTCAGTTCCTCTTCCCATAAGAGTGCCTTGTGCCTGGATCCTGTGCCACCAGGAGCTGTTACTGAGCATTGTTTTCTTCCACCAAAGACACATGCCTCTCACCTGAAGATGGTATTTCAGGTGCTGTTGTGGAAGACTTGAGAGCTAGAGGTCACTGGAGGCAGAGGCCCATGAAAGGGGCCAGCAGAACCTGTTTGGTCACAACCTGATTATCACTAGAGGGAGCTGGTGGAATTCTTGGGGTGCTTCATCTTCTATTGACTGGCAGAAAGTCCCATGGGCAGGATGTGACCCCAGAGGAGATGGCTGCGTGAAGGAATGCTGCTCTGTAATGAACACATCTGTATTTCTGCAGCACTAATTTCCATGTTTTGGTACATAAATGGCACAGCCACTTTTAGCTGTAATTGTAGTACAAAGGAATAGAAAAGTCCTAATTCAGGAAATTAGTCTTTCTCCATCCCCTGAGCCAATGGCAATTCATTAGAATGGCACCATATCTGTTTGATAGTGAGTTTGAAAGACCTCCTGACAACAGCAGCTGTAGTAGAGTGCTGGATCTTGTACCACATGCTAGACACATGTTTTGTAGATTTAGAGAGAATAAGGTCTCAGTTGTGTTGTTCCAGTATGTTACCTTAAAAAAAGACTAAGAATTAATTAAATCATAATTAGCATTGAATGTTATTTTCTTCTGCTTTTCTCCACTGCTTAGATGAAAAAGGATCTTCTGCAAACTAATTTATTCTTTAATTATGGTTTTTGATTTTTTTTTAATTAGTTTTTTAAAATTATTTTTCATAATGTTTTGGAGTTTTCCTAAAATTCTGTTCTACTAAAAATATACCTTTGTATAGTATTTTTGAGGTCTTGATGTACTCCTTGGAGGAACATGACAATGAAATAGATGGCTTTAGGACTGACAGCCATTTTAAGGACCATCTTGTAGCAGAGATTTAGAGCACTGAGTGTATATTGTTAAACAGATTTCAAAATTCCAATTTAAATCATGATAGCAAAGATTGATGGAAGGGTGGGATTGCAGTTTAGGAAATCCATCCTCTTTTAAGAGTCTTGTGGTCATGTCTGATTTGCTTTTGTGATTGTGATGTCTGATTCAACTACTACAGATGCTAAAAGATACACAAGTAAAGAACATGCTGCAATATAGTCATGCTAATGTGAAAGACATGTTAAATTTAAACATTCATTTTCTATCCTGCTGCTGTGGAATCAATACGTAGACTGTTCCAAGCCAAGCAGCAGTTGTGGGATTGTTCAGCAAGAATAATTTAAAATATTTAATTGACATGAACTCAGTAATGGTTATTCCAGAAGCAAGACTGCATGAGCAATGTATGAAGCATACACAAAGGAAACAAACCAGGCAATGACTTTGTTGCTTTTCAGTTTTCTTTCCTTTCTTTTGAGCTTATGGATCTAAAATACATGGTATGATATAGTATTTTTTTTTTCAGCATTAGAAGTTCACTACCAACAGGATCACTTCATGAGAAACACAAAGGTAACTTATGACTGAATTGTGCACCACAAGAGTCAAAGACATAACGCAGGTAGTTTTTATTCCATGTTTTCAGTGTCTGGTTTTTGTGGTTGCTGCAGGGGAGGGGAGACATCAGTGACACTGCAAGCTGGAAGACCATCTGTTCCTTGTGCTGTGCTATGCAGACTTTGTATGCTATACTAATACCAGTTTTCTGATCCATACAGCCATTACAAACACACAGTGTAGAAGAGAGGATGCTTATATTGCAGTGGTGGTAATGCCTCATACTTGTTTAACTTTTGCAAGAATGTCACACTTTTCGGGATAGACTAGAAATCCAAAATGCACACCTGTGTATAAATAGTACAGTCCAAAGGGAACAGACTGTTGTTGGCCATTTTGCAAGGCCACGGTTTCACCCACAGGCTGTAGCAGAAATAGAAAAAGGATTTTTTGTCCTATGTCCTAGTTTTTCCATAATAACATTGTTGGAAGAATTAATGAATGCAGGCTACAGCATGGTTTTTGTATGTCACCAGAAAACAGTGTTTGAAGTGGTTTATTTGATTGTGGCATTGCAAGTCCAGGGTCAGTAATAGTTGCTCTTAAGTAAGGTTTATGGGTTCTCTTTTAAAGAGAGGAATCTCCATACACTCATTTAGTGGTAGCTCTGCCCTGATTGTAAGCTTTTGAGTCTCCAAACTGGTTGGTTAAATGACAAAACTACTTCTGTTGCATTGTTGCTGACTCCTTCTTAGACCAGCATTGTTACTAATAAATTAAATGTTCTCTGTGTGTGTCAATGTGTGTTGTTAAATAGAAGTGTGAACGCTCACTCCAAGCTGACTTCTCTGGTTCAGATCAGTTTTCTGTCTCAAAGTGGTGGCAGGGGTGGCGAGCAAGGGCGTGCATGTGTGTTACAGCTGTGGTAGGAGCAATTGCTCTCATGACAATAGGTAGTTGCTTGTGCTCTTATGTAGCTCATTAGTTCATCTGAAGAGTTGTGATCTAATTGATAAAAGTAATCTGGAGTCTTTCTTATGTCTGTGGCCAGAAGACCATGGGAACCAAGGACTTAATGATGAGGAGTTTCCTCTTGTGGCTGTCCAGGTCAAGTTTGTCAACCAAGGTGCACTTGAGAGGTAGTGAGGGCAGTTACAGCTGCAGCACAGTGTTTTTGTGGATGATGGCTGAAAAACATGGGTAATGCATCGTTTAGACATTGAGAAATGGATGGGTCAAAGGGAGTTGGAGTTGTTCTAAGGTCACCAGGAGCTCTGTCTGCACAGCTGGCCAAGAGCCTGCCCTTAGTTTAGCCAACAGGTGACCACACCAACAGGTGACCACACATTTCCAGTATGTTCCCAGCAATTGTCTGAGCTAGCATTGGCCTCCATGAGCAGCAATCTATTAAACAGTAAAAGACCAAATGAGAACAGCTTACAAGAGAATACAAGTGGGAATTAATAACCTGTGTAAATACATATGTTGTGTTGCCCAGTCTTTCCAAATGAATCGGTGCAGCCCATGCCATTGTTTCCTATGCTGTGTCTCACCTGCGGATGCCCTACAGTTACCACATCCTTCCAGTGCTTCCATGAGAGCTGCTTTCCTCCATTAAACCTTTTTCTGATGGTGGGTGGGACCAGAAGTTCTGCAAAGAAAGGTTATATTGAGACTTTCTGGTAGAAGCTATAGCATAGGGTTTCCAAATTGGCAGTAGCATTAGTGAAGTCCCCTGATTCACACTTGACCAGGTGTATTAATGTTAAAAAAAAATTGTATTTGCTTCAAATACAATGTTTGGTTTCTTTCTTTCTTTCTTTCTTTTCAAGGTCATTGGAAGTCATTTCTTATATGTCTCTTTCAGCTGTGTCTCTTGATCACTATTGTGTCTTTTAGCAAACAGTGGCTAAGGGTGTCTAAAAGTCAAGATAAAACAGTAAGACTGACTATTTGGAATGTTAGAAGAAACTTGGGAAGAAACATGCTATGTTTTCAGTAGACCCACATTTCTCTTTCCCTCTTTCTGGCATCTTTAAGTCAGGAGCTTGCTTATTTGCTTGAAAACACTGATGCAGATGTTTCATCCTATGTCTAATTATAAGGAATAAGAACCTGTTCTGGTGGTAAAAAAAAATCAAAAAACAAACCAACAAACCATTGAGTCTGGGGAGGATTAACAAGGTGAACACTGGGAACTTGGCATAGCCAAGCTATAGAAATCTCATTTCCATTAAGGGAAGAGCACCCAGAATGTTCTGACAGTGTGCTGGAGGGCAAAGAAAAAAGGGTTCTGTGGCATCCTCAGTGCACAGGAGCCTTAACTTGTACATGTGCAGCAGGTTCTGATGTAGTAACATGCCCAGTGTCCAGCTGGGGAGGCTGACCCTGTTCTTGACTGATGTGATGGCTCTGGGTCTGTCGGAGCAATTCAACACTTACTTTGCAGATACCCTTCCCCTCTGCCCTTCTTGATTTCCTCTTCAGTAGAGTGACATGGGTGTTTCCAGGGTTATCAAAATATATTGGTGGAGTCTCCTTTTTTGTGTGGCACTTTGCTGTTGCAGCTCAGTTTCTTCTGTTGATTATGGTGAGTCCTTTTGGGGATCTGGTTCAGGATGGAAGTGGCTGTAGTTGGAGTCATTTGTTTCTGTAGGAGAAATATGATACTTCCCAGTTTTCTTTTTCTTGATAAGATTCTGGGGTTTTTTGGGGTTTAGGTAGGGTGGGGTTTTTTTTACAGTCTTTGATAAACTGATTGTCTTTACTGTAGGTAAAATTAGGACTTGTCCAAAAATATAGCAAATGTCTCCAATACTCTGGTGAGCTGAAGAAAGGGATTTCTGTTGCTCTTGTGCTGGTTGGGAAGCAGATCCAGAAATCTAGAGAATACTCAGCCTTTCAGAGCTTGCATGCTGAGAGCTCTTCTACTAGTTCTGAGTTCTTCCACTTTTTGGCATCAGGAAACATTAGTTTCTTTCTAGCAGCTACATTTTGTGACAGAAGCAGGCTGCAACAGAAAAACCAAAGCAACAGGGACTATTGAGGAGAGGAGGCTGTTTTATAGAGGGATGGCTGGATCCTTCTATGTGAAAATAGCCTTGCTAATGAACACCTCATTAATTGGACAAGGCATCCAATTTCAGCCACTTCTCGGGCTTGAAGGGTAAGTGTCCTGCCCTTTGTAGCTCTGCTCAGCTGACAAACTTTAACCAGCAGAACTGATGATTTGGGGACACAAGCCAGACACAAGTATTTGTTTATGAACCAGCTACTCCTGCCAGGAGAGGATATGGAAGTCTTTGACAATGGTCCTGCCTGCTGGACCTTAGAGCATGTTATGAAATTTGCTTCGCTGTTCCTTTGATGATCTTGTCCTTCCTGTACCACACTGCTGGAGGTTCTTCTCAGCCAGAGCTGAGTGCTGGACCTATAATCTAAAGTTAGGCTTTAGCCTAGACTTTTATTGTATTTAATAACACTGAGTGCTGCATTGCCTTTTAATATATGTTCTTTGTCCATGACAGGCATCAGAGCCACAGAAATCATCCTGTGAAAGAGAAATAGTGTTGTTTCCTGTGGGGCATGGGGAAGCATCTGTAAGGGAGTAAGCAATTATCTCACCTCTCCAAATGCAAACAGTGGGATTCTCCTATAAAAAACCCAACCCCCAGTTCTGGTTTTGTTTACTCTAGTGTAAACTCAAATGTGTGATAATACTGGAGCATGTCAGAGGCTGCAGTTTAGGCCCTGCTCTTTCTCAAGTTGATTAGGATCTTGTATTTGGCTACTGCTCATCTGTGAGTATATTTCATAGTTTAAAACTCATCATGCCCACAAAAATCCACTGATTTTCACTTTGCCAAGTGGTAAAATTAGGATTTATGAAGCAAACAGACACGCGAAGTAAAAAAAGCTCAAGATTTTTGTAATCGGAGCTTTTGTAATATGATTCTATACAGGAGTGATCTGAACTGCTAGTGTGTTGTTGGAGGGGTATTGGTTCTAACTGCAGCCTGAAATGCCCCACATGCTTTATTTTAAATATAGAATTGATTTTAAATATAGGAAGTTCTTGATTATGTACTTTTTTCCAATAAAGTATTTAGAAAACCATTATTTAAGTTGCAAATAGAACAGTTTTCAAATATATGGTTAGGGCTAGGGTTTTAAATCCAGGTCCCACAGGCGATATGTTGTGTGACTGTTGAGATGGGGGAAGAGTATTGGATGGTGGGTTTTGGGGAAGGAGTGGTTTGGGGTTTTTTGCCCAACAAAAGAAAGGAAATTTTCAGTTGAGCATCTGTCTTCTTCTGCAGAGAAAACTTGCAGGAGAATGTTTAGGGTTGTTTTAGTCATTAGAGGTGAAGCACACAATAATGGCCAGCCTATGTTTGTACAATTGGAGGATATTTCTCATAATGAAGGAAATCTCCAAGGTCAGCAGCTACAATACCCGAGGAAGTTACATCATAAACCCACAGCTGCACCAGACTATTCTCTTCCCCTGCTTGACCCCCCACTTTTTATTTTTGCACACTCTTTCTCAGCCTAAGTGTTGCTCACATCTCTTGCAAGAATACCATGGATTTGACTTGGGCTTGTGTCTACTGTGTTATTTAGCTATTAAACAGACCTTACCCCACCTTCAAAAAAAGTAACATGAATGAGTATTTTTTAAAGGTTTCATTATAGTCTTCTAATATCCTGTACATTCCCAAACTTCATTTGTCTAGCTTCTAGTTTTGCAATGAGAATTACACTGTACTGTGATGATGGCAGCAGCAGCACCACCTGGATCTAGTCTGGGCCTGTGCCTTTTAGTTCCCTCCCATCATGTGATAGCAGTAGGCATGGCAGCTCACATCTCTGTGTTGAGCTGTGTGCAGAGAAAAAGGCTTTGGGCTGTTTTAGCAAAATTTGCAAGAGGGAAAAGAGAAAAAGCTAGATCTTAATTTTTATAGCTCACTTTGTATCACCATTTACAATGGAAAGTAATGTTACTGGTACATGAAACACCATTTGGAAACCTTGGATACAATCTGTTTTCTTCTTGGCATTTTTCTTTTTGTATGTGTTTCTATACATGATATTTAGTGCAAGGACATTCTTTTATAATCCTGCTTTTTTTAAGCAGTATTTTTCACGAGTGATTGCTTGGTTTAGCAATGGACTGTTAATCTAAATTCAGCTCATCTTGCAATGGCAAGAACAAGGGCACTCCTAAGAAGCCTACCTGTCCATTTTATTTGTTTTCCAACCTCCTGGAGAGATTTTCTGTTCCATCAACAGGACAGCAAAGTGAGAGGTTGCTCTACATACTCCTCATGCTGTACACCTTATTCTGTTTATACCCAAAACTCTGACTCAGTGCTGTTGAAGTCAGCCAAGTCTTTCCCTGGCTTCAGGTTGTTCTGAATCAGTCTATAAACCTAAAATTCAAAGCTGCTTCTAACAAAGAAAACAAAACATTTTTCCTTCAGTTCCTAACAGAACTTTTGTTGTGGTTTAAGCCTGTTGTTCACATCTAATCATGTTCACCAGTGATTATTCCAAGCATCATATATTAGTGTGAAATCAGCTAGTATTCAATACTTCCTTCATTGCATTTGGTTCATCTACAATTACAGCATTTAAAAAGGGCGGTGGTGTTCTGCCATGCCTGCTCTCTCACTCTGCAATTGGGAATGGTGGTTAGGAAGGGTTGTAAACGTCATCCAGGTACGTAGGCAACCCCTGGTATTTAAGGAGGTGAGAATAAACACTGATCTTCTTTTAGGTGTGGACAGGTGTGAGCTAGGTTGGATTGGACAAGTTGAAGGAGGACTTTTAAAGCTGAGAATATGTGTTTTGGAAGATGTGCTAGATGTGTTGGTTATAAGTTGCTCATCCTTGCCCTCCTCTGCATTGTGGCCAACACTTTACTCTATTTTCCCAATGGAGAAACAAGATTTGCTTCAGAGCATCACCTCAGCAAATATGTGGAGTGCCTTCATGGCATTCTAGGTGGAGGCTTTCTGGTAAGTAATAACCTAGTGTCTTCTTTCAAGTTTATTTTGGAGGTACTTGGTACTGCTCTTTCTCTGCTGGTTACCTGAATTTATTCATCAAATATTTTATCAGCCAGAGTTTCTGGAGTTGTATAAAAAAAAAGAGCTACATTATCCCATATCTATTATTAGTTACTATTAGTTATCTTATCTGCAACATTATGTCACTTTAAAGCTGAAAAAATCATAGGGTCTAGGGCACAGAATCCAAATGCAAAAGTGAAAACAAGCCTCTCAGCAGATAAGAGTTTGCATTAAGGGTTAAATCTTACATTTGTTATATTATCAAGCCATTCTCCTTTTAATTGTCCCTAACTAATGAGCATTTAGATACAATTCCTTAATTTCTATTATCTGACATGTTGACAATTATTTCTCTGCTTAAGATATTTATTCAGAAGAATTGAGTGGTAGTTATCAAAGCTTTACATTTGAATAACAGGATGCAAGGTTTGAGTGTATTCATTATAGGATATCATTAATCTGAAGCTCTTATTTTCTACCTTTTCACTTTTGTGGACCACACTGTAGCATATTTAAGACCCCTAACTCCAGGCTTCCTTCTTCATCTACTTTTAGAAGTCTTCTTAGAAATAGGTTATAGGTCCCTTCCAATTCTTAGCACTCTATGATTCTATGATCTCAAGGTGTCCACAAATAACAAATTAAAAACTATTGCATGCTAAGGTGCTTTGTCTAGTCAGAGGTGCTTACAGCTGGGTTACAGCTCCATTGGGACCTAGCGTGGGGTTTGCAAAGACTAGGCTTTACACACAGAATAATACAAGTGAAATCAATGGAACTTCTCCTGCAGCGCACTTGTACAACCTCTTCTGGACCTGAAGCACTGGGACTCAGCAATGGGTTTGAGTAAGGGCTCACAAGTATGTGTCTGTTCAACAGTATAGTTCTTATTCTAGTTTCTTCTTACGTAAGTCTGTGGAGTTTACAAATAACTCTCTACTTTTTCTTTATGGTTCTTCCAGGGTACTCTTGGATGTAGAGTCTTTATAAGTGGACGTTGTTAAGTGCTATTATTGCTGGTGGGAGGATCCTCTTTTTAATCAGCTCTGTTCATTCTTGATTTTATGCTAAAAGCTCTGGAGTATGGAGGGTTTATGTTTCTCATGGATAGCTTCTGCTTTGTTACTTTGCATTTCTGTCATTGGAAACTGGTCGTGAAATCTTGGCAAAAAGTAGATGTCTGTAATGAGATGTTTGTCTGAATTGAGCAAAATTATTTACTAGACTTTCTACACTAGTCAGACTGGTTTGTCACACAGGCAATGATGATTGCTCTTAAGCAACAAGTACATTGGCAGTAGCTGTTTTGCAAAAAAAGTTATTTTGTAGTCCTCATTGGAATAAAGATAATGCCTTTTTTTGCAAAGCATTTCATTTTTATTATACAGCCCTTAATGTGAAGAAAAATGTTTAAAACTGAAATACTTGAAATGTAGCAGTACCTCAACTGTCTCCTTCCGTGCTTAAGGGCTGTGCACACACAAAGTGGCAATAGAAATATGCCTGTTCTGGTGCTGGTGCTGGCAGTAGCGAGATGCCTACAGTGTTAAATTGGATTAAAGCTGAATCACCTGTACAGGCTGACTGCCAAGAAGCAGCATAAATGAATGCAATTCAAAGACTGCCTTTTCTCTGCCCTTTTTATGCAACCAAAAGGAATGGCGTGATTTGTTTGCTCCATCTCCAGGTACTCATTCCAGCTGCAGTGTTCATTGGGCTTCACCACGATGACTGTGGGCGCTTTGGCTATGAGGGCTGTGGAAAGAGCTGTGCGGTGAGTGACCCCGTATATCCCAGTCCCAGGTAGCCCCTAAGGCAAGGCCATGGCTGGGCTGCACGTTCATGTTTATCTCTGCTGTGCAGATGCTGTCCTCAGTTCTGGCAGCCTTTGTTGGGATTCTTGGCTCTGGATACTGTATAACCATTTCAGCACTCGGCTTGTCTCAAGGACCGTATTGTTTTACCCACCTAGAGAGAAACTGGATCTATCCTTTCACTGACTCCTCTGGAGGGTAAGTTGTCTGTTCATGAGGATGTTGTATCTTCCCCATGTACACATGGGCTTTATTCCAGTACCTTTCAGCAGTGTCCAATAACCATATACCAAGATCTGTCCATAATTTTATCCTTGCCACTTACTAAGAACTTACTAAGAATTTAACAAGTGGTATCAGATACCCTCACCGCTACAGTGTAAAACCAAAGCAATAGAAATATATGTAGGTCATTAACTCTATACATCATATACTGTTCATATCCATGAACATCTCTAATGAAGTATAAAGTTTCAGGACTTTGAAGGATTTACAAACTAGGAATAGTGGTTGTTAAGAAATTTGTCTTATCTTTTGTGTAAGAATCTGTTTTGTCAGGCTTGTTTCTGAAGCTGCTTTGCACCAGCATAAAGTGTCACAATGCTCACATTAGTGACAATGGCATAGAACCTCATAAATGAAACTTGAGAAGGTTTGTAAGGATCTTTGTACACTGCAGGGCAGAGAGGGCAAGAAGCTCCTAATCATCCCTAATTAGGGTTGTTCTGCAAAAGAAGTGTCAGTGTGCTATTCCTCATTAATGCACATAAATCCTGATATGGTTTATATCATGGCATGCTTTTAAAGTGTTTGAATGTTTGGCAACCTCAAGGCTGTATCTAGCAACAGCTTATGTCTGATGCCAGACAAGAGTTGGAGTACTAAGAAGTGACATTAAGCTCTTTGCAGTAGAGTTTGAATTTCATATTTCATCTCTATCTCTCCCAAGAGGGGTCATTCCTCCTTCTCCATCCTCCTGACCATGACTGAGTGTAGAAGAACTAGGTTAAGTCCTTGCTGAAGGCAAGTGCTGATGTTCTCAAGATGTGAGTGAGCAGTAACACCTTAAATATTGCAGTATCCCTCCAACTTTCTTCTGTGTTTGGCTCATCCAAGTCAGCATGTGAGGGCCCAAAGACAGCAGCACAGGAGAGTGACCCATTTGCCTCAGATCAGTGACTATCTTTAGAAAAAAGGTCCAGTCCTGAAAAGCTCTGTGATTGTTTTGAGAGAAACCTTTGCTCTTTTAGCTTTCTTGAGTTTGTGCCTCACTTCAATCAGCAATAGGAAATTCTGCCTGTATAGCTTAGATTATTTTTTAAAAGAAATTAAGATTTAGCAAAAACGTGTGGTTGATATTTCAACATGTTCCTTAACCAAACCAGCCTTGCATGGAGTAAACCATTGCTTTTTCTGTTCCCTTAACAATCTATTCCTAAGGGAACCCAGCCTATTAGGACTCTATAGAGTGAATATCCTCAATGCAGTTACAGACTAGACATAATTTGGTTCTAGTATATGGTAAGTACCCCATGTATCCCACTCTGACACGATGTAATATGCTTTTAATTGCTGTGTACAGGTACTTGTTTGAGTATAACAAGTGGTCTGAATGTCAGGAACCTCAAAACATTGTGCAGTGGAACGTCACCCTCTTTTCCATCCTCCTTGTTTTGGGAGGAATAGAATTCATTCTGTGCTTCATACAGATAATCAATGGCATTCTTGGAGGACTGTGTGGGTTGTGCTGCAGTCATGAGGAGGTAAGTAATTTGTAGATATCCCCATGCTTCTCAGATGAAAATGAAACTTAGTACTCATGCTCCTGTGGAGTCTTACTCAGCAGTTACTTTTTAGGTATTCTTAAGCAACAATTCCCTGTACAGCTGTTTCTATAGCCCTGTTGTGATTAGAATTTTCATGTAGTGTTTGATCACATGCTTTCAGCTGATTCCTCAGCTGTCACAGTGACATTAATCTGCATGAGAGCTAGGAGCTAGAGGGCTTTTTTCTGTCCAATGACACATGTGATCCTCAGCACTGTATAGATGATAAAACTGATATGCAGATCTCCTGGTGGTTGTGGTTTTTGCCTAAACTGTTGTTGCATAGTATAGTGTTGTTCTAACTATATTGTATTAGCCTTGTGTTTTGTCCACAGCAGCTCATAAGCTACTGACAGTATGCTGCATGTAATGAGAATTGCAGCCTCCTGAGGGTGAGAAGGAGCTAAAGAGAAGGAACTAAATTGCACATAGCTAACAAAATCTGCAGGCAGATCTGGAGGGTTTTTGAAGGTGGATTTTTTTTTTTTTTTTTTTTTTTTTGAGCGAGGAAAGCAATTTTCTCCAAATTTCTTTAAAGCCTTGTTAAATAGTTTGTACATATTCCAAAATCAGTATCAGAGTGCTACTGTTGGAATCACCATAGCTTAAAGTATGAACCAGTTATAATTTATATTGCACACTGTAGGTAAGCATATGTTTCACCTTTTTAATTGACGTAGTTGAGTGTTGGGGCTCTTTCAAAGCTATTACTGTTTTCTTCCTCCAGTCTTTCTGGCTCTAATTGCAGTATAGAAGAGCTGTACTACGTTTTTCTAAATGTGGTCAGGTTAATTTTTGCATTTTTAGCTGGATACAATATTAGCATTCTTTCCATTAATATATTTCTTTCTTTTTGCTCCCCCCACAGACATATGTTTGCTAGAAACCGGACAATGCATTGACATCAGTGCATGTGTGTGCTGTAATGAAAATACTGTGGATTTTTTTTTTTTTTAACATTCCATGCATACTGAAATACACATTGTTGTCAAGCTGTGCTGTTGCCATGAATTTAACTGACTTGGGGCCAGCCTTTGCTGTTGGAGTCATATGCAGGTTTTCCACTAACCTGCCTAAAGGCAAAATGTATCCTGAATTTCTTTGGTTCATTTCATCTTGGTACAGGCAACAGCCTGAACACGTCACTAAAATGGCTTTATTTATTTTTCTCTTTCTACTGACACAACAGCTGTACTTTGTCCTGCTTTCTCAATAAAGCTGCTCTTTCATTCTGATGTTGGAATGAACACAAACCAAATCTAGTCTGGCCTGGATAAAAATTAATACTGGGTTTTGGTCAGCTGGACCAAAACCAAAGTAGCAGTAAAATGTGGATGATTAAGAGCTTTTTGAGATTTTTCTGAACTTCCCCTGTATTTCACAAATAAAGATTTGTATCAAAACTACCCAGCAGGTGTCAGTGATTCTTTCCCTGCCCATGCTGAAACACTGCTTGCCTGGTCTTGGAGTAAAGGGCAGTGGCAGCATGAGGACATGGATTTAATGCAGCCAGGTTATATGACCTCTGTTTCCTCTCCAGCAGGCTCTGCCAGAGTGGGAACTGCTTCCTTGCTTGGTTTGGCTCATTTACTGAAACAGGTGTTTGTTCATCAATAAGGTTTCAACAACAGATACAACTGCACACGTAGAGTCAGTCCTGGGTCAGGGCTGGCAGTTCCAGATGGTCAGCCCAGGGAACTGAGGGGGTCCCTGCACAGCTGAGCTCAGCTCTGAGCCCCTCCTGCCCTCCCAAGGGTGAGCATCTCCTCATTGCTCCATTACAGGCCCGAGATAAAACAGGATGTGGACATGACTCCTGTTTTTTACCTCACTCAGCAGACCCTCAGGCCTCACAGCATTCAAGGAATACAGACCAAATTCAGGTCAGTGAAGACAGATTAATCTGAAATACCTGACTTCACCAGTTGTCAGCCTGAAGGCATTATTGTAAAGTCCTGTGCAAGAACCTCTGAAGTGTAGCATGTAGCACATTAGAGTTTCATCACAAGTACATCTGAATAATGCACTGCCAACAGCATTGCTGGCAAAGTCAGCATGGCAGCATTGCTGCTGGCAATGGCATTTTTCAAGTGAAAATCAAAATGTGACATGTTCTTTATTTCAAAGAAGTGAGGCTCAGTTTTGGAATTTAGCTGTTCATATTGTCTTTGAAAATAAGCAAGTTAGTTTGTATTCATAGGAGAAAAAGAAGCTCCCATGGGTGTCAGTGCATCGTTAGGCTATTTGAGGGTGATCTTAGTCTAGGAGGGTGATCTTTAAAGGTAGCCAGAAACTTCAGGTATGTCTCAGGCTGTCTGCACAGTCCAGTCTGCCCTGTACAAATACATACACAAAAAAAGTAAGTTAACTGTTGAAAACAGATTTGTTCACATATATCTACACCAGGAAAAGAATTCTCAGATGAAAAGAGTTTGTGTTTAGAATCTTGGGATGCCTGAATTTTGCAATAGTATTTATTCATACCTAAATACACAAAAGTAGTTGAGGGACTTTAATGCCATTTAATACCATTTTTTTTGGTAGTGTCTATCCCTGTCCTGTCCTGTCCTGATATGGGAGCAAGGAAAGAGAATATGTGCATGCACATGTGTATACACACAGAATTCCTTGCAGCTGTGTGTTATGGTGTCTTTTTGTGTGAAGATACACTGTTTGAAAAAAATATCTGCAAATTTAAATTTGGTATGGAAGGAGAGAAAGTGGAAAAGAGAGTCCTCAATGGAATAATGTATAATTACCAACTTAAAGATTTTTGGCTTTATTCTTACATAATAGTAACTTGTTTTTCTGGTACACACAATTAATTAAAGAACTGAAACTATTTTAGAAATTCCAGTACACAGAGTGATTAGTCTAGAGTTTAGGCTTGAAACTTCAGCACAAATGCATGTAACACTAACAGATCCCAGTAGCACCAATGCACAGCATTCCTGCTCACTATTTATATTGTTGTGTAAAAAATGGCCAGCTGGATTCCTTTGTTGCCTGGTGCATAAGACAGTATTTTGAGAGGTTTATCAGTTACATTGTGGAGAAGTGATTGGTTTAGGTTGTATTCATTTCAGAGAAATCACTCATACAGAGTAAGCCTGACTTGTCGGGAACAGGCTTGGCACCAACTCATGAATAATGACAGCAATGGAAAAACAGTGCTTGCAACACTTGGCAAGATATTTGAGAAACTGGCTTACAGGTTTGCTTAATTCTTAGTATAAAATGTTTATTTCCTGTTCCAGTGGCATCATGTGCCAGAAAAATAACCACACTGTGATTTGGTATTTGCAGAACTCAGTTTAAAAGCAAAGTCATGAAGCAGACTGCTGTACTACTGCAGAACAAATGGTGCTTCAGTCATCACTTCTCTGGTTAGCTTCTTCTAATCAGAACAGGTTTTAATGGAAAAAGCAGCAAATTTGATTATAAAATAAGATGCTTGCTACTAATCTTGGCTTTTGCTTTTAAGAGAATATTTCAACCAATTATATGATCTTTGAGTTTTGTACTAAAAAATCAGTCACGGGGATTGGATGTGCTTGATTTTAATGCAGCTGTTTTCTCTGCTCTCTATGGCACAGTGTTGATGGCATGAGTTCTGTCTCTGCCTGTGAGTCTGGAAAGGCAGGTTTGCTACTAATTCCAGTTAGAGGGAGACCTGAAAAAAAGTGTCCATAATTATGAGAAAGTAAAACAGGAAATATGTGAAGATGAAGAATGGAGACACCAAAATTAAACCTCCTAGAAAAAGAGGAGAGTCATAGCAGAAGGAAATGGGCATGGTGGTACTCACACTCATTTCCTTGTGTGAGCTCATGTTAAGCAATAGTATGGAATTAATTACAACATGCAGTCCAAACAGCTTTTATGAGAGGATGAGAGAAGCCTCATGTCTGAAGAGCCTGAAACAGCTCATGAGGAAACATAAGGAAAATATGTTGTGATGTCATTGCTTCTAAAATCAGCCTTCCTGCTTTTGATAGAGCTCTGTTGTTTGGTTTTTTTTCTCTGATTACAGCTTTCCTATTGAGTAAAGTCTATGCTCATTCTTTAATTACTCTTCTGAAGACTCACGGCGGCACAGACTGAAGGCTTGGGTTGCATTGCAAATGTTCAAACTGCCCTCTCTGTGTGTTACTGGGATAGTGTTTAGTTGATCAGGGGTTGAGGAATGATGACATGAGACAATGGGAAAGCTGTCTGACTTTGGCTTTGCACAGTGCAAACAGCAGGCATTTCAAAAAAACAGCCAGACCTTTTGTCCTGCACAAGAAGTCACGTGTGCATAAATCAGGTCTGTAGCTGTGCAAGCTCAGCGGTAAGCACAGCATGAAACAATTGGAGAAATAACAGCATCTAATTTGCAAGACAGTGGACCCACATAGTGCTGTGGGAAAGAGTAATTGATTAAAAGTGTGAAAGTAAACCTGTCTTGCAATTTCTAACCAGTGTTATTTGGGTTTCTATACTTCTCTGCAGGATAGCCCACACTCAGCCTGCTATTGCAAGTCAGCAGCATTTTGGTTCCCCCTTGGAGTTCTGTTAATAAATCTCTGTAGTATGAGACAAAGTGTGGCCTTCTGTACAGAGACAGGGTGTATTTATCACCTTACAGCCCTCTTCCTCATGCTGCAGTAAAGTTGAAAAACCTTGCCTCTGTCACAAACTGACTGAATTGTTGCAGTTGATGTCGTTGGGAGGAGGACATTTTTGAGCAGTCACTAGGAAATGACGCTTTAAAGTTCCTTCCTGAGTCTGACTCCTAGACATATTTCATTTGGAAGATCACAAAGGAGGATCTTTTAGAAGGGAAATGGCTACTAAAAGACGTGCTTAACACAGGACAGTGAGTTTACACAGTGATATTAATCTGTTGTTCTGCTAACTGTTAAGCACTTTGTTCCCTGGAATCACACCCCAGTCACTGGTTCCTGTGAATATGAAATGACTGAATCAACCCGGAGAGGTCAAAACAGTTTCTTATATTGAAAGTCTTGTAAAATTTTGTTAGCTTAGAAGAACAAAACTTCCACAGTTCTTGAGAGATGGCTTTGGAGACATGTGGAAGCTGTTTGAGTTGCCTGCTGATACCTCTTGCACTTTGGAGTATTGTTGTGAACATCCTTCTGTACTTTCCAAACGGGAAAGTTCTGCATGCTGCCAGTTACCAGCTCCCCAACTATGAGTGGTATTTTGAAGGGATCTGTTTCTCAGGTGTGATGGTAAGTGCTCAGTCTATGGATTTTTAACTGCATTCTGCAGCAAATAATACTGGATTACACTTCAGCAATGTAATTGCTTTAAAAAAAAAAAAAGCGTATGAATTACTTTGACAAAACCACTGAAGGCAGAAAAACTCAATCAATCTGAAAATAGTATACTGAATGACAAGTTAACTGTGCTATTAAGTGCAGGTGATTTTGCAGGGTGGGTTGGGGTTTTTTTCTGCTCTCTTTTTGTTTATATGTAATTTATGCTTTTATTGTGGAGGCAAACTATGTTGATTTAATCACCTTTGAAAGTTGAATTAGAGCTCTTTTACCCAAGTGAAACAAAAAGAGCTTCTCATAATGGTTCAGATGTTTTTAAGAGCTATATGCAATTCAGTATTTAGAACACTGAATAGAGTTCACAATGCATCAGGTACTACTGTTGTCAGGTTAAATATGGAGAATTGTCTCACTGTGATTAGGTAGGATTCTCCCTGTTACATTTGTAATATACATCTGCAGTAATAAACTACCATGGAGTTGCCCACTGTTCATGCTATTCACTATATCCATAAAGAACCTCAGGAAGAGAAAGTGGTTATGTGATGAAAGGGCATTGCACAAAATCAGTGCTTTAGAAGGGTTTATCTTCATTAGTGAGGTTTTTTAATGAAGGTGCTGAACAGTAATTAAAACATTAGACATTATTTTGAAATTGTGTATTCTCCTTAAAGCAGAAGAAAAACCTTTTGTTCTAGCAGAAGAAAAAAACTACCAGATAGAGGAATCAAACAGAAAAACAGTTGCAAATGTATGAAAAAGTTAACTGCAACAGTGATACTGATATTTTGAAGCCTTAAAATTGATACCAATTTATTGAAAATGCAGGTATCATTCTGTTACAAACCAGTCAGCAGCATGTGAAAGGATAGTGTTGTGATTCAGGACTATTGTCTTCTCATACTTTCCTTTTCAAACCTGTGCCTCTAGGAATGGTAGTTTGTGTTTCTGGAGCCCAGGTACTATTTATCAAAATTATTCTAGGATCCGACTTAAATGATCCAATCGTCTGAAAGAACCAGTATGGATACTTGACAAACAAATTAAAGTCCAGTTGGACTTAATGAAGAGTTTGCATCACTGATGTTTTCTAGCATGTGGTGGAAGGCAACACCCTGATTTGTGTGCCTGTGTCAGCAAGGTGTTGAACTGATGTGTTTGTATTAATAAAATATCCTTCTTTTCACTGGTTATTGATTCTTTTACTTGGGAACTTGGTTTTATTCTTTCAGCTTCACTGTGGCCAAGCTCGTAGCACTTTACTGTGATGGGAGATGCTGTGCTCTTGTCTTTCAAGTACAAGACACAAGTACAGCAACAGCCTACTAAAACCATTCCAGTTCCATGTATGCCTCGAGTAATTGTGCTGTCTTACAGATCAGCTTTAAAATATCAAGACAGCAGAAGAGATGAAGTCCCTGCCTTCCACAGGTGAAAGAGACTTTGGTTTAGTATCTGCAGTCATCTCACTGACCTTATGGTGTCCCCTTACAGATCCTTCTTTTGGCAGTAATTCTAATAACACTAGAGTGTAGTGTGTTCTATCGGTGCTGCCAGAGTGAGAGCTGTAACAAAACTTACAGGGTGAGTCTGTGTTTTATTTCTGTGCATTTCCTCAGCACTTGTTTCAAATCCTTCCTGCTGTTGTTTTTCCAGCACATCCTGCTGCCCTCTCCACTGCTCTGTTTTCACTTCCTTTCACAGAGGATTCTAAATTGGGTTGCAAGGTCACACGAAGTGTAGCTTCCTTCTTCTGAAGCAGAAGCAGGATGAAAGAAAATTGGACACACACTTTCCCCAAATCCTTGTAAATAAAATAGCACATTAGCTAAACAGCTTCATCCCTTTGCCTGTATTATCTGAAAGTTATTTTTTTCAGAAATGACTTAATACACTCTCTCTGGGATGCAGACATATTTAATATATGATCATGTTCCTCTGGTATTTTGGGAAAAAACTTTACAAAAATCCAAGTTTAAAAACCCCATCCAAATAATATATAACTTAGACTTGTAGAACTGTCTTAAACTCTGTCTTAATCTTTATTTTGTATATGTATTCTTACTATTCTTTACCTGCTATTTTTCTTTCTGAATTTTGAAGACTGGGAAAATCAAATGTGAAATTCAGCCCCGAGGAAGTAGCTATGCAGTCTGAATGATCATATTTGTTGTTGACACTATCCCCACACAGTAATATTTCTCTCTCTCTTTACTTCAGAGTTTTATTTCGATTGTGCTAGCCCTGCTTGGAATTGCTTTCTCGGGATACAGTTGCATCATTTTTACCCTGCGTTTGATACAAGGCCCTTTCTGCAATTCTTCAAGTGGATGGAATTATATTTTCAAAGACACTGCTGGGGGGTAAGAAGCATTGGTGTAACTCTGCTGGAAGAAATTGCTCATCAAATCAGTAGTCAGAAACATTCTTCTTACTACAGTCTGGTGTTTCTCTAACAGGTACCTCACAGATTACCCTGCCTGGTCTAAGTGCACAGAACCTGCTAACATAGTGGAGTGGAACATCATTTTGCTCTCAATTTTGATAGCTCTCAGTGCACTGCAATTGATCATCTGTGTTCTCAAAGTAGCTGCTGAGTTGAAGCGAACACTCTGTGGGACCTATTCTGTTTTTGTCCAGGTAACAAAACATCTGAGGTAATTTCTTCAGCATCTCCCTGTAACTGTAGCTTTAGCAATTTCTTTCATTAGGGGACCCACCCTTTTGGTTTATGCATTCTCTATGCTACTGCACATTTTTTTTCCAGAGAATAAGTACTGATAATACATTTGTTGGTTTTGATTAATCCATTAATTTCTTGTGGTATACAGAGGTTGGTGACTGCTCACTCTGACCTTTAAGTCTAGGACTGAGAAGAAATAAAAAGTGGTTAGGAAATTAACACTAACACCAAGTGCATTACTGATATGTCAGCAGAGGCTGCTGAGCACCTTTCTTCTAACATTCAATTTACAGACATTCTTACTAATATGTGGCTTTCAGAGCAGTGATGAGAGAGATTAGCATGTTGTTTTTTGTTTGCAGACTGGGATTCTCTGAAAATGGCAAGGAAATCATTGCTGCTTCTCCCCCACCTCCAAAAAAAGAGAGAGATGGCCTCTCCATGATCCATTGCAGTAGATTGGAGTGCTACAAAGAATGAAACCCTTACCTTAAATCTCTATCTGTCAAGCTTCTCTATTTTGGATGAGGTATATTTGAACTGACATCTACGTTTTTCTTCACCTGTCCTGTTGCTCCTGGCAAGGACAGTTCATTATTTTACCCACCAACTTGTGACAATGGGGACATTTGAATACAATGGAACTGCTTTTGTATTGAAATTGCCTTATTTTATTTAATAAACTGATGTAGACCTGCTTTTGTACTCCCTTTTCGTTGCTTAGACCATATGAATATTTGTTGTTGCAAAAGGGCCTGGCTCAAAGCCCAGTACATCAGGAGGGGTTGTTAGTGCACAGCATGAAGCCATGATTTCCAAATGAATGAATTTTAGTTACAGACAGACCATGATGGCAATGGAGGGAAGAGCCTACCCTGCTCCTTCCATCTTAGAAGTACTTACCTGCAAAAAGCAATTACTGACAAAAGTCTATCAAGTTTTCCTCTGGTAAAAAAGGCACCTGGGCCTGATTGACAGATTAAACACACAGGTCTGAACTCAGGTGTGCTAACTGGTACATGTTAATAGTTGCACTGAGTTTCTTTTCACTTTATACTTAGAGGCAAAACTTTTTTCTTTTAGTCAAGAATGATGTGACTTGAGGGAACCTATGAGGGAACCTTGTGAGCACCCAATGCTAGCTTATTAATATTCTTCCAGATTATTAATATTCTGTCCTGAGCATGCTACAATGGAAGGCTAACATTCTTCACAGTAACGATCAGATGAAAAAGAATAATGTCTTTTAAATTAGCAGCTAAAAGGTATTTTTACTTTCTCAGAGAATTATTATTTCATTCCTAGTTAAAATTCAGGGATTCACAATGAAGTGGACATCTAGCCCATTTGCTGTTGCATAGGCAGCATTTGGCTGTATTTAGCACTCTGTTTTTTAGACAATGAACACCCAGAGGAATGAGAAATATGTACTTCAGACTCGTGGTAATGCATATCTCCCTATTACATCAGAACTAGTGGGATTCAGGTACACTGTCATCAAATATTAAACTCTGTTAGAAATGCAAACCATACAACAAGTGTCAGCTTTGGGTAAGTTATTTAGAAAAAATAGAATATGTCAGTCATTTAATTCAGTTTCAAGACAATATTGAGATTTTGCCTTCATATTCTGTTATCAGATTGTTTTGAATAGCTGATTTCTTCCTGTAGGATTTCAAGAAAGCATCTAAAATTTCAATTGCTTAGTTTCTTTTAAGTTGCAAGAAGTCATAAAGTAATTAATTCTATTTAAGAATGGGGCTAGTCTTTTGGGAGGTGGTTCAAGGTGGCGTGGATGGTCAAAGGTGCATGATACAAAGGCACGATTATATAACGAGGACTGTGTCACTGCACACTTGTTTTTCTCTAGGCTTAAATATGTGACATATCATTTATCTTAAATGATAATCCTACATTTTTGTGGATTTTTGGATATTGTTTGTGGACAGAAAGAAAAGAAAGAAAACTTAAAAATTAGCCTGTACTCCTACCAAGTATTTCAGAGAATCTTGCTGATTTCTTGCCTGCAAACTCTGGATCTGTCTTTAATTTATCAATCTTTATGTGATTGTGTCTGGTGAATTTACATTTCCACTCTATCACAGATATCTGTTATTTTGGGGGCCTAGATTAAACAAGGAGACATATAATGTAGTTCTTGCTGAACTTCTTGATCCTGCAACCCTCTTTACCCATAATCCAGAATCTAGCATCTCCATTGCCATAGCCAGATTCAACTGGGACTTGATGGTTCAGCTTTTAAGGGGCAGTTTATTAATTTGAAATTGGTGTAAGAATACTAAAGGTGAACAGTGGGTTGTATTTCCAAATTTAACAGCCAGTTTCACGCAGAGCTTTTGGAAGTAAAGCAAAGTTAACCTTGGTCCAATCAATTTAAATCCTGATTCAATCCTAAATATTTTGTCTCTAACAATAGATGCTATGAGCTGTGCCTCATAGCAGAACCAAGATTCCTGTAAAGAAAATTAATTAACTGGCTTGAAATCTAGGTATATATATATATCATATCATATATATGATCCTGCTGGTGGTGTTTGAGGCAACATGACCATCCAGCTGCAGAACACAGACCTCATCCAACAACAACAGGGAGAAGTGGCCCTTGGGGCCAGGACAAGGCTTGCACCATGCTGGAATATGAGAAACCCTTGTTCCTGGACATGAAATGCACATCCTGCCTGCTGAAAGCCCCACATAAAACACCGCAGGCACAGCAGGAAGAAAGCTGCCGATTTGAGCTTACAAACTGCCAGCAGGGAGGAGTTAGTGCTGAATCTGCAGTAAGAGTTCCAGCATTGTCCAACACAGCCAGTGCATTTTGCCAGAGTATTAGGATTCTGTGTGTGGAACAGTAATGCTATTCATTTAAAAGATTGCAGCTGGAAATCACTGTAGACACTCGGTTTTGTAGTGAAATACTGTGGAGCCCCATCCATATTTTCGCATTTTAGGGTATATTTATATTAATACCTGTGTAGGTAAACGTGACTCTTGCTAAACTATGGTTTCCTCATTGTTCCCATTATGGATAGAGAGGTTTTCCACATAGAGCAGCAGAGGACTAATGAAGCTGCACCAGCTCTTTAAAGGCTGTTTTTCTGCAGAGGTCTGCAGGCAGCAAGAGCAGCAGCATGGGCAGCAGGCAATAGACACACATCATTCAAATCCAGGAACTGGGAAATGGTGGGGGTTCAATTCAGCCTCACTGTGTGATCTTATTGACACCTTTTGTCAGAATATTCAATTTGGGAGTTCGTTTATTCTTTTCTTTCAAGGAAAATGGTGAAAGCAAAAGATCAGCTTTATCTTTTCAATGCAATTTTGGGGATTTTAAAAACAGCATTTCAGCATCCTCAGTATGAGAAATGAAGTACTATGGTTTAAAACAATAAAGGGATATTCATGACACCAAACTGCAGACTCATAATTTAACCAATTAAATAGGGTCTTTTTATTTAGGTCCTGAGAGAAGTTCCTGGTTTTCAGACACCCTCTGAAGATAGTACACACTTGAGAAGCTGAGGTGCTTCGGTCAGTTTTTTGAGTTCCTTAAGAAAAAGATAAGAGGAGTGTGTTTAGGCATACAGATAATCTGAAAGTTTGGGGGAGGCACGATTAAAAGTGGGAATGGAAAAATATTGCCTGTCAGAAGTTTTTGTTTTATTTCTACATAAAAACAACATGCAGTTATTTTGCAAATTAAGGAAGAGTAATTTAGAGGATTCAGGGATCTAAGGCAAAGTAAAGTTTATATTTTACCCTCAAATAAAGGTGAAGATTTCAAGGGTATTGCTTGTGTATTTTTTCTCTTTCTCAATCAAATAGAAATCTGAACAAAAATAAATTAAATAGCCTACATATGCATGAACAACTCATTTGTTAAGGACTGTATTAAGGAATGACTTTGGATTTAAGTATTATAACAGGAGGTAAATGTTTTCTCATTTTTACCTCACTTAATTTACAAATGGGGCATATGCAACCTGGATAAGATGATCTTTCCACTGCATTACTAATCTTCATCCATGGCAAAGGAAAAAAAATCCCTACAGAAATCATTTTGAACATGTGACATCAACCTGTGAAATTCCAGAATTTCATCATAGATTTGGCCAGATTTCAAAATCTCAGCTTTGGCTTACTCATTTAGAGAGAAGTAGATTCTTTCATGTAATTCAGATGTGTAGAAGGTTCCAGAAAGTGAGATTATGAAATTCAATATTCTGACAGTGCCTGATAGGAATAGTGATTAAAATTGGTGAATTATCATATACCATAATCCTGCTGAATACGACTGAGATTTTTATGTCATTAAAGGGAAACTGCTATAGCTTAGTTATGCTCTGAATCTTAGTCTTCTGTCCAAAATAATAATAATTTTTGCAACCAGTGTTAAAATAGCTGCCAAGGAGATGGTGCTTATAACAGATAATTTTAAGTTGCCAGACAATGGAAAGTTGTAATTGTAATTTAGAATGAGTGGGACTGTGTCAGTGCTCAGAGCACAGATGACATTTTTTAAGAATTCTCAAGTGACCAAAAATGTATATTTTTTAATAGAAGTTTGCAGGTGGCTTTGCATGCCTCAAGCTTCAGACACAACCATGTTGCAACAGATATATACTCCAAAAAATGCCATTGCAAACTTTAGTTAGGTGGTTTTTAGAGTTCCGTGTTTAAGGTCCAATTTTGTTCTTATTTTTCAGTGAGACTGATACAAAATGTTTACAGAACTTGAATAAAACAAAAGAAGCCTTTGGCACTGGGTAGTGCATTTGGCTAATGGTAACAGCCAAGATTATCTGGATCTTATGTTTTTAACCATTGAAGAATGTGGCTTAGCCTGTTTGTCAACAGATTAGGAGGAAGATAACACAGGGGATAATTTCGTGGAATTTCTGAGCCTCATTTCAGCAATACTAAAACTGCTTGGAAAGGGGATGAAAACCTCCCCACATCCCTCTATGAATAGCTGGGCCTTTTCATCCCTAGAAATACATGCCACACTTAGTGCTAAAATTACATTTCCAAGGGAACTGTGGTGGGTAGCAGAGTTAACCCAAGCATGCTCTGGTAGGTCCACTGGTCCCAGTGACCTCAGTGTCCCCTTTTCTGCTTGTGCCACACCAGTTTGGTAGTGGGAACAGGCAGGAGCAGGCACAACTTGGCCTCCTTTTGTCAATGCAGAGCAGATACACAGAGAAAAAGTGTCACTTAGAACTTTTCACAGTATGCTTGAGAAATTGGGTTCTTGTGCCACTTATCATAGGGATGATTTTCTCAGTAGCGTACAAGCTGTGGAGAGAGTGATGAAGATAGTGAAGAATGTAATTAAGCTTAAGTCTGTAAGTCCATTTACATCTGCTTTCAATTCAGTGACAAGATTTACACTCTGTGACAGTCTGAATGCTAATTTGTGTGATTGTAGGTTGGCAGAAATAGAAAAAAAATTCCTTTGGTTTTCTGAACTGGTGAGGTTACCAGAATCTTTTGTTTGCTCTTGACACACAGAGACATTGTGCAATTGGTTTTATTGTGTTCACAAAAGCAAACAGGAGCAGGCAGGGGGAGGTAAGGATATGGGGAGTAGGAGGGATAGGAACATATAAAGGGAAATTGCATGTGCCTGTTCTGTGTTTTTATTTCATGTTTTCCACAAGGTTCATAAATGCAAAATGAAGCTATTTCTCCTAAGCTGCTTGCTGGTTTCCTGCTGTTTCCAAGTTGGGGCAGTGAACAGGGAGTACTATATTGGCATTACAGAGACTGTCTGGAACTATGCACCTGGTGATTCCAATGCCATCTCTGGGCAGCTTTTTGCTGAAGAAGAGTAAGTAAAGCAGTGTCACTGGCTGAGTTTTATTTTACAAGCTTATCTGGTTTAGACACTAGGGCCAGACTGAAAACCTGCTGAGTCTTGTTGGTGTCAGTGCATTTTCTGTCAGACATATAAGGGAATTTCAATTGTTTTCCTGGCTTGCTTGAGAATTGCATTCCAATGTTCTGCTATTTCAGAACATTGGAATATGTAGTGGGGTGTGAATTTGTTGTAATGAAATATTTACTAAGTAGAGACTAGAATAGGACACTGAATATCTAATAGTGCTTAATTTTGAATGTCTAAGGTGCTAGTGCTGAAGAGATGATTTTTGCTGTTGTTTTTAAATGCGGAATCTTGACAAATTTAAAACTTTCCTACTGAGCACAGGTTTCCTTTTTAGTTATTCATTGTTGGCAGGGATGGTTTTCACTGGTACAGAAGCACAGCTGAGTACTTTCACCTACCATGGAGGAGCTGGGTTGCTTGTTACAAGGCAAGGAGGGTCTTGTGTGGAGTGAGAGCAGTAAGTAGGCTGAAGATAAGTAGGGTGAGGAGGAAGGAAGCACCATGGAAGTCTGAACAATTAAGAAAGAAAACTTAGATATAAAAGGCATCAGAAAAATATTTGAGAGAGAAAAAGTATTCCTTTCTTCTATTTTTTTCAGTGCCTTTAAAATTAAATAGAACTATATGAAAGCAAAAGCAATGATGGGAGAAATCAGAAATTAGAAAAATCAAATAAATGCAGTTCTCATTTGATTTGTGGGTGAGGGATAAGAAGATTTCCTGTGGTTTGTTTTCTCTAGTGAGAGCCTCAGCCATAACCTGCCACTTGATCAGGTGTGAGATGAAGCAGTCAGCTTTTTATTTTTTCCGCTCACAAACTTTGTGAGGTGTAAGACACTGCCAGGGATTCAGCAGGCTAGTAATTCTGATCAAGGGTAGAAACAGGGCATCTTGTCTGAGAATTGCAGAGCTGTGTTGTAATACAACAAACCACTCCTGTTCACTGCACTTTCACTGCCTTTCTCTGGCCTGTGGTGACCTGCAGCACGCTACATTAATTGCAGGTTTTCAGTGGTTGTATGCCTGCAATGCAGCTGGTCCCTTGTATTGTACTTTTCAGTTTCAGCTTCTCTGATTCCCCTTCTCCTCCTGGACCCTTTATGAGGCTGCACTTGTATGGAGATGGATATTTATAGGGCCAGGAAAAAGCACAGTGCCAAAGGAACACTTTACAACTAAATGGTATCTGTTTAAACAGTCCAAGAAGAGCCATAACATATTTGTTCGATTCAGGTTGTAGCTCAAAAGCCTCATGCACTCAGAATTATAGTAACTGAGCCGTTGCAACTGAGTTTATGCTCCCCAAGTGGAGCTCTGAATTGGCATTTTAATTACACTTCAGATCTGTGCTTGCCAAGGTACCTACAATTCCTTCCCTATATGCTCAAACAATACTCCACCTCGTAAAAAATAGTTTGTATTTTTTGGCAGTATTAATTTATTTCACAACAAGGCTTGCACACAGCTGTGCACTGCACTGCAGAGGCCTGGTCTTTATTTGAGACTATTTATTAAAAGCACACTACAGATGCATTTGTGTATTTTCTTTCCAGGCAGGCTGAAGTCTTTCTCAAAAGAGGACCACACAGGATAGGAAGAACTTACAAGAAGGCTATCTACATTCAGTATACCAATCATCTATATGATGTGATAGTTGACAAACCTTCCTGGCTGGGTTTTTTAGGTCCTATAATTAAGGGAGAAGTTGGAGATTCCATTACTATTCACTTGAAAAACTTTGCTTCCAGAAACTACACGCTGCATCCACATGGTGTAAGATACACAAAAGAAAATGAAGGTAAGCTTGATTAATTTCTGTGCCAGAAATTATCAAAAGTTAATCGTCCCTCTAAGTGGTATTCTCTCATCAGAGAAAAGACTGGTCAAGTAAATAGAGGTTTAAATTAGGATGCTATCAATTTAAAATAGGAGCTGATAATTTTTCAAGAGTGAAATACAAAGCCAAAAGAGGAATTTGTAAAGAAGGCAATTTTAGATCAACATTTTTCCTGAAATAAGAGTATTTGTATTTCAAGCAAAATAAGGGCTTAAAGGTATATAAGAGATTCAGATATGGGGCGTATATATAAAAATTTGATGCTGTGAGGAAGATATTGTTAACAGTAATAATGTACTTTTCCAAGTTCTTAACACTAAATTTGTGTATATGGTATATAAGATACACAAGAGTTTCTTAAAATTGAGAAACAGATACTGCTCAGCAATTAATTAATGAATGAAAGTCTGACACACTCTAAGGTGTATTCAGGGGTGCTACTGGGATAGGTGATGGCTTGTCCTAGAAATAGCCAGTCTGGCCACACTCAGGCAGGCAATGGGGGATTTTCTGCACTGGATGGCATCAGAAAACGGCCGTTGAAAGTTTTATTACTGAGCCTTAAAAGCAGTGTGTGAATTGTTGAGAAAATGATGTGTCAAAATCACTCTTTAAAAATCTTTCATTAGAAGAATTTATGAAATATCAGCCTAGCTTCTAGTATTTTGTGGACTTTTCCATTACAACTAGTCTGTGTCTTGATTGACACACTCTGTGGGATCAGAACCGTGTATTATGTAGCAGTATGTACACATTTTGGAATTTTTTTCTATTGCTATCATTGCAGCAACACCTATATTCCTTCAGGGCATATGAAATTTTTAAGAACAGGTTACAAGATTAATACTTAACAAACGTTTTACAAATATTTGAATTGTTATCTTTTTACAAGAAGTACATAGTCCCCTCCCAATAAATTAAGGACTAGCTTGAATGGGCCGTTAATCAAAGTACTCCTATGGACTTCAAAGGCAAATGAAAAGATTCCTAAAGAGAAAGAAAACATCTACTAATCTGATTTAAATTTGTGGGTGTTTAACCTGCATTCAGATGTTCAGTCCATTTTTCTGCAGCATATAGTCGACTTTCAGCATGGCAGGTGCCATCCCCACACCCTGTTGTGAATGTGCTAATGGTGGCTGTGTGCAACTCCTCAGGTGCTCTTTATCCTGACACCACCAAAGATTTTCAGAAGCGAGATGATGCTGTGGAGCCTGGAGGCCAGTACACTTACACATGGGATGTGACAGAAGACCAAGGTCCAGCTACAGGAGATGCAGACTGCATAACCAGGGCTTACCACTCCCACATAGATGCTCCAAGAGATGTTGCCTCAGGCCTTGTTGGGCCTTTAATAATTTGCAGGAAAGGTAAACCATAAATAATTAAGTGAGTAAATAAGTATATACGCAAGGTGATTGATAATGGTCATTGATAAATATCAGTGAAATAACTTCCTGGAAGAGGAAAAGTTTACAATTTATTTTGAAATAACTGCTTTTGGTCTTCTCAATTAGCTGTCTTCAATACTGTAGGAAGTGGTTTGATTTTGCCTATAAGAGTGAATAAAATTTGCAAAATACTTTGTCCACAAATCTATATGAGTGAAATGTGCTATGCTAGCAATGTGCAAGGAGTTGTAAATACTGATATAAGAAAGAGATTAACATGCAATATTTATTCTCAGTAATTTTATAGAATCTATCAAAAGGGATTTTTGTTTCCTGAGTATGTCTGTAAGTTTATGTGTACAGTGACACCCAAGAAGTGTCAAAGCATGAAGTAAACAGGGTCCAGCCCTACTGAGACTTGAGTTAAAACTGACAGCAAAATAATGTCAGTTAACGAAGATTTTGAGTATACCACTTTCTTTTTCAGGTACAATTAATAGGGACAGCGATCAACACTTTGATGCTGAATTTATCCTTATGTTTTCTGTGGTTGATGAAAATCTCAGTTGGTATCTAGAGGACAATATCAGAACATACTGTTTTGAGCCTTCCAAAGTGGACAAAGATGATGAAGGCTTCCAGGAAAGCAACAAAATGCACTGTGAGAGAACATTATGTTAATGTTGCTTGTCACTGATATCATGAAGTAGTACTTTTCTGTCTTGTCTCTTTTAAATATGAATTGTAAATTTTTTTTCTAATCAAGGTTTTTTTTAGATAATTAAGAAAGATTCTTTTAAATAGAAATTTAAAAAGTGTAAAAATGATGGCAAGTATTGTTCAGTCGAACATTTGGAGTTGTGATATTAAATTCTTAGGGGCCAAGAAGCTCTTTAAGAGTATAATTTTCCCAGGCACTCTAAACAGATTTGTGTTACTTTGCTCTGTACTATAATTTCACAGTTTAGAAAAAACAGTTTTTACTGTTAATGTAAACAAAAAAGACACCTCTGGCTCTGACATGGATTCCAGAATCATAGCTTTGTAGAGGAAGCTTGTGTCTGATACTGGCACTGATTGTCAAAGGTGTGGAGCTTTCTTTTGAGGCTCTTTCTATTTTGAAGAATAGAGCAATGGTTGTATGATTACTTGCATTTGAAGAAACAATCCTGAGGTCCGTGAAGTTAACTATAATAAACAACATTTATTTTAGCAATCAATGGGTACATGTATGGATACCTCCCAAACCTTACAATGTGTGTGGAAGATAAGATAAAATGGCATCTTTTTGGCATGGGTAATGAAGCTGATATCCATTCAGCCTACTTTCATGGACAGACCTTAACAGAAAGGCATCATCGAGTTGACACCATCAGCCTCTTCCCAGCCACATTCATTGATGCTGTCATGGTACCAAGGAGCCCTGGGGAATGGCTGCTCAGCTGCCAAGTGAATGACCATATTGAAGGTACAGTACAAGTTTCAGTGATCAGAATTCTTTTAGCTTGAGCTAGGAGTTTACTGAGTCATTTTTGCAGGGCTCTTGATCTGGTGATGTGCCAGGCAATATTCTCCTCTCGGTAACAAAATTCTCATAGTAATTAAAATTGAAATGCCTACAAGTGCATTAGATGGGTTTGAGCACGTAGCCATGGGAATCAAGGGATTCTTTTCTCTAATGGACATCATCATCAGCTGGCAGCAATTAGCACAGCTGCACTTTTGCAAGTCTCACCCTTGGACAAAAAACCAGCACGATGTTGGCCTCTTGCTGGAGATAACTAACCACCATTTTCTGTTTTCCAACAAAAAAGTTGGGGCTCATTCCCTGTTTGGCAATGGGCACAGCACAGGCAGGCTAACTTGCCTGCTGACAAATACATGTTCTGGAAAGTGCATTGGTGAACAAGCAGAGATGTTCTTCTCTCTTTCCTGTATTATCCTGTATTTTCAGTGTTAATAGCCATATGAAATACTTAGAAGCTAATTCCATGCTTTTGAATGATCTATATTCCTGTGAGGGATGTAATTTGCCACAGAAGTGGGAAAAAACACAGAACTGAAAATCATTCTCCAAGATTTGAAAACTCCAATATAAAAAGAAGTATGTAACCTACAGACTCAAAGACACAGAGGTTCCAAGCTTTGAAATAGTTATCACATCAAGCAACACCCTGATATAGATGAAGCATCCTGGACAAGACTTAAATCCTCCAAATTGACCTGATTTATAGTTGTAAAAGGGCTCTCTTTGCTATATTGTTAGTATCTCCAGCAAGCAGATTTGCTAACTGCTTCCCTTAGGATGCAGAGACTTGAGAGTTGTACAAGTAAGCTGTTATTCCATTTAGATGGAGAATGGTCAGTCTGGTAACATTTGACCTTGACTGAAGTGTTCACTGACAGCACTGCGTCCCCCTAATCTTCTCTGCCATGCCAGCTGCAGCTTCACAAGCAGAATGCCCTTTACCCCACCTGTCTGCCTGCTGTAGGTACAATGGCTGTTTCTATCTCCTAGCTCAGCTGGCGTGCCTTCTTTTATAGCATTCATCTTCCACTTTGTGATTTTCATTTCCATCAATGCGGTGGGAATCGTCCAGGGAACAGAAGAGCTGTTGGACACAGGGAAAGAGAAAACAAAATGCAGTTCCTTCTCTCTAGGTTTCTCTACCTCCTTTTTTTCCAGGTGGTATGCAGGCCCTTTTTAAAGTAGAAGATTGTAAGAAATCCACTCCAGATCGCAATAAGAGTACAAAGATAAAACAGTACTTCATTGCTGCTGAAGAGATCATCTGGAATTATGGCCCATCTGCAGTGAACCATTTTACAGGAGAAGAATTAATCCTTGACAGGTAAATGCCTCTAATTAAAGAATTTTTATTTTCCAAGCAGAATTGATTTAAGCATGCTAAATAAGGTAAGACATATGGTAGAAGTGACTTTTAAGCAGAATTGCTCATCTGTGCTTAAATATTAATGCTAGAATAAATATTAGACCAAATTAGGTCAATTGTTTTCCTTGTAATCTTACTTTAAATTTTGCTGCTACGTTAGTCATTTCACTGGTTTAATTATTATGTCATATGAAGGCTGTGACTCCTGATTATTCAAGATGGTTGATTATTTTGAGTTAGGGAACAAAGTAGGAGTTCATGACAATTGCCTTAGATGATGAGACTCATGCTAACGGTATCTCGTCTAGGAAACAGCTTGCCTGACATAGCTTTGCCCTTTGCACTGTGTTTACATATTTAAGACCTGGATCAATTCACTGAATACTTTGATTCCTCAAGTTTTTAATCTGTGAGTTAAAGCATACTTACCTCTCCCACAAGCAACAAGGCACAGTTCATTGTTTGAATAGTGCTTGAAAAACACCGAAAAGTCCTTTCTTAGAGAGTGAAATTGTAGACTGAGTCTTCTCACTTTGTATATAGATGTTACATATTCTTGGTGTTCGTATCTGCTCCTGTTGAATTTTTGTAACTTCTAATTAAAAGAAGGATAAACTCAAGGTTATGAAATGCTAACTAGCAATCATCATTGGTGAGTCCCTAAGCACACTGACTTTGTAAGCATAGAAGCCTTTTCTTAATGAGAAGTTAGTGAAGGATAATGGTTTCCTGCACATCTTATATGGGACTGCATGTAAGTGTGCGGGGATACCACTGAAAAGAAACCCAAAAGACAAACTCAGCCTATCATACCTCAGAAAACAGGGTTGAGGTCTGACTGCCTTTGTACAACTGAGCATTTTCACTTGAACTGTTTGTGTCTGTTGCAATTTCTTTTACACAGTGAATCTCACATATTTTTTGAACAAAGTGGGACAAGAATTGGTGGCTCCTATAAAAAAGCAATTTACAAAGAATACACAGATAGTTCTTTCACTGAACATAGAAAAAGGCTTGCAGAGGAAGCACATCTTGGACTCCTAGGTAAGAGAATTGTCTTGGGGTAACTGTCACCCCAAGACAAGAGTCTAAAATTTTTTCGTGTCAAAGATTTATGAGAATAAACAGACACTTCCACTGGTTAGTGAGCAGCGCCCCCAACTCCAAGGAGAAGTCCTCAGCTCTCCTGGCCTCTAGCAGTCCCTAGTGCATGTGGTTTCCGCCAAGGTGTAAAGAAGCTCTTGAATGCAACACTGTCATGGTACCCATCTTCCCTGTAATAACATGCCATGGTTTCCAAAGGTCAGGCTCTGAATTACAAGGCCAGGCTAGGTAAGTCTAATCCTATTGATAACCTTGCTGTTTCTGGCATAGGTTGGTACTGATGTCTGTAAATCCCTTTCCAAAGAGAAGGACTGTCCTGAAAGTCACTGGGCCTCCATGTGAACTGGGAATGTTTGCTGGGCTGTTGTGTGATTCAGGCCAGGGATCTGGTCTGTGGCCACAGAGGCCCAGGGGCATTCCTTGTGCAAGGGTAAAAGCAGCCGGCCACAGAATGCCGAAAGTTTGTGGTGACCTTTACACCATTTGATAGAAATATCCTGTAATTAGACCAAGTACACTTTTCCAGGACCTGTGATCAAGGCTGAAGTGGGTGACCGCATCAGGGTGACCTTCCGGAACAATGCCAGCCGCCCATTCAGCATCCAGCCCCATGGTGTGAGTTACCACAGGAGCGAGGCAGGGGCACAGTATGGCACTGCCCCCAGAGGTGAGCCACGGATGGGGGGCTGCAGCATCTGAGCACACACTGTCTCACCTGTCCACGTGTTAAAGGGGATAAAAGGAACAATGTTCACTAGCATAATTCCTAATGCTGATTTCCCTAATAGGTACTGGATTTCCAGCCTCTCATGTGAGTCCTGGCACTACATTTACATATGAATGGGATGTGCCAGAAGATGTGGGTCCCACAGATCAAGACCCAGACTGTTTAACCTGGCTTTATTACTCAGCTGTGGATGCAGTCAGAGACACCAGTTCTGGCCTTGTAGGTCCTCTCCTGGTGTGCAGGAAAGGAGCTCTGCTTTCTTCTGGGAAACAGGTCAGTCAAAGGAGAAAAATGGAAACCTTTGCATCATCACAGCTGAATCTGCTTTCTCCCCCCAGACTGCACCACCTTCTCTCCACATCACAGTTTCACCCATGTCCTAAGGGGAATACACAACATGAAGAAAGTGGGGTTGGTTTTCAATCTCCAGATAGACAGTCACTGCAATGGGGAAAAACTATCATCATGAGCAGCTGCTGTCATTCAAGTCTCAGCTATGATGAGAATCTCTAGGAAAATGTTGAGATTTTAAAGACCAAAATACAAACTCACTTCCAGAGGTGGTCCCTGCTGGTAGAAAGAGCATCAGTAGTGGATACTTAGTCACCAGATACAGCAATAACAGAGCTTTGAGATTTTCAGAATAAAGTATCAACCTATGCATTTACTCTATTTTGCAACTTGTACTCATAAATTATTATGAGCATAGGATTTTTCTCCCTGACATTTTCTGTTCATTCATTTATATTTTTCTTTCTACAATTTCTTCTCAACAGAAAAATGTGGACATGGAGTTTTTTCTGCTTGCCACAGTATTTGATGAGAATCTGAGCTGGTATTTGGATGATAATATATTGATGTTTACACTAAGTCCTGATAAAATTGACAAAGACGATGAAGACTTCCAAGAGTCTAACAAAATGCACTGTAAGAAAATTATTAGTTAGCCAAATATTAATTTCTACAATAGGGTTTTTACTTTAATCGTTTCATGTTTGAGGCTGGAAAGCTGTATAATGCAGGGACATTTCATTGCAGTGGAAAAAGACCCAAAACATTTCAGTACAATTCAGTTTCAACTAAATGTGATATTTCAAAGTATAATGCCAGCTATTCAGTGTCTTGCATGGCAGTTGAGGATTTAGCATGATTATGTACCACTTGGAGCAGATAGGAGGAGGAATTAGGTATTTGGCCTGTGTGCAACCACTGTAAGAGCAACCAGGCAGCAAGACAAAACTGACTTCTGTTCTGCAGATGATATAGCTGAAAGGAGGTTTTTCAAAGAGTAACAGAGCAGTTGAGGTTGGATGGAACCTCTGGAGGTCACCTGGCCCAACCCCCTGCTCAAGTATGGCCACCCAGAGCCACTTGCCCAAGACCATGTCCTGATGACTTCTGAATACCTTCAAGGATGGAGACTCCACCATCTCTCTGGGCAGCCTCTGCCAGTGCTTGGTCAGCCTCATAATTTTCTGATGTTTGGAGGGAACCTCTTGTGTGTCAGGTGGAGTCTGTTAGTGTCAGTTGGGTTTCTGTCCCTATCACTGGGTACCACTGGCAAGAGCCTGGCTCCATCTTCTTGGCACTCCCCCCGCAGGTGTTTGTACAGGTGGGTGGGATCCTCCAAGCTGCCTCTTCTTCAGGCTGAAGGGTGACAGGTCCTTCAGCCCCTCCTTGTAGGAAGAGATGCTTTCTTGTCCCTTCATCATCCTTGTGACCCTTTGTTGCCCTCCCTCCAGTACGTTCATGTCTTCCATACTGGGGAGCCCAGAACTCAGCAGAGCCCTGCAGGTGTGGCCTCAGCAGTGTGAGCAGCAGGCAGGGATCCCCTCCCTCAACCTGCCATCTGGACTTTGCCTCAGAACAAGTCTTTGCTTCTTTAATAGGGCAGAACTGAGTTTCACACTGATTGTGTTTTAGTACCGCAGAAATGTTTTTCAAGTTTCATGAGAAAAAGATGTTTTTATCCTCAGGCCCTAGCCCTGCCAGTAAGTCCTAATCTTTAAGCATATTTATTTGTGCATTTTAAAAAATTTTCCTCTCAGAGCCATTCCTGTTTACAGACTCTTGGTGCAGAGCATTCAGTGGTACCTGTGAAGCCCAGGATTTGAAAGTTTTGCAAAGGCCAATCTAGAAAGGGTCAGTAACTCAAACTAAAAAATCCTTCTGATTGCCTCCACTGTATGGCTGGAGGGTGTTGCAGGGTGTAAAGTGGGATACTTTATGCATCCTGAATATGTGACAAGTAGAAAGCAGGGAAAGTTCCCGTTGGTCAAGGCAGCAACATGTGTTGTAGACATTGAAAAGGGGAAACAGAAATTATTTTTAAACACCGGTGTTTAAAAGCTGTTTGCTTGAATTGATTCTTTAGTTTTGTCGATGTGATAAAGTATTTTATTATTGATATTTCTGTCAGTCTAAGGCATGACATTACATCTGAAGTGTAAATTAATCTCTATTGCAGAATTAAGTAATATATTAATCAAGGTGGGTTTTTCTTTCTCAAATCTTCTATAGCCATTAACGGTTATATGTATGGAAATCAGCCTGGTCTTGAGATGTGTAAAGGAAGTGTTGTTTCCTGGCATTTGATGGGCTTGGGTTCAGAAGTTGATATTCATGGGATATACTTCTCAGAAAACACATTTGTAACTAAAGGAACAAGAAGGGATACAGCAAATCTGTTTCCACATACAGCTCTTACAGCTATTATGAAGCCTGATTCTGAAGGTAAATGTCTTGTTTAAAAATTTTGTTAGTAATGCAGAAACTGTTACCTATGAATGTTTTGTGCATAGAGACAAGCTTTAAGTAGCAGGTATATTGATCCTGATGCTAAAACTGTGTACAGCTGTGTTTGAAGGGCAGCAAACTCTAAGAATATGTGTTCTTAATGCTAAAACCTTGATTTTTCTAGGTCCTCTGTATGCTGAATTTTATTACTACAAGTAGCCATACTGCACAAAGATTTTGGACTTTATATGAGCAATAACCTGTGTCTCAGTCTCCTCAAGTCTTTGTTTCTCATATGACCTCTAGGAGTTTTTGAAGTGTCCTGCCTGACAACAGATCACTACACTGGGGGCATGAAACAGAACTACAAAGTGAAAAAATGCCATTGGTGGAATGTAGATTTATCTATGTATTTGCACGAAAAGATTTACTACATTGCTGCAGTGGAAGTTGAATGGGACTATTCTCCTAACAGGACATGGGAATTTGAGCGGCACCAATACCATGAGGAAAGGTACTTTGGAATATACATAGGGGGAAAAAATGCAAAAAAAAGCAAAGGAGCAACTCCCTTCTCTGAACTTTTTCCTCTTCCAGACATTTCTAGATACACTTTCTTTTCACATGTATTTTTTGGGGCTCACTTGAGTTTGTGGTCCTTCTCCAGCAGTGTTGTAACTGATCCAGACAGCACAATGTTTGAGAAATTGTCCAGCACAGATCTTCTGTGGGAGAGGTGTAGGTTTTAATGGATCTTGGATAGCACATATGCATTTATTATTTACTGATGTTGGTAGTCCTTGACATGGAAGGCTTAAAATATTCACTGTCATCATATCTATGATGACTATGTCCTGATAAACAAGTCTTTGTCTCATGTTTGTGGTCTGAGTAAGGTTCTTTTTGACCCCTCTCAGTTTCATGAGCTTACACAAGATACATCCGTGATTGAATCCACTCACCATGAAGCTTGTTGTCTCAGTGTTTTATTTCCAGTATTTGAATCTCAGTGAGAGAGAACTGATTGGATCAAATAATTCCTGCCAATTAGCAGAAAAGGCTAAACAAGAATGGTGAACTTCTGTGTTCCACCTGAATAAACAGAGTAGCAGATTATAACTGTATTTAATTATTATCTTAATTGTATTTTCTCCTTTTTCCTCAGTTTGACAGCACATTTCCTTGCCCTGTATACTAGTGGACTCTGACATAATTCTAAGCACAAGTAATATGGACTATGCTGTTACCAGACTTTTTCTCCCCCCTGTTGTGTCCAGCCCCCATGATCTCAGCAGAGCATCCCTCACATTTAATGTCAGAAGGCGCTTAAGCTTTACAAGTTTTAGGCTTCATTTCAGATGTACACAAGTAGAAAAAGTCTCTGTTTTTCAGTATGCAAGTTGCTATGCGTCTTCTTCCAATTTGAAGCATTTGCCAGGCCAAGCACTCAGCATTTTTCCAAGTACCATAGAGACTGGATCTATTTATAGTGGGGTTTTTAACCTTTTAAAGAAAAACCTCCCAGCTTAACAAGAATGTTTGCATGTTGAAGACACTAGCAGTTCATGAGATTACTCTTTCACTGAGCCAGATTATTGCCATACCTGCAAAAGATGCTCTAAAATACATAAAGGAATGCATTTCTTTCTTCTTTTGGCAGCCCTGGCAATGCATTTTTAAACAAAAATGACAAATTCATTGGCTCAAAGTACAAAAAGGTAGTATATCGGGAATACACCGATCAGACATTCAGTACTCCCAAAAACAGAGCAAAGGAGCAGCAGCACCTGGAAATTCAAGGTAATCATGTTCAGTTTTGAAAATGCAAAAAATGCAGTCACACAAATCAGAAGATACTATTTGAATAATATTGAGTACACTTCTACTCACAAAAAATGACTCAGTCTAAGTGGAAAACCTACATAGAATTGCTACTTTTATTGTAGTGCTTTCCCTGCAAGATAACATGGCTTGCTTTACAAGGAAAAAAAGCCTTATGGTTTACTGCCTGATCAGAGGTCAGTTTTTCCTAAATCAGCATAAAACACGGCGGCAACATCCAAACTGACTTCAGGTACACAGTAAGTGCTCAGAACTTGAGACTAAGAGGCCTAACTTCAGCATCTCAAGTTGGCACAGTGAACATTATACAGTTTTCAGCTGAATGATAAGACAGTGTTGTCAATTGGAACACAGCAAGCTGGCTGTGTCTGCTCTGATGTTTTGTAAAACCAAGTTAATCTTTCTTTTCAATCCAACAGGGCCACTGCTTGTATCAAATACTGGAGATAAAATTATAATAGTTTTTAAGAACTTAGCATCAAGACCTTATTCTATCCATGCCCATGGAGTGAAAACAGACAGTTCTGTTGTTGCTGTAACTAACCCAGGTATCAAACCACCCCTCTTTATTTCCAGCAGGTAACATCAGGACTTCTGGTAAGATTTAGCGAGCTTCCAGATAGCAGGAAAGACATAATTTTTGTCTTACCTCAAGTTCTTAATTTTTTTATACTGATTATGACAAATACTTCTACAGTTCAAATGCCCCTGCTAACTATTGCTACGTATCTTAGTCCTTGACTGATCAGTAATTTTTTGACACAACGTGGCTGCACCTTTCACGAAAGCAAACAGATTTGGCTCCATAGGGAAAGCACAGCTCATGCTATTACTTCTGAAATTCCTCAGTGATCTTTACAAAAGATACAATCAACTTTATTAAGTATAGTGAAGTGGACAGTGCAGACTCACACAGACACACACGCAAAACTACTGTCAAGAAGAATCAGGGATCTGCAGAAGGGGCCATCAGCTAGCCAGTGCACTAAATGGGAATGGGAAGTTAAAGATAAATGTAAGCTGTAAATGGAGATAACATCAGCTTCAGGATGACCTCCGTTTGGTCACCACACTGAAAACTTCAAAAATTAATTGGTACTTATTTAATTCAGGTGAAATAAAAACATACGTCTGGAAAATCCCAGAGAGATCCAGTCCTGAGAGAGGAGATTCCAACTGTATTGCATGGGCATACCATTCAACAGTGGACATTGTTAAGGTATATTACTGCTATCAGTTTTGTTCATGTCTCCAACATACATATAGCCGAAGGAGATGAGCTTGAATTTTTTTCTGCTTTATTTGCCAAGTTATTTCCCCTATTACCATATTGAATTTAAGTGTTTCTTGAAGGCAAATTGCAAGAAAGGGCAGAAATTGAATGTCACAGGCATTCATGGTATTGCTTCCTGGTTGTTCTGCTGTTGGCATAGATCATCTCAGATTCCCTTCTTAGAACTAACACTTTATAGCTTGCTCAATCTCTCATCAGTCATTTGTGGGAAAACTAACATGAAACTGTGAAACACAACTCTGCCATTTTTGACCAAGCACTAATTAGCTTAACATAGTATTTTAATGGAAATTAATGTATTCCTACCTTTGTCTCAACAAAACCAAATAAAGTGTCAAGAAATATATTTTGAATGAATTATATAAATAGTTTGAAAAAAGAGCAGTAAATTATTATGGAAAAGATGTTTATTTCTAGTGAGAGATGAAAATGAGGCAGTCTTCATTGAACTTGATCCCTGGGTAACATATAACAGAGGAGAATTAACTTTGACACTGGCTTCCCTTGTTCCCAGATACTGACAACTGTGAAGGCAGTAAGAGGATTCATGTATGTCATTAAAAGTACTTCTGCTTAGTTACATCTTGCAGTTACGTGGGTTTTCATCTGTCATTTCAGGACACTTACAGCGGATTAATAGGCACACTCGTCGTGTGTCACAGACATTACCTGCCATCATTTCATACTAAAAAGAAAGTTCAATTTGCTCTTCTCTTTATGGTTTTTGATGAAAATGAGTCATGGTACTTGGATGAAAACATTAAAACCTATTCTACCAACCCACACCTTGTTGACAAAGAGGATGAGGAATTCCTTGAAAGTAATAAAATGCATGGTATGTTTCCCAATTTAGTTCATATAGCTCTGGGAATTCTGTAAAATTATATATTTGAAAGTACTGCATACAAATCCAACTTTCTCAGCCCCCTGAATTTCCAGTTCCAGGACAGGAAGCCTGAAAAATTTTACTCAAACTGTTCAAAAACACTGCTAATGACAGTGAATGACTTTTTTTTTTCACAAGTTAAAAATATGCCTAACAACAACAAAACAACAACAACAAAACCCCCTAGTAAACTCCCATGTTGAAGTTTTGAGCAGAGAAAAAATAAAAATGAAATTTGAAGTTCTGATTTGATATAAGTAAACTGCTGTTCTGAATATGCTGGAAAGGCTATGTGCATCTGAAAGCATGTCTTTGTAAAGCTTACTCTTTTACAAAGAGCTGCGGGAATTGCAGATCTTCTTTTAAAGATCTACAATTCCCACAACTCTTTAAAAACTGCAATATTAGCAATGGTGTACAACAAAGAAATTTTCTTTAATATGTCTTTCTTTCTAGTTTAATGTGGAATATAAACACAACCATTCATAATGTGCTGTCCAAAGCCATTACCTTTGTCTGGCATTGGCTTTCAAATCTTTCTATCTGTATTATATTAGAGATCAATAACACACAATACACAAAATCGTATTTGTTTTCTCTGTCTTACTTTCCCTCTTTTCAGCCATTAATGGAAAGGTGTTTGGAAATTTGCACGGCCTGACAATGCATGTTGGAGATAATGTCAGCTGGTATCTGATGGGAATGGGCAACGAGATAGACATTCACACAGCACACTTCCATGGCCACAGCTTTGACTATAAGGTATCAGGTCTCTTTCACTTATTTCTTGCTGTGCTAAGAATGAGAGGTAAGTCAAACACCAAGGACTGTTATCTATGGTGAAAAGTCATATTACAATATTAAGCAGGGCTTGTATTTTGACCGTAACATTTTTATGCCTCAAACCTGTTCTTGATCAACATACAAGAGCCAGAGAATACCTGTCAGTACCATTTGCTCACTGGTAACCTCAGAAGTTGCTTCAATAAGATAGTTGTGAGTTTTTCATGGCTGTGGTAAGACAAAAGCTATAGTTTTCCTTCATTTTCACTTAGTTGCTAGTTTATTAAACTTTGGAGCATGAAGTGGATGTACAAAGAGATGCTTCAGAAGAAGTGACAGACAGAAAGTGTGCTTAACAGTTTAACTGTTGCTTCTTTTTGTCTTGAAGCAAACAGGGGTTTACAGGGCAGATGTCTTTGATCTGTTCCCTGGGACATTTCAAACTGTGGAAATGACCCCACAGAACCCTGGAACCTGGCTGTTACACTGTCATGTTACTGACCACATCCACGCGGGCATGGAAACGACCTACACGGTACTCCCAAAGGAAGGTAAGAGCCATCTATTAGTAATGTTCATTATGTTTAGAGATACACAGTGGGGCTCATAGACAGGCCAGCACACTTAGAACCAGTTCAGGCACCCAGCAATATTCCATGTCTAGAAGCCAAGATGTTGCAAGCCTCCTGGTCATACCTCCCTCAGCACTGCTCAGGAAAGTGAAGTAGCTAAAGAACCGGATGATAACTGACTATTACTTTGACTTACCATTCATGAAATCTAAGCGATAGATTTTTTAATTTAAAAATAATTCTTCATGAGACAGAGTATTTCTGTACTCAAGAAGTGCCAGCAGTGTCAGACTTCATCTCAATCTTTGTTAAAAACAAGCACAGTTGGTAAATACAGCTAAATTCATCATCCCTATACAGCTGAAGTAGTGAAAAACTAGTGTTTACTTTCTCAAGGACATGTTGTAGCTTTACAGATACTATCACCTTGCTCTAGCAATATTACCAGTGAAAAATCTTGAATTTTCTAAAACGTTAATACACTTTTAAAAACAAGACTTTCCAGTACTCAAAAGACAGAGCATAAGGTATTCCTTGTAGTTAATTGACAGAAAGAGAACAGTAGAAATAATTCAAAATATGTGAGATATATATATATACATATATATATATATATATATATATATGTATATGTACACACACACAACTATATGATTTACATTTATAGCTATACTAAAAAACCAGAATGCAATGTTAAACAGACAATCTAATTCTATTTGATAAGCCACTGGAATGTGAAACACAACCTAATTCTATTTTATAAACACTACTGATTTACAGAGTATGTTATGCCAAACCTCCACAGACAATAACAGGGCTAATTTAAGAGTACAAGAAAGACATGTGAAAACAGACTTTCAACTTTTATCAGTACTATGTTGGATTTTTTATTATTAGCCATCTAGAGTGCATTAAAATGTACCCTTCGGTGCATCTTAAATTTGTTTTTAATTTAACTCACAATGGCCAGAAGGCACTCGGATCCTCTGTGCTCATTTTGGACTCTGTTGGCCCCATGCACAGACTATTCTTTTGATGAAATGTAACAAAAAACTATTTTTCCCCTTCTAGACAAACAGTCTCTGTTCCCAAGATTATTCAATCGGTTCAACTGTAAGGGCATGCCAGGCACTCAGGAATAATGAAAGCATTTTAACACAGTGATCCTCCAAAGTCTACCTTCAGTGAAGCATTTCTTGGAAAATACACTCGTCTGGACAACTCATCTCTACATGTTTTGGAAGATTTCATGTAGTGGTCATGGCTAAGAAAAAAAACACAGACTAAGACAGCTGAATGGATGTAACATCTTACAAATATTTTTTTCTGTCAATGAAAACAGTATCTTGCAAGTGAAACATATTCTAGGCCATGGTTAATGCATGTTATTTAGCAGCTGAGGAACATGGAAGAGCTAATGAAATGTACTTTAAGTTTGCAAATAACCCTGAATAACAGCAAAATTCGAGGTATCTGTCATCCTACTGTCACATTTTACTAGATAGGTATGTTTGTAGTAACTGCTTAGTAAACAGGAATTTGAAAACATATATATATATACACTGAAAATATATATATAGTCACAGATAACTGAGCAGTTAACAAAATAGTTCTATTGTTTCTGTTAAAGTACTTTATTATTTTATTCAGTGGTATGTTTCAAGAGTGTGCATTTAAAAGATTTCGTTTTCTGTTATGAAAATAATTCCAAGGCAAAATTAGGCTGAAATAAGCCTGATGAAATGCAGACAGTGAATGCCAAAATTTGGTGACTATGGTACTGAAGAGCTTTGCTCTGATGACTCAAGTAACTCCTGCAGTGGAATCATTTTGCTGCTGCAACCCTTGGTAAAGGAAAAAGGAAGTGTTTCCTGACAGATGGAAGCAGCTGCATTAGAGCATGCCTGATGCTGGTCAAAAATGACAACAGTAGGAGCAGACATGGCCATGCCATGCAGTTGTGTTTCAGTAACCCAACTCCTCATGTTAGACCTGTGTCAAATGAGAGGGAAAGGCATATGGGACAGGCAGGGAAAGCAAGACATCCGGGCTTTATACATGTGACAATGAAACTGCTTCTCTGTAACAAGCCTAAATCGCTTTGGTATTTTTTGAAGTTTATACTGAAACTGACATAATACCTACCAGTAAATGAGATCATTGATTTTACCTGTAGCAGGAATGCTATGTGAGTAAGTTAAACAGCTTTTATCTTTTTTTTTTTTTGTTAATGCATTTTAGCTGAAATATAGATGATCTCTTCTGACTGACTTTAACAGGTTTAAATAACATTGCAACTCCAGTGAAAACATTTGATAGAGTCAGTGTCAGCTAATTAGGCCTATAGATGGTTTAGATGATTACAGGATCACGGGAGTCACTGTATTATAACCCCAAACTACATAAATAAGAAAATTGTAAACATTGTGACAGTTTATTATGACTGAATTACAGCTCTGAAGGAGCAGAAAGATGCTTTCTGCTCCCAAGACAGACAAACATCAGTACACACATGCACAAGCACCTGAAATGCTTACCAAAAACCGTACAAGATGTGTTTTCAGCTGGATTTATGGCCCAGTGATACTTCAAATACTATCTACCGACTGAGCTTAACAGGAGAAGAAAGAAAACAAAGACCAGCAAGCCAACAGTAGTCTGTCTTCCACTTTTGTTTCTCTTTGATTAATGACCTTTTCGTGTGCATTGCTAAATTAAAACATTTTCAGTATAACACTTGCCTGGGTATGCAACTAAGATGACAGAGCAGCAGCCTGATTTTTGCCAGCTAGAATTCAAGGAAATGTCTGTGTTGCAAAATTAAGTCAGTTGGGCCCCATTCTATTTGGAAGAATAAGGTACTCACTTCTACTCATACAGTTAAGACACATGCCTGAGCCTGAATTCCTCCCTAGGTCAGTGATCCAGGTAACACAGATTTAAGACTGACTTTCTACTTTACTTTCAGTGAACACTGCATGTTCAGTTGTACCACAGAGTCTGTATTTCCTAGCTGCTTTGGCACCAGAATTCACTTCAAAACAGATGCCTTGCCTCAGGAAACAGCTGTCCTTCAGTAGCTGACATAAGATGTACATGAAGGGAATCCCACGGTACCTTGTAAGGAGTTTTATTACAGAACATTCTTTGTAGTTGAGTGGAAAGCAGACTTTCATTGTTTTAGGTCAGCAGCTTCCTCTGGCTGCAGTGAAGAAGATGTGGCAGAAAAAATGCTGCAGTTCCATCCTCTGGTAGAAGACTGAGGAAATCTCTTAGTTCCAGTTCCATTGCAACAACCGATAAAGTTTCTGCTCAGAGCAGGGGAGAAAATATTGTTTAGGTATTTTGTTTTTTGAACAAAGGAAAAACCCCAAAGCATTAGCAATGTAATTACTAATTAAAGTCATCAAATTACTTAAATATTGCATCTGGAATGAAATTTGAGACATAGCCATTTGGGTGCAAACACAACTATGGGATATCTAAAAAGTAAACTGAAATTATGACTTAGATGAAAACCATACCTCTATCTTGACTCATCGGGTCTACATTTGGCACTCACACTAATGAAGTCTGATATAGTACTTCACATGTTTTGTATGAAATACAGAGCAAGCCCTAGAAATCTTACAAGTACCCTAACTCAACACCATCTGTAAAACTGGATACTTTGCCAGAAGCCTCTCAGACCAAGGTGTGTAATGTTATGTTCTTTAGCAATTACAGCACAGTTGGATAACTCAGGGGGAAGAGGGAGAAGAGTCTGCTGGAGAAAGTTTTTTCTGATCAAAAATCTTTACACAGTGTCTCTCATACTGCTATAGAATTCCAAAGAAAATCTGCTGGCACCAGAAACTAGAGCTTTATGATAGAGCATGGCAACTTGTGCTGCACAATCCAACCCCACAATGCTGTTTTTCTCAGGCATTCCAATGGCATACTTTTAACAATGTATGTGCTTTATTTAATATTCTTAATTTATCAAAACAATCACACTGGCCCCTCAGCTATACACAATATTATTAACTTTTTATAAACATGTAACAATAGGACTACAGAACTACTAGGGTTGATTTCTCTTCTTCTAGTATTAACACACTGTGGTTTTTTCAGTCTATGACCTAATCATCAATACACACTTAAGCCTCCCCTGTGTTATCAACGGCAGCCTGTTATTTAAGAACCATATAGTCATTTAGCCTAGAAAAAAGCCAATCACACTTAGTTCTGTTTAGTAGGTTTTTAAATGGTGTCTATTCCTGACCTATAGAGTATGATTACGACAATTTACCTGTTTTCAATACAAAACAAATGCTGATTTTTATGAGGCTACACTGCCTAGATTGCAGAATTCTGTGCTAATGACCAGAAAGGCTGCTAAACTGTATTAGCTTCAACTGAAGAAAAAGATCCCCTTTTTTTTTTTCAAAATCGTATCAGCAGTCCTTAGTCTGAACAGTTATTAAGAAGGTTAGCTGATGTACAGAGCCTTCTGGACCTGAGTTACAAGCAACTGATTTACCTTTGAGTGATGAAGTAAGAACAGGGCAGTCATTTCCAGTAAGTCTAGCTCTCTTGCAAAGTTCAGGAAGCAGCTTGTTCCACCACAGAGCCTAATGCACAAAACCCCATAGCAAAAGTGTAAATCAACAAGGACTGCAACTAAGAGTAGGAAAGACCTGCTAAAAATACCCTAAACTAAGCTGAGATGTGTACAAATAGAGGTCAGTTATTATGAACTCAATAGTTTATATAATGGTTTGAAATGCAGTGATTTTGCATATGATATGTTTTTCTATCTTCAGTGCAACTTTTTTCTGATCAAAAATCTTTACAGTGTCCCTCATACCTGTATAAAAAAAAATTTAGAAGACAAAAACAGTCACATAATTAGCAATACCAATACAGTCAGAGAATTTTTTATTTTCTCTCAAAACAGCTCCATGGAAAGTGGTGAATAACACTGCTCTGTCTCCTGACCTGATCTGTCTCATTCCAACAGCTGTAGCAGTAAATTAGGCTTTGGGCACAATTTTGTTGATAAGAACGGAGAGAAGGAAAGGGATTTCTTTCCTCTTTCTTTTAAACTTGGGTAACTATTTTTGTTCACTTGTGTTCAGATTGAGTACTGCAACCTCACATTCTACTCTAATGTGGAAACAATCACAGAAACTATTTTCAGATCTGAATAAAGAGCTAAGATCTGGTTCTGAATAGAGTTCTAGTATATCCGTCTGGTGGAGATCACCTCTGCTGACTCTGGTCAGTGGAGCTGCATACAATTAATTGAGTAGCTGTGCTGGGCAATGGAAATAAACTCCTGTGTTCCTGGAACACTAGAATAAAATCAGTTCAAACACTAAAACTGTACAGAGGCCTAATGGCAAAATGGGACATAAGGACATAATCTTTCCACTAGTGTACTAGTACCATTCTGGTGCTAGAAGGTCAGAAGTTGTCACTAGAAGACAGGAAGAACATAAATTTAAGTGCCATTTTATTCGAAGGACCGTGTTCTCTTATCATTTAGCTTATCACTAAGATTTCACATTATAAATACCGACAAACAATTTTGAGCAAAATCAATTAGTGAGAAACTAGGTAGCTTTTCATTTACCGTGGGAAAAGAACATCTTACTATCTTTTCTGAGGCACTCTGCCATCTGAAAAGACTATGCTTTAAGTTTACTTTAATGAATAAAGTAAGTGACAAAAGAAACTGGAGGAAAAAATATTCCATTATAATTACTGGGGACTGAGTAAAGTAATTTAAATGCCAAAGAAGAGGCTCAGTGCAAGCTAAGCAATTTACTTTGTCTGACAGCTAGGCTATGTGATCTATTCAGAGTCCATCTGTACATACAGCACTTCAGTGAGGGAAAGAACCCCAAATGATAGTGAATAACTGCATTGAATATAGCGCACCTGATCGTCACCTTTCAGCTCATGGTGAGCATAGAACACAGCTGCATCAGGACACCTTTTAAGAAGCTGGTCAATGGCTTCCTCATATTTGCCCAGATGGGTATTGCAGAGAACATGGATGGTGAGGCCAACACTGTCTGCCTCTGTCAGGGGCTCCAAAACAGGCAGGGCTGAAGCTATATTGATTGACCGACTACATAAAAGAGACTGAAGACAGGAAAAAAAAGCATTGCTTTGATTTAAGACAAACGTTGCCAAAAATGCTAACCATAACCTTAGAACAGAAGCCCTTACTTGCTGGAGTAATTCTGAAATACTACTTCTTTTAATAAATACTGCTGAAAACTGAGAAAGCAAGTTTAGAGTGGATGCAAATGTAAACTTTGTTATCAACAGAACTTTTCAGTATTTTTTTCTTTCATCAATTCAGCTGACCATTTATTTCGACTTGAATAACTTAGGGGGAAGAAGGAGGAGAGTCTGCTGGAGAAAGTTGTTCATACATACATGAACATTTGCAGAAGGAATCTAAGATGTAAGGAGGAAGATGTAATAGCTGTTTCATACCTGTAGTCTTGAGATGTCTTCACAGAAATCTTTGTTAGACAAACATCCCACTGACATTATGGAAGTTACCCATGGGAAAATCAACCCAAAATGACTACAGGAGTTTATCTATACAAGACAGAATCAAGATGCAATAAAAGAAACATTTCTGTTAGTGACAGTTCCATGTGAAACTCACTGCAAGTAAAGAAAATTTTGATTTCAAATAGGATAATTAAGAAGACCACCTACCCTTTCTTCACTGGTTCATGCAATTTAATAATAAATAAGCTGGAAACTTCTATTTAGTTCTGTATTTCAGTTTTCCTGCTCATAATTCTTTAGAATGCATCATTCATACAAAAATCTCAGTTAGCTTTCTAAAATTGTAAATAATCCACCTGACAAATTCTCATTGTTTCATTTTAACCCTTATTTCTATCCAAAGCTGAGATTCCTGTGGGAAGTATAGTTGCAAATCTCCCCAAGGGGCAGGACTACCCAGAGCCAGCAATACTAATTTGAAACTGCACACCACCTTATTTGATTTCACTCTTGCTTCTTTTGAGAGATAAACTGTATAGAATCAAAATATTAAGGATGGTACTTGGATAGATTTTGGAGGAACACTGCAGTCCTAAAACTTCCTCTGTGTGGTTTACAACTTACTAGATCCTCTGTTGTTTTCAATGGCTTAGTCTCAGGAAGTTGCTTCTTTGATATTCTCCAAACATACTGAGAAGTAACCCTTAATAGGAGCTCCTGAAGTATTTCTTCCCGAGAGGACACTACAAGAAGAGCTTCCCAGAAATCCACCAGGAGCTGGGGAACAGTGTTTTCACTGCTATTACACAACATCTAAGAACAAAACCAATAGAAGACAGACAGCAAGTTAGACCATGGTGATTACCAGCAGCAAAAGTTAGCAAAGACGGGAGGAATGGTTTTTCACTTTTACTAGAAGCAAAATTTTGATTCTTTTTCTGTCCTGTGATTCTATGTAATACACTTGTAGGCAAAGTAAAAAGTTCAGTAAATGATTTTAAGATAATCAATTCTGACCAACAGATTTGATTTTTTCTTCAAGATTTACTCCACTGCCAGAAATGTCAGTACAAATGTCAGCAAGTATTTACAGATTGCTAATGAGGAGGATTTTTATATATGCCAATACACAAGTAGGTGCCTTCAAAAGAAGACTCTATAGTCCATGATAAGATACGCTGTGTAGCTCAGCTGGGTATCATAGTAAGACCCACAAGGAAGATGTTTTAAGATCTGCTATGCCAGCAAAAAGGACTTTCACTTTGTTTCCAAATGGTTCTAAACAACACTATTTATACTAGTTGGAATTACATGACTTGCTCTTTTTGATACAGGTCTTTCAAAGTAACAGACATAGTAAGACTGCAACACACGAACAATGAAGAACATGTTTTAACCCAAGTGTTGCTATTCATTGTAGATAAAAAAGGGTTTGTCTATTCCCAGTTTTAAGAAAGAAAACTTCAGGGACACTAGAAAAAATATTGTTATTTCTTCTTATAAACTGCAGACACACACTTTCACAATTTATACAGATCATCAGAACATTATATACCTTCACATTTAGGCCTGATTCTTTAGAAATATGTTTTAATCCTAAAGATTTCTTTAAAAGGAGCTTATGGAATTAATTTATCTAAATTCTATTAAATTTCAGTGGCCTTAGGAAGCTCAATCACCTGGAAGCCACTGAAAGAGCTCTGATATCAGGGTATTTTCCATTCAAATTATAGGGTAAAAGCAAAGAACTTAATGGTTTTGGGTTTTTTTGCTTTACTTAACCAATATTTTGTTCCAGAAGGTCCAGTTTCTGACTATGTAACCACCTGTCATGACTAGAGTATCTCCAACCTTTATCTTGCAATTTCTGAAGAAATGCTGAAATGTGAGTGAAGGAGCAGCTGAGGCTGCTTTTCTTACCCACAACAATGTGACTATGAAAAAAATAGAAGCAAAAACATGATCACAGGCCAACCTTGAAAAAGGTATCTGCTTCTTCTAGTTCAATTTTACTGTTCTCATGTAAAGCCACAGTGGCAGCCACCAGTAAGCCAGGCTGCATCTCCTTCAGGTGAACAGCAAACTCAGTTGGTGTTACAATTCCTTCCTTACGCTGATGCAGGAGTCGCGGTTGCCCAATGAAGCCACAAGCCAGTGTTGTCTACAAGCATAATTAGATATAAATCAGGTAAAGAATTCAATATATATGATTCTAGTCAGTAAACTCAGTATTTCCTCAGGCAGTGAAATTTAGATGGAAGTGGTCGGGGAAGAAAGTAAATCCTTTCTGCAATTCACAGAGCAGCTTTCTGGAGAATGAGATCCAAACCACAATCTAGAGCAGCGACTCCTGAAAAACAGGCATTGTGCCTAAACACTGAAAGTAACACGCTGTTGCAAGATGGAGTTAGTGTGTACATAAGAAAGATGGATTTCACAAAGAAATCCAATACATTTGATATACAGGGTGGTTTGCTGGCTGCCTTTTCAAGAGGCTATGTTGTTAAATTTCAGTAGACTACTTTGCTAAAGTACAATTTTTATTTTGAAAATATCCCTGAAACACGGATCAAAATGTGCTGCACTTTGTGCAACAGGAAGCTATTTCAGGGTATGTGAGTGCTTTTGAAGGCAAGTATAACAATATATTCCCATTTTAAAGACAGTGGAAAAATGACGTCTAAGTAAATTAAATTAATTACACAAGAAGGAAAGTTCAGATTAGCTTTCTAAAAGTGGGGTTTTTTTTTTCCTACTTTGAAATAAAATGCTTTGTTACAGGTGAAGTGCAATAGAATATATTTAATAGATCATAGTAGAAAGAAAAAAATCCAACCAAAACCACTCAAGCCTAAACCACTTTATCCTCAAAATAACATCCATGCAGTGCGTGTTTGCCCACAACATGGCAATTTTATTTGATCAGGCTGTAAAAGCAGGTGGTGCTGAATATTATTCTTAAAACAGCTCCCCACAGTTCCCACCTTGCAATGCAAAAAAGGCTAATTTTAAAAGCTCTCCAAGACTTCTTCCACCAAAGCATGATACCTAACTTTGTAAAAGCTATCCCCTTATTTCAAAAGTGTTTAAACTCCCAGTATCTCACTGTAAGAAAAAGTCTCTGTTTCAAACTCTATCACTTTTGAATATTCCACAGTCTTGATCAAATTTAACAAGAATTAATTTACAGACTGGTCTTACACATGTGAACATCTATTGCAGAGACAGCTCCACTAACTTTTTTGCCTCCAGTGATGAGGAATTCTTACTTTGATAGCACTGAAGTAGGTTCTGATCTGGTCTTAGTAAGAGTTAAGTGCTTTGATTCCACATAAGATATGAAATTGTATACAGAAACTTCATTTTGTGAGCACAATGGACAAATATTCTGCTCAAGAGCAATTTTCTAACAGCTGTTCGTATATAAGTGGTGTGTTCACGGGCATATCACATATTAATTCCAGGTGGAGAGGTGTAGAAACGCTATTATACAATCCTCCCATGCAGCTGAAGAGCACTGGCAGACTTGGTTAAATCCCAATAAACAAGATTGAATTGATCAAGAATTAAGAGCTTCAAAATTTGCTTATTTGGCAAGTCTTCCCCCAAGACAAGACTCCCCTACCTGCAGGGTAAATTGTACAGTCCCAGTGTATGCCAGCCCTCCATTTACTGTTACTGCAGACATTCAGTGGAGTCTACACAGCGTATCAGGAGGAAGGGGAGTAACCAAAAGTTTCTTTTACTGAAAAATGCAACTACAAGCCAAACTATTGACTTGGACTTTGCAAAGTGTGAATAGCTCATGCCCTCAGCATAATTTACCTCCTTATAGGAGTCCATTTCACGTTCATACATTGTCAGGTTTCCCATTTTCAGAGCCAAGAAAGCCTTAGTAAGTGTCAGGACCACTGATGGCATCATCTTTTCTACTTTCTGAAGATACTTCACAGCTGTCAAAGGACACACGTTTCTCATGCAGGGACTGCAAAGGATATGAGGCAGCTGCCCAGGGTCCGCAAGATAGAATATCTGGAGAACTTTATTTCCTGATTCCTATTGAAACAAAAGCCATTTGACAGTTTAGACCTTTTCAGATATATAGTCTTCTATGGCACATGAAAGTAGTGCCATTCTGTTGTTGTTTTGTTTTTTGTGGTTGGTTTGTTTGGGTTTTTTTTTTAAACAGGCAACTTCAGCTTAGCCATCAAACCACGGTGCCTTTATTGCCTCTCTCCTCCGTACTGGTAGAAGGGAAGGATTTCTAACTGGTAGTGATTCAACCCATTTTCTGGCGTGCCAGGAGAACATCCACCACCAAAATGAATTGGTTTTAGCAATCTGTATAATTCAGCAATGTTCAGAGAAACAGTTTTGTTTTGCAACAGAAATGAGAGATGACAGAAATCTGAGGCAGGGCTTTCCTAAATCAGGAGTGTCTCTGTGCAAGTGGGAACATGCATCCCTAGGAACGTGCATCATGACAGGTAAACCAGTAAGAAGTTGCTTGAAAGCAGCCCAAAGCATCACAGGTGCTGCTTGCTATGCAACAAAAATGGGAAAAGAAAAATAATGTGAAAAAGAGTAACTGTGAAACTAAAAAAGCAGTTTAGCATTTTCAAAGGGAAATTGATTTATATTTGATACACAGTTCTTAAAATCAGAACTAAATCAGCAGATTACAAATAAACCAACTTATTTCTACCTTACTTAATTCTTCATTTGAGTCTTCATTAAGACAATGAGTTAAGTAAAATATAAATCCTCTCTCGTATGTCTGCATTTCATCACCTTCTGAAACTAGTCTCTTTAAAACTTCAGACATGGATAAACCTGACATTCTGTAGTATGGCAAAGCAAGGTGGTAATCCTTAGTGTCGAACCTGAAGGAAATAGAGAGGAAGGGAAAAAAATAACAAAACAACTATGAGCAACCCTTTTGCCATCACTCTTTATAAGAACTATGACTACATCAAACAAAGTCACAGGCACGTCAGTTATCAGCATATATTGTTCATATTCAACATACTGTAGAAATCTGTTTAATGACAATGAAGACAACTAGATACTGAAGAGAGGACTAGATTAAGTTGGTTTTGTAAAACATAGAAATTTGTGTTACATATGCAATACTAATGTAAAATAACAAAGAAATACGCATTTTCATTTTAAGGTTACTGGAAACTGGAAACACAGCTCACCTATACCACATTTTGATATCTTAAACATACCTGCTATAGCAGTCTCCTAAGAAGGCACAACTTTCTCTGAATGCTCTTAGAAGATCTTCCTTCTCATCTGATTTAAGGAAATGAGGATCCATTATAGCTGCTCTGACCAGCAAGTGAGCCTCACTTAGAAGATGGATGCAGCTCTCAGTTTTAACATTTTTGTAAGTTCTACAATAATCTACCTAGAACAGACACAGGATATACTTAGGCTGCTGACAAAAATTAAGAATATACAGGAACAATTCTAATGAGGATGGCAGCTATTTGAAACAGGATTATGGGCTATTCATAAGAAATATATGACACTATATTCAGCAACGACATGCATTAGAGATTAACAGTACTTATTTTTAGTTAGCAAACAACAAAAGCAAGAGTTGGGCAATACCATTTCTCTGTAAAGCTGAATTGTTGAAACAGTGTTTATAATATATAAATTCCAACCAGGCTCTGACTCAGAATTTGTTCTGGATTTGATGCTGTCAGCCTTTCTGGAACTAGAGGAAAGGAAAAGAGTTGAGTTGTCAGTGTTGAAATAAACACTATGCAACCAAAAAATCGCCACTCATTTCATAATTCAAATGCATAAATAGGTATGTTTGCAGACTAGTAAGTGCTGGAGAGTTAAGCTGTGAATTTAAGTCATACTGGCTAACAACAGAACAGGGATAGGCATGTTCATACATCAGAGACATCATCAGAACTGTCTGCTACATCTTCTTCTGTGTTAAACACCAGGGATTATCAGAAATCAAAGAATCATCAAATGGCTTGGCTTGGACCTTAAAGATATCTAGTTCTAACTCCCCTGTCACAGGCATGGGATGCCACCCACTGAGCAAACCCAGGGCCTTATCCAACCAGACCCTGAACAGGTAAGTAATTTAAATTAGCTGTTTACTCACCTCCTGTAAGGACTTAGTGCATGTTTGCCCCTGCAGCTCTATCAAAGTATTTGCCAAGACATGGCGTAACGAGTTACCAGAATGCTTTTATTCTAAAAGGCTGGCTTGGTCTATTAAAGCCCTGAGGTTAAAAAACACTGTAGGAAAATGGACTCTTTAATTTTATTTTTTTTTTTACTGTACTAGGATACATCTTTATTTTCAAATTATGGTATTAAGTATCTTAATTTTGTCCAACTCACATTCTTTACAGAAGGCAAAAAGTGTATCTTCTTCAAATGACAATTAGAATATTTGAAACAACACAACTGGCAGAAAATATCCTTTACACAAGAAAACTACAGTATACTGAATAGTCATTTTCCTTGACAAGTTTCTCCTTATCTTCTTCTGAATGATGTCTGCCCTAGATTTTAAGAAATTAACTCCTCAATCAACTAAACCTGTCCCACTCTTGTTAATTAACTTAAAACTTTAATAAAAGTGGTTTCTGAATAGCTGTTTCGAATAGCTGCCTAGCTGTTTTATGAAAAGGCTTCAAAAATGGAAGGAGAATAGCAGTTTCCATGGAAACTTGTAAAAAGTCACACATGCCTCTGGCTACATACATGCTACAACAGAAACTCGGGGCAAAGTCTGATCCAACTTTTGTTATGGATAACTACAGTGACGTTTGCAACTTTCTTGGAAAGAACTCTTAGCCAAAGACAAGACATTTAAATGTTGTGCTGCAACATATTTTGTAACCTGTAGCTTTGGTGCTACATACTCTACATTTATTCTCAAGATAAATATTTTTTTTAATTCTCAGGATAAATTCTTCATAATGTTATTTTAACACTTTGTTGATTTCAAGCATTTGTGACTTTATGCTCATTTTTCCTATGTCAGTAAATACAGTAAAAACGGAAAAAAATAAAAGTTTGATCGCTCTTCTCAATCACTAAGAAGACAATTATTTCTAAAGAGTTTTTTAACACAGAAACCACTCTTTAATTGCAATATCCTCAAGTTCAGCACTGTACACAGAGCTATAAGTACCATCTCCCTAAAAGACACAAATCCTTACGGCATCCTTCTTGTAGGCTTTCTTCTTTCAGTAATATCTTCTGTGTCTGCCTTAGTCAAAAGAATTATATGGTTTTTGAAATGACAGATAGCTCTTGGTCCTATAAAAAGCTGCATTCTTAATGTACAGACATCCAGTGTGACAGGTGGACAAGCCTATAAAGGAAAGTGACTTTTTTGTAATTTCACTTGGTATGTGTGTTGAGTTTTTAAATAAATCAGAAAAAAAAAATAACCTCTGTACAATGATCTGACATTAAAAACATTCACTGGCTTTGCTAACTTTGAGTGCTTCATTTGAGCAAAAATAAAAATACTCATAAATGCCTAACAATAATAATTTAATGAGCGAAAAAAAAAATTATTTCACTCTTCAAAGCAACTTCACAGATTCGGCTATGTTTCTCAAAATAACAGAACCTGAGGTACATGCCTAACAGGGAAAACTTTATCCCAAATAGTTTATATTTGGCCAAGTTTTAAAAGATTGCCTGGTTTTAAAAGTCTTGATTTCAGTTGCTTATAAAAAGCAATTACAGATAGAAGTATTATATTTCCTTGGCCACTGTTACCTTACATAGCCGGTATTATTTCCCTGATTTGTTCTACATGCATTTTTCACATAAAACATATGCTATCATCCATACTGAACTAAAAATTGAAAAATGCAACCTCATTTGCATGGAAATATTCCAAATTTACACCTTTATAAAGATAAAATACTACACTTAAAAATTAACATATATAGTGAAACAAGACAAGACAGCACTATATGTGTAACCTGCTTTCTGAAGACACCTCAACTTTTCTTGTAAGAGGTGGAAGCTTACAGTGGTGATCTTGAGGCTCTAGACTGCCCTGGGCTAGTGAGACCCAGAACGAGGTGGCTCTGAAACTGGTGTAAAAACCAGCAGGAAAAATAGTAATAGCAAATAATAAAAATAACCACCATCACCCATTACACTTCAAACTCCACAATGGGAGAGGGACACCCATGGAGGGATCCATGCCAGAGTGGGTGTGCAGACTGTGGATGGCAAGATGCAGCATAGAAATCTGTGTAGGACTGCAGCCTTCACACCTCTCCAAAACTCCTACAGAGACAGGAGGCAGCCTGTTGCCTGACTGGAGGAATTGTGATGAATTTCAATGTAACCCATAGAGAAAATGCAGAAAGCTGAGACTAGAGAATGGGCAGGAAAGATCATGTCACGTGCCGGGACTAACTATCCAGAGCAGAGAATAAATGTTTAGCTCTTGAAAATTTTATAAAACTTCTACTCTCCTATGGTTTCTTTATGTCTCCTGTCTACATGCTCAGAAGAAATCCTTAAATGCTATCTTAAAATACACCTCCATCTATCTTTCCTACTACTTTTATTAATGTGCATCATGATCTTTACATTCAATGGATTTTTACTGATAAGCAATTTAAGGAAGGCAAAAAGTTTAGACCTCCAAGGATCAAAAGCCCTCCTCCTAAAAAATATGCCCCAAATATTTGGTAGCAGACTTGTTCGATTGCCTACATGCCAAAAACCGGTTTTTCAAGGACAGCTAAGAGAAAGAAACATCCCACAATAAAAGAAAACTCAGCACTCTTCATTCAGTTTTATACAGAAAAGCATGGAATTTAGTTTAAAAAATAAGTGATTTTACAGCTTTTCATGTTTTTGAAAACATTCTACTAATGGTCTAGAATTTTACATGGCAATAACAGATTGTTTTGTTGAGACATCTGCAGACCACCAAAATACAACACGCCATAGCCTGAAGTAAAATATTCATTTTGGAAGTTATTTTATTGGTTCAGCCATTAGAAACTCACAGGATCTCAAAAGAAAATGTAAGTGAGCTAAGTGCCATACCACTACTCCCATTCTTTTAGGGAGATAATGAGAGGTGTACCTTCACTGTCGTGTCAATATATGGATCCTCATCACGAGCTGCTGCTGCACTGCACCTCACTGTGAAGCACTGCAGGTTCTGACTAGAGGGGAAAGAAGAAAACACAAGGAAGGAAAGAAATTAGGACTTGCAAAAATCAAGTAGCCAAGACTACAGTGAATCAGCTCTTTTTTCCTTTGAAGAAATGGGCTTTAAAGCCTAAGTGGGAGAATATGCTGAACTAACACGTAAGCCTGCCCAGAGATTTCCAGGAGGCTATGAAGGACCTATCAGAGGGGAAAAAATTTAAAAAGGGCAACAGCATGAAGAAACATAGTAATACTATCAGTAAAACCATAAACATAGTACCTTGTAATGACATGCAGGAACCGTGGAGTGAGGACTGCTTGCTCTGACTTCTCTGAATATTGGTAAGTAGAAATTAGTTGTACTAACTTCCCAATCGAGTAGAGATATCCAACATGAGGTAAAGAGAAAAAGCAAAAAAGACTCAGAAGCTTTCTCTCGTTTTCAGTTTCCTCACAGGCTGTTGCAGAACTTCCTAGATGTAACAATGAGAAAGGTATTTTATGTACTTCATAAATCAAAACCTGGCAATTCCAATCCAAGCCTGATGCCTAAAAGACACAATCAAACCTGCCCAAGTTGCAAACTAGTTTTCTTAGTAGCTAGTAAAAAGAAGTTTTACATGAAGCTCAGTACACCTGTCAAAAATTTGTATGACGTGTTATCTCATTTAGAGGCATATTCACAAAAATGTGGATGCAGCTCCTAGTGAAGACATTCTATAGATGTTACAGCATTAGAGAGTCTTGGTAAATTCACCATAACTAAGCATCTATGGATTGAAAGCCTGATCTTAGAAAGTTACTTTTAAGTTGGAATGAATGCTCATACAGAACTGCAGCTCACAAAAAAATAGGTCATCACTTAAGGAAAGAAAAGGCTGGAAATGGCAGAATTTATTACAACGCCACTTTAGCAGGTTACAGCTGTGTTCATTTTATACAGACCCTCTTGTCAAAGCCTGTAAATCACATAAGAGCATAAGACAGTTGGAGTTAAATGGCAAGTAGCTCATTCTTTTCAGTCAGCTGCAAGTTAAATGAGGCACTGCTACTTAGCAGACAGTAAATCATCTCAAACCGAGTGAGCAGTCAGTAAAAGGTAAGGGCCAACAATATCTTGGGATGCATCAGGCACAGCATTGCCAGGGGGGCAGGGATGGGGTTGTCCCGCTCTGCTCTGCACTGGGGCAGCATTATCTTGAGTCCTAGGAACAGTGTGGGGCACCACAACACAGGAAGGATATAAAGCTATTAGAGAAGAGGCTAAGGGAGGGCTACAAAGATGGTGAAGAGTCTGGAGGGGAGGCCATAGGAGGAGAAGCTGAGGGCACTTTGTTTGTTCAGCCTGGAGGAGACTGAGGAGAGACCTAAGAGCATTCTACATGCAGTTCCTGAGGGAATGGCATGAAGCTGTGTCAGGGGAGGTTTAAGTTGGGTATTAGGAAAGGTTCTTCCCCCAGAGGGTGGTTGGGCACTGGAACAGGCTCCCCAGGGCAGTGGTCATGGCCCAAGCCTGCCAGAGCTCAAGGGGAATTTGGAAAACATTCTCAGGCACTTGGTGGGACTCTTGGGGTTCTCCTGCGCAGGGCCAGCAGTTGGATTTGATGATCCTTGTTGAGCCCCTTCCAACTCAGACCATTTTATGATTCTATGAAATCTGACTGCTAACATATAGCATTAAATTCTTCCACGGGTCTTTTGGGGCTTGAGCTAGTGAACCCCTAAAATCTGCATTCATCCCTTCCAGTTTTAATTAAAGCCCTTCAGAAAGGTAACCAGTACCTTAGTGATTATTAAGGTTTACTACTCTGATTTCCTTGGCTGGCTGAGGGGCAGTTCAGTATCTTGTAACACTACGAAGAATTTTATTAACGCAATGTGAAGACTCACTGTTTTGCAACACAAAATGTGTCAGTAAAGAACTGATAAAAGCTGATTTGGTCACACTTTTGGTATGTTAGTTCAAGGTTTATGTAGAACTTGGACAAATCAAAAGACTTTCTTTTAGCAGAAGCTCAGTTTAAACCATTGAAAAGGGAGGAAAGATCTCAATTTAAAAACAAGTCATACAGAAAACACAGTATACGAAACAGGATATACAGAGAAGCTCCTTCCTTTCACAAGTCTCCTGTGACACAGTCCATAGTGCCTTCAGGCATATCCATATACCTGTCTGGTACACAGGAAGCAGTTGAAGAGAGTGCAACTTTGTCTCTTCACAGAACCCAAAAGGCGACTGGTCAGGTGCAAAACGTCTAGGAAAAAAGTCCAAAACTGCAGTGAGAAATTATAATGATATACTTTCAACAAGTAAACAGCACTGGTTATAAGAGGCACAGCTCATGTTTTAACACTCTGTAACAATGCACACTCCTATTACCAATGCCACTGTAGAAGCCAAGAAGCAGAACACGTAGATAGACCTATACTGAGTTCCTGCAACCGAAATCCTCTTTGCTTGTCTGCAAGATGCATGTCAAAGTCTGAGATCACTGAAGAAATTCTGCAGTTGATTTTGACCTCAATTTAACCCTCTTTTTCCTCTCTCTTTCTATTCCACTGAGCTATATGGAACATCATGCCATCTCCGATACAATTTTTTTCCCTATTATGTGTCATCCTTTTCCCTCCTTTGCTCTGGAATTCACTGTTGGACCCTGACATCAATTCTTCCTTGGTTTTAGAAAGCAATTTTGATGAAAGTGAAGACTAAATCAGCTTCCTGAGGAAGGGACCTGGAGAGGCAGGTGCTGAACATTTCTCTGTGGGATCCTGGGACAAGATACCTGGGAAGGGCTCAAAGCTGTGCCAGGGGAGATTCAGACTTGACGTGAGGAAGCATTTTCTTACCGAGAGTGGTAAAACACTGAACAGGTTTCCTAGAGAGATGGTTGATGCCCTAGACCTGTCACTGTTTGAGGCATTTAGACTGTGCCCTTAATTATATGCCTCAACAGTGGCTCACCCCAGAAGTGGTCAAGCAGTTGCACTAGATGATTGCTGCAGATCCCTTCCAAGTGAAATATTCCAAGACACTAAAAAATGGGCTTTCTTTGGTATCCCATAATTTTCTCAGTTCAAAAGAAACACCAAACCTTATAAAAACCCCAGAAGTCAAAATATCAGTTTTCTTTCACAAAGACAAAACACACAACTCAGTTTGGTTTATAGTAGTAAATTAACCCATAAAAGGGAAATACGTCTGTAATACCTGAAAAGCAGATACTGCACTTGGAAGCTCTTTGTGTCTTCTGTAGGTAACTCTGTGGATTCCAGTGTGATGGGTATCTCACATAACTTACTTTCTTCCCCAAGCAGTTCCACTGGCTTCTGACATATGATGAACTCATCTAATTCAAGCTGTAAAGTATGTGTTGAAGGACTTTCATCTTTCACACCTGAGCAATGAAAATGCTACCTTAATTGTTCAAACCATTCCACTCGGCAGTAAGAAAATGGTACGACACAGTATCAATTAAATGCTCCAATTACAGCCAGCTATCTAGCATTGGCTTCCTCAAGCCACAAGATTTTAAAAACAACCATGCTAGAAGATGGGAACAATTCCTATTTAAGCCTCAACAGTCTGAATACTTAAGAGTCAGGATTTCTGAGAAAAAAAACCCAAGCAGGTGAACTGTTCATTAGAAGGTGAGTCCAAGGTAACCAGTGCCATAAATAGCTGGTCATCAAAAATGTTGACTTTTGGCTGAAGAGGTTTTGAGAAGGCAGATGCAGCTATCACAGGAAGTTGTGTTATCTTAAACTTACTTAAGTCCTGGAAAGCAAATCATAATAATACTGACAAAGTAACTGGAACTTTTCTATGTAGTTTCTAGTAATGAAAACAACTAGGGGCGGGATGCCACTATCTGGGAAAAGACCCATGTTCACTCACTGAAGAACATTACATTTATATTGTTCCCATCTGAAAAGTCTCATTTACCTTTCAATTTTTTCTAGGTACAGTTTCCATTTCTAAAAGACCATCCTTTTAAGTTTCTTCAGTTATAAAGAAAGGACCTTCCTAAGGTTTTGTTGGTGTTGATCTGATACATATACATTTGGAAAAGTGGGAATTGATAATTGATTACATATGGATTGTTATCTTGCAATACACAGGAATGAAACCTGAGTACATCTATTTCTGGGATTTCTAGAATTCTAAGGCAAACTCCCGAATAAGATAGCGGCCTGAAAAAGGAGAATGTGCTTGATTATGGCAGGTTCTTAGCCTAACAGTTACAAAAGTACACAGGCATCACAACAGAAACATTCTTAATTGTATAAGCCAGTTACTTAGGCAGGGACACTGATAGAATAATTTTTCTGAACACAGCACACTGAACTACTACCACTTTCACTTGGCCCATCGTGGCAGGGACCTAATTATGTGTCTGCAGAGTCTGTACTATCCCCTAAGTGTGTAGCATGATGGCATATTTGCTTGAAATGTTATCTCCAACTGCAGGTTGGTACACCTTTTCACGCCCTAGATTATTAAGCTGATAGTCAGTGATAGGACAATCTGGAAGTATTTTCTGAAGGGCAAAGACCCTGTTTGAGAATACTTTCAGACCAACAGGAATCAATTAGCAGATTCTTGGAGACAAAAAAAAAAAAAAAAAGTAAAAATTCAAATTATTTTAGCACCTACCTCCATCTTCAGCCTCTTCTGGTGCATTGACTCCCTGAGCACATTGCTCTGTCCTGTCTGCACTTTGCTGGACCAGTTCCAGTTTCAGGATTAGAACATCCAGCTCTGTTGTTACGGCTATATGTCTGGCACAAAATGCAACTTCAGCAGGAATGAGGTTATCAATGTGCAAAATTAAGGAGCGTTCAAAATCTAACACAGTCAAATTCTGGTTTATGACCAGGTATTTCAAACGGAACATGACTAGTTTATTCTTGCAGCCCACGAGAAGATCTCCATTCACAGGACAACATGAAATGCACAGTGGAGGATCTGAAAGTGGCATTTCAACAACTGACATCTGTTCTTTTAAGGTTTCACTGTATGACTCTTCCATCTTGTGACCAACCATCCGAACACACACGCGAGAACTCCCTGAAGACATGCATCTCCAGTTCATATATGCTCTTAGGAAAGTTGCTTTGCTTTTTTCTTCAATTGTCACCAGATAGTCTCCTTAAAAGAAAGCATACTGGTATATCATTAAAAAATAGAGGACGGTTTCTGAGCTTTTTACCTGCTGTAGTACACTACAAAGAACATCTTCAAGTCTCAACTCTTACAAAAATTCCAAAAACAGTTTTCACCCATTTTTCTCAAATACCAAGAGCAAATTTCTTTGCTGAGTGGCACACACTTCACACATCAGTAAAAAACAGGACTTGCAGATGTAGATGCAGAGTAACTCCTCTGTGAATCCTATCTATGAGTTGTGGCTGCAGACAAGGTCCCCCTCTCCCCGCCTCCTCATACCCATTAATGAGGAAATGTTTTGTTCTCTACAGACCATGGAAAGCAACAGACTCATGAAGAGCTCTAAAAACAAAAAACAAAAAAAGAAAAACCAAAAGCGGGGACGGGAGCACAGACCGAGGCGGAGGCAGACGACGAAGGAAGATGCGGCCCGCACCCTCCCTGCAGGCCCGAGCGCTGCTGGCGCGGGGACCGCCCCGCGCTTCCCCGCCCGGGCCGCCGGCCAGCTGCCTCCAGCAGGAGCGCCCTACCTCGAGCTCGGAGGGAGCCTGAAAAGGAGCCTGAGGGAGAGACGGGCCGGAGGGCCAAGTCGTCCTCCCCCGGCGGAGCCCGAGCGGCTTTGTTCGCCGCCCGCCGCCCACCGGCCCCGGCCTGGTCGGCCCGCCATCCCCGCCCGGCGGTGCCTCAGGACCGGTCCACGCACTCGAGCCTGACACGTCCCGGCCTCCCCAGCCAAGCACTGACGGACCCGGCGGTCGCTGGGACTGACCTGCCGAGCTGTGCGCCATGCGCAGCACGGGACCCAGCGTGGCGAAGGAGCCCAGGGCCTCGCAGCGGCCCTGTTCGCGCACGGCGAACACTTCCACCCTGCAGCTGGCCGCCGCGCTGGCCACGAACAGCACGTCTTGGCCGCAGCAGAAGTGCGCCGGTTCCTGCTTGCAGGGCACTACTCGCTGCGACCCGAACGGGTGCAGGTTGTAAAGCTGCACCATGGTCTCCAAAACTTCGGCTGCAACAGCCGAGACAGCGCTCGCCGCCTCTCGGGGCGGCGCCTTGCACTTCCGCGGTGGGCAGAGCCGCCTCCGCGCGGCGCTGTACGAGGGCGGTGCGGGCGGCACTGTGCGGCTGCCTCGGGGCAGGTACCCTCGGACGAGGTTCGGTGTGCCCTCAGCGTGACTCCGTTGCTGTGTGAGCACTGCCGGGAATCCTGCGTCATGGCAGAGCAGCGCTGTACACTGGCGGAGCTCTTGAGTGGGAATATAAACTGGAAGTGATCCTTGAGGAGTGTGAGACGGACTGGGAACGGTGGCTCATAAATGCAAGACCTTTGGTCGGTGGTTTGTGTGCGGATCGGCTTTCACTCGGGCACGGCTTGGAGCAGCTACCGCCGGCAGCAGCGTGCCTAATGCATTAGGCTACTGAAACCTGGGTTCTTTCAGTCTCCCAGAATCAAAACCAGAGACTTTTTCGTAAATACAGCAATTCTTTCTTAATAACCAATAAAATTCACACACCCCCAAGCAAAAGCCTAGTTTTCTCAACAGAATAGTCCCAGTTGGAAGGGACCCACAAGGATCACCAAGTCCAACTCTTAGCTTAATGGCCTGTATGGGGATTGAAACCACAACTTTGGTGTTGTTAGCACTATGCTCTAACCAACGCGGTCAGCGCTTTCTACATAAGCCAAGTGTCCCATGATAGAGCTGCTTCCATGTGTCTCTAAAGCTCTATTCATGTGACCATACTGGTAAAGGATATTACGGTTTTTTTTTTTACTATGCCAATGTTGGAGCGTGAAAATTACAATGCACTTTCAAAGCACACAACAGATCCACTGCCAAAGCCTGCAATCTCAAATGGTCCTTCCTTCATGAATACACACATTAATAGTAAAGAAGAAAAAGCAGCAGTATAATCTCTGGAACTTTATTTGGAAACACATTTGAAAACAAACAAGGTTCTGCAATTTTTTTTTTTTTTGTAAATAAATTTTTCCAGGCTTTAGTTTTCTCAATATTCATCTCCTTCTTCAGCCTCTGCTTCTACTGAGTCTAAGCCAACTTCTTCATAATCTTTCTCAAGGGCAGCCAGGTCTTCCCGAGCTTCAGAAAATTCTCCTTCCTCCATCCCTTCGCCAACATACCAATGCACAAAGGCACGCTTAGTATACATGAGATCAAATTTGTGGTCGAGCCGAGCCCATGCTTCTGCAATAGCAGTTGTGTTGCTCAGCATACACACAGCCCGCTGCACCTTGGCAAGGTCAGCACCTGGCACCACAGTTGGAGGCTGGTAGTTAATGCCCACCTTCAAGAAAACAAATGAGAACTTTTCTTAGCAGTGCCCAGGCTTAAAGACTTATTTCTGTTAACAGTCAAAAATCACCATGATTACAAATAAAATAGCTTAGTTATTTTGCTCTTTATCAAAATATTTAACAGGGACATTACAACATTGTAGTATGACTGTCACCTGGGAAGACTACACAATTCCTAATCATTTAGATATCGAGCACTTAAAAGGCTACATACCTTGAATCCAGTTGGGCACCAATCCACAAACTGAATGGTACGTTTGGTCTTGATAGTGGCAATGGCTGCATTGACGTCTTTGGGCACAACATCGCCTCGGTATAACATGCAGCAGGCCATGTACTTGCCATGGCGAGGGTCGCATTTGACCATCTGGTTGGCTGGTTCAAAGCATGCGTGGGTAATTTCAGCCACAGATAACTGCTCATGATATGCTTTTTCAGCAGATATGATAGGGGCGTATGTTACCAAGGGGAAATGGATTCGTGGGTATGGAACCAGGTTAGTTTGAAATTCTGTCAGATCTACATTGAGGGCTCCATCAAAACGCAGTGAGGCTGTGATGGATGAAACAATTTGCCCTATTAATCGGTTTAAATTTGTGTAAGTAGGACGGCCAATGTCCAGATTACGACGACATATATCATAAATGGCTTCATTATCTACCATAAAGGCGCAGTCTGAATGCTCTAACGTTGTGTGAGTAGTTAGAATGGAGTTGTAGGGTTCCACTACAGCAGTGGAAACTTGTGGTGCTGGATAAATTGCAAACTCCAGCTTAGATTTCTTGCCATAGTCAACAGACAGCCTTTCCATGAGCAGTGATGCAAACCCTGAACCAGTGCCTCCTCCAAAACTATGAAAGATAAGGAAGCCCTGCAGCCCTGTGCATAGATCCGCCTATAATGAGGTAAAAAAAAAAAAAAAAAAAAGAGAGAAAAAAAGTTATTGCTGGTTTTGGAGAAATCAAAATAATAATTCAAAATAATTTCTGCTAATAATAAGTTTGCTAGTTTTACATTGTTATAATAAAAAAAAACAGTGTTCTTGAAAGGTCACGGTTTAACTGCTTGAATTTTTATTTTAAGGGGGGCCGGGGCAGGCAAGGAAACAAAAGGTTTGTTTTGAACAATTTACTATGCATAAAATTCTTAAAAAGCCAGCAAACCATCAATATAGCTAGCTGTAGAGCTGCATCAATTATTTTAAATACTAACTTGCACCATGAATCCTTACCAGTTTGCGAATGCGGTCTAGCACTAGATCAACGATCTCTTTTCCGATGGTGTAATGGCCTCGGGCATAATTATTGGCTGCATCTTCTTTCCCAGTAATGAGCTGCTCAGGATGGAATAACTGCCTATACGTGCCTGTACGTACTTCATCTACAAAAAACCCCAAAATACCGCATCATAAATTTGATCTGTTCAGTTCTGTGTGTGCTGCCTAGAGACTATGCACAAAGCACGTGTGTCAAGAGTGCAGACAGCATCTCTGACTACACACACCTTTCTTTGACCAGTCTTAAGAAGTTGGAACTACTTCTCCCCCTTTGTTTCGGGGTAAACATCAGGCACACGCAAAGCAGTATTTGTACTCAATGAACACAGAGAACACTCAGAAAGTACATTACAGGTACAGACATGATACTGGACAGCACTCAAACAAAACTCTGTATGCAGTGCAGCAGTCTGGAAAGATGATCCAGATCATAAAGAAGTTCTCTTGTTTTCCAGATATCGTTACCTGTAGACCATTATTTAATTTCTTTCAAATAACAACAACCTCAAATGTCAAAAGAGCATACAGACACACATTTTAAAATCTGTAGTGTTCTATAGAAACAAAAGACAGCAGGGAATCTGTAAAGGATCCTCACTTTTTAACTTAAGCCTTTAATGTTGGGTACATACCAACTACGGTTGGCTCTAGGTCTACAAACACTGCTCTCGGAACATGTTTACCAGCTCCCGTCTCACTGAAGAAAGTGTTAAATGAATCATCTCCCCGTCCCATAGTATTCTCACTAGGCACTTGACCATCAGGCTGGATCCCATGCTCTAGACAATACAATTCCCAACATGCATTGCCAATCTGAACACCAGCCTGACCAACATGGATGGATATGCATTCACGCTGCAAAGTAAAAAAAAGAATAATGAGACATGGGGCTACCTGCCCGTGGGTAGTACTTTCCATGATCTTCCTTTGCTGCAATATTCCCTATTTGCTCTTAAGTGACAATTTAAGAGAACAAGTTGATTGCTGCTGGCAAGACACTACTCACCTTACCTTACCTGCACTGACTTTGAGAATAGTGGAAGATCCTAAAGACAAGATAGTTTCTATGTACACACAGGTGAACACAAATTCATTATCCCCTTAAAATGCTGCATATATATTCCCTCTTTAATATTCAGCCTAGTTTCTTTTTCAGCTTCTTTTAGTCTGTGGAAAACTTCTTGAGATAATATCCCTCCACTTTCCTTGACTTGTTACCAGACCATGAACTGGGTAACTCTTGCAAGAATCTCTCCTGCACAGGACCATTCACACTACATTTTCCTGTATAATAAGCATAGCACTATCTAGGCCCTAGCAACTCGTATATATTTTTTTCATACATATTCCTATGTGAAATCGTCTTAGAGTCCCAATCGATTGTAATCTGCCCCCTTTTAGCTAGCTCCTTTGATTCTAAGTAACTGTGCCGTGTATGTTTTTATCTCCCAATACCTCAATTGTCTTACATCTGAGATGGAAATAAAATGCTTTTCTAGTTTACTGTTACAGTGTATCTAGAAAAAAGCAGAGGTGCGGAAGAAAAAGCCAGGTGTCTGGGCTGCTCTTCCCCGTTTCCGTGGTAGCTTCATCGAACTCCGCAGTCTCCGCTTCACCGCCGCACATCCGGCACGAGCCTCGCGCTGCACGCACCCGCTCCTGATTGGCTAGGCCCAGCGAGCGGCCCACGGCACGCGCCGCCCGCCCTGCCCCCACCGCCGCCGGCCACGCCTCCTCCCCTGATTGGCTACAATCAGCGAGCCAATCACGCGCCCCCCGCCCCGTCCCTCACCGCCGCCGTCCAAAGAGCAGGCGCCATACTGCCTACGGCTTCGCGCGCCGAGGCGGCCCAAAAACGGTGGATACACGCGCCCGGCGGCCACTATGCTCTTTCCCGCTATCTCCCTGCCTCCCGGATCACCTTTCAGTTCGTCCCTCGCCTCTTCGCACGGGAGGTGCCTGCTCCGAAGAGACTTCCCTTGCACTTACCTCGGCTTGCTAGCTATCGGCCGGATTCTATGCCCCGCCGCCTCTAACATTAGTAAGGTTTTACACTAATTTCTCCTCCCCAACCCTTCTGCCTTAGAGCTACCGCGGGGACTTCAAGCAGAGACTGCCTGCGAGTCCTGCCGCAGCAACGTGCAGCCATTAAATCCCCTGAGGTGCCGCAGCAGAAGCGGTCGCAAACGCCCTTTCTCCCCCCGCAGCCGCAAGGATCCCGTCTCCAAATGCCCCCCCGCAGCCGCAAGGATCCCCTCTCCCACCATGGTGCCTTGCTAAGATGACGAACTCCGGCTACGCCACAAAACGCCCACCGCCGCGACAGACTGGCACCAACTGCCGACCGTTAACCGCCTCAAACCCCCTCGCCTCAAATGCTGGCTCTCCATTGGCCCTTTCCCGCGTGGTCGACGGGGGAGCGAAGACCGTTGATTGGCCTCTCACCTCAGGTTCTGACTTCCTATTGGCCATTATCCTCGCGGGCTGGGCGCGAGGGAAGCTCTCTGATTGGCCGAGGGCGCTGTTCTCCCGGCGAAGGGGGAAGCCTGCCACCATTGGCGGGGGCAAGTCGAGGGGCGGGGCTTGCGCGGCCCTGCGCGCTGAGGGGGGGGGGGGGCGGTGCGTGCGGTCCTCGGGGGGGGGGAAACGGGGTGGGGGGGGCGGGGGGTTTGCTACGGCGGCTTTGAGCAAAAATGAAGGGGTACTACAGCACTAAGGTTTTTTATTATGTAAACGTGATCTATACTGGTTATAATGATATAAAAGTACTACTTCCTGTAGTCTCTCCTGATAGTAAAAGGATACAGATCTGCTTTCCCAAGGGGGATTTACTTGATAGAAATACAAAACTGGAGTGGTGTTGTCATTACAGTGCCGCTCCATGAGTAGTGGGCACGTTTTCCAATCCCTGCTTTTGAGTACGCAGATTCATTTAGGCACTTCTGAAATTTTTGTGATTAACTCTTCAAACTAGCTGAGGAAGGGGGAGGAGACAGGTGCCTTTTTGCTTACATGCTCAGAATGAAATATTACTGTCTGAGAATGTCAAAGAAATTTATTGCTCTTGAAGTATAAGAATACTAGGGTATTCCAAAGAAATTGGTCAAAATATAACATCTTCACCCTTTTGAACAGTAGTGTTATTTACAGGTTTTGCAAGACAACAAGGAGGAAACCCTTGTTGATTTTTCAGGATACCAATAGACCAACGAGATATGGTCAGAACCTTTTTTAGAAGGTTGTTGTTTATCTTCCTGAAGAATACAGGATGGAAAAATTCTTTGAAAATTGTTCAGTAATTATTTAGAGCTTAATTATTAACTGAATATGACTTGAATTTCTTTACTAAAAATATAAAGCAATCTTAACTATAAATAGTGTCACATCCATACTATTGTTGCTACTTGAACAGCTGCCATATGAAAATTGCTTATTCCCATTAGGCATTGTGTTGCACATATCATTATCACTGAGCATACAGCTGAGGTACTTTTAAGTTCTAATTACCATTTTTCCAAGTAAGATTAGTCTTAATATATTTTGAATTAGTAGGTCAGAATTTTCTGTAGTATGGGGCAGCTTGTGCTTTTATGTACTGTAGGCTATATCCTCATTTTGTATCAACTGTTATGATTACATTTTGATCAATTGAACTGTTTTGATGCATGAGAGCTCAGAGTGTTTCCTGTATGGAAATCTTTGGGTTCAGTATGTTTCTGTATTTGTAAATGATAAAACTCCTGAAGAATTGTGTGAGACATTACTGAGTAAAATTAAGTTGGTTCTGAGCTCTGGTTCAGATGAAGAATGAGCAGTTTGCTTAGAATCATAGACTCTTCCCATGATAACACACTGTGATAACACACTGTGCACATGTGTTTTGTAAATCGTGTATTTTTGAAATCTTCAGAAATTAACAGGTTGGTTATTCTATGGTTAGAAGTAATTATAATAACTATTTGAAAGCAATGAACTGCTGTCACCAGAAGGCCATCTGGCCATTGTTCTTTTAAATCATAGTGAAGAGTGTAAATCAAGTTATCAGCTGGCTTCTAAAATCCAACGGCCTGAAGTCAATCTATGGAGAGAGTAGCTGTCAAACTGAGCAATGGTAAGGTCCATCAGTATTTTCAAAAGCCTGTTCTGTAGTTCTTACCTTGCTTTTTCCCTGGGGTAAAAGTGTGCTGCATTGTATGGCTCCATATGGCTGGGTGCCTCTTCACTGTTTGTAGGTGATGTGATGCACATATATATTATTGTGCTTAAAAGAGACTGAAGCTGTGTATTGGAAGTTGGCTGTTGAATTAAAATCATGTCCACACTCCTTTTTCCAAGCTGATAAACTTTGACAGTGGGCCATCTTTATGGCCCTTCTCTGGGCTCTGTCCAGAAAAAATCTGCAGATAAGTACTCTTTGCTCTTTTGAAAACCGTAGTATTTACTGTTCTCGTGTTCTTCTAAGTTATACTTTTCCTTTTTGTTTGCCCTTTTCTTTCTAGGGCAATATAATGGCATGGTAGTCTCACTATCTGTATCCAGATAGCTGCTGCACTTACTCTTGGGATTTGTTCTGCCTCCTCCTCAGCCAGAATAGAGCTGCAAATGTTAGCACAAACCTGGGTGGTGTTCCTTATTAGGAACAAGCAGGGACAGATTAGTCCCTGCTTGTGAATTGTCAGTCAACCTAAGAAGACAGAGGTAGCAAGTGTGCTCTGTTTGGCTTCTGGACTGACATTGTTCCGTTGCCAGATAAACGGAATTTTGTTGCAGCTATCCCACTCTATGGAGTTCCTGAGAAATTTGAGGGAAACTAGTGAAGGAAAGAGCACTTGCAGAGGCCTTTTGCCAGTGCAGAGGTTCTCGATGTGTCTGTAGCAGTCAGTGCCCCTGCTGAACCTTCTGCTGCTTTTAACATGCAAGAAATAAACTGGTTATGATGTGATGAAATTATCATCATTATATACTAATTGACTGTAAAGTCAAATTACTTACTATGTTTTGCCTAGAAAGGACTATGGAATCTCCAGAACTACTGCCTTTGTCCAATCCCTTGTTATTTATGGATTGCTTTCATAGTAGTGAAGTCTGAACAGAGGTGGGTGTGGATTCTGTTCTTTTGAACTATCCTAATTTTCTAACACAGTGCGTGAATAAGCCTTTCGTACCTTCAAAATGATTCCTGATGTCAATCAATTGCCAAGGAGGTTTTTGCAGCTTTTAGCCAAAACACTGACATGCATCTAAATCCCAGCATTGGGGAATTCACTGTTTCCACATGATAGGTATTAGTCCTAGTACTTGCATCTGAGCTGAGTAGTTTTCTGTGCCTGAGTGGCTACAATGCAAATCTCTCCTAGTAAATTACATGGGAAAGTACTTTAGGTATCATCTTGAAAACAAAGGAGACCAACAAACTGCATTACCTCTCCCCAGAGCAGCTTGGGTTCAAACAGGATTTTTCCAGGCAAGATAATGGTTGCCATTATTATTACAAATGAATAATGTGAAAAATGAAATATGAAGCTGCAAACACAAAACTGCTGAGTAAAAAGTTTGGCCTGTCATGGTATTATGAACTTGGAAATTGTTTTATCTTTCTACTACTAACCTAAAAGCATTTACTGAGATTGGAAAAACTTAGTACTTAACAGCTTGAGAGTTAACACTACCTTCATTTCAGTCTTCTGTTGAGACTAAATTTTAAGTTGTGCAAGTAAGTACAGATACTAAGCAGAAGTAAGATCTCTACAGTAATCTAATGTCTTTGTGTATCAACTGCATTCTTATAAAAGCTTGCCAGATATGCATTCAAATATTTTTTCTTCTTCTAGCTGTTCATTGTGAGACATTTTTTGTCATTTTCATATGCTTTTACCACTAGTCTTCAGTATCTGTGTTGGCATTGTTCAGCTGACTTTTGTGTTTTGTTTATAATTACAGGTCTAAAATGGAGAAGGGATGCTGAAAATGTGAGCTTTTTATTAAAAAAAAAAATTCTTTACAAGGACTGTTAGGATTTTTTTTTCCAGATTTTTTTTTTCACATTTAATATAATTAATTTGTCCTGTCACTGGAGGATTTTTGGTTTGCTGCCAAATCAGGAATGGCTCATACATTCACTACGTTTGGAAAACTGTTATTTCAAATTTGTGTTAAGATTCTGTCTCTTAAAAGGATGTCTTTATTGCTGCAATAAATTAATGTATCAGACTATGACTGCCAGTCTCTTTAATTGGCTAACGACTCATTCCAGATTAGCAGCCCTCAGTATTCATGTGCTTTGTGAGGTCGGCTTTGTAGCCTCTCTAAAGATGCCTTGGTTCTGTGGCCAGATTTCTATATAAACAGAGTTAGCTAATTTTAAAGGGTTACTCTGTTAGGCAGAAGTTTTTCACACCTATCATTTTTTGCTTCACAAAGTTGTCCATTTGTACAGTGCACACAAGTCTTCTGTTAAATTTTGTGAGTAGTCCCATGACAGTGCTATTGTGTAAATTTTGCTTTACCTAGAATATACTTCAGAGAAAAAGGCTTTTGGTGTTAAATTATGTCTCATTTCATGTGTCTGTTGGGGAAAAAGAGAAGATACCCCGTGTCTGGTCCTGACAAAGCATATTTCATCAGGCTGCTATTATTTCTGTGCAGGCTTTGAAGAAAAAGGCTAAAAGGTCATTCTTTGTTTGCAGCTAAGAAAGATATTGTGTTTGAAAGATGGTTTATTTCTCTCATATTTTAAATAATCTTACTTCCATAGCCCAAATATATCCTTGCTTTAAAACCCTGAGCTATTTATTTCAATATAAATATTCTGAGAGAGACGACCCCTTCTATGGAAGGCTGAGTATTTATAAAATGTGTAGTGTTTCTGTCATGTTAATGTTCTTGCAAATGAAATATTTTGACTGTCATGTCAGAAATGATGTGTGTGACAAGAATGAATCCTTGAGGATTTTTTTTACACAAACATCAATATAATAAATGCATAAAAGGTGCTTTGTAAAGGTGATATTTATAATTCACTATAAATAACTAGATTTAATATGTTTCTTTTAATGTTGTTTGGGCTTTTTCATAGCCAAACACCCTCTCTGTAGGAATGAGCTTCAAGTAGACAACTTGGTAGAATGGTCCCCTAGAAGAGGAACAGACTCCAGTAATGGTAAGAAGCCTGATCAGGAGTGGATATCTAGCTCAAAGGTGCATTCTATTGTGTTTTATTTAGCTTTCATTATGGTTTTGTAGAGCATAGTCTGTAACTGTGTAAATATACTGAACATATTATACATGTGGATAACATACTTGGAATTATTATTTAGAAGTCTGTCCAGCATGTCTAGCCAGCACAGAAGAAAATGTGTGCTAAAATCACACCACAAGCAAATTTTGCAGCAGGGAAACAAGACAAAAAGAACACCAGTTGTAATGTGACACTGGTCATTGTTCGGTACATAGATGTGTGTTAATTAAATAAAACTTCCGGTAAAGAGCTTTGCCTTTTGTTTCAGTTTCTGAAGACAGAGCAGATTTTTAACCACTGAAACTTATTGAAATCTTAATTTACTTTGGGAAACAAAATCGAAATAAACCCTTCTTTCTTAAATCTTATTTAAACAATATATATTCTGCTCTAGAGGGGAAAACTAAATGGGCGTATGTTCGATACAACGCTTATCAGAAAAAACATTGTGATATTTTTATTTTACTTTGTAGACATGTTTCTCAAGGTCTGCCACATCATTTTTCCTTGCCTTACTCTCATTTGCTGCCAGAATTTGTGTCTTCCTGCTCGTACTTTGACATTTTCATTTTGAGATTGCTTTTCTGAAACCTTAGGTTTTTTACTTTTAATGAAGAAATTGTTTTTTCAAATGCTGGTTACAAATTTATTCCCTAGAAACTTTTTGTGGGGACCTAAGAACTAATTTCAGACATATGATCGAGAATAAATCAAGTTTTTAATTTTTTTCTTTTTTAGCTGGTGCAGTTACTTGCATTCCCTAGTTAGTGGTTCTTTACTTCATAATAGCTAAACCTTACTGAGAAAGCTACCAGTGTTCTTCTGCCTCAAATGTAATTTCTTGTTCCTTTTGTTCTCATGTTGGTTCCAAGAGAGCTTCTGGTGCCTCCTTATCCCGTCATACTGAGCCAAGGGTCTATTTGCCTCAGAATTTCTGGGGGAAGCCTTTCTCACTTCTTGAGTATTGCTGTGGCAGAGCACTTGCCTTGGGGCTGTCCATTGCTTAAGCCTTATTTTCTGAAATTCCAGTACTTTGTTCCTATATTCCGTATAGCCTGGAGACAGGGGACTTGCAGACTTTTGACAATGTGAAGTGTGTCTGGAAAATGGGTTGTAAATCCTCTTCCCCAAAACACTCTCAATCACTCTGTAGTTTGGGACCATTAATAATGCTGAACCCTTAGTTTCCTATGGAAATTAAAAGAAAGCCTACTCACAGAATTCAAGATTAGTTCATTTAAAAGGTATTACTGAACAGTGATTTCTCTCAATTGATGTGAACTTTATCAAAGCCATCTGTAGGAATGGACTCTAGCCAAGTCAGAATAAGTTCATTTCAGATAAATGCTTTATTTGATTTTGGATAAATGCACTTATGCATACTTCAGTAGAACTACTGAGGGATAGTCCAGCTGCTAAATGTCTGGTTGTTTCCTCAGTTTACAACTTTCTTGTCACTGAGAGAAAACCCCTTGAAGTAAGTAGAACTGATGTTATTTTAAAGAAACACGTGTTTTAGAAAGACCTCTTAAAGGAAACAGATTTTTAAATACACATTTTAAAGCTTAGGTTTGGCTTTTAATGTATTTATTTTCTGTTACCACTGAAAATGGATTGTTAAATTGAACATTTTTACTTTCTCTTTAGAGAATCAGGGTTTACCTTACTCGTTTGGATGGGTCAGTGGCACAGAAGAAAAGAATGGAAGCAATTTGTTGTTTCCAAAGCAACCAAGCAGGGTCCTGAACTATAATGCTTTTGTCTGTGAAAGCGGGTGGAGCTGGATTAAATCTGACAGCAGCTTTCCGAGTGTTTTTAATGGATCCCGTGAGTAATGGGTTGTTCATAATGATATGGCTTAATCTAGGTGAAGCTTCTTTGGTGTTTTCCTAAGAGGCAGAAGGAAAGCCTGTCTGAGAATGAATGACACTGATGAGTATCTGTTAAAAGGCAAATAGGACTTTTCTTCATTTGTTTCCCTAGCACCTTCTTGTTTCAACAAAGTATATTTTTGTGCTGTCCATTTATTTACTGTGAATGGAAAGAATGCTAGTAGTACTACAAACAGAGTCGTAGTACTTCACCTTACAGTGTAGCATATGGTCTCTGTTCCTTCTTCATATCTCTCTTTCTTTCTGACACTTTTGAATGAGGTTTCCTATTTGTTGTTTATGAACTTCAAAAGCCATTAAGTGGAATTTGAGGAACAGTATATATTTAATATAATGCTTGTCTGCTCCAGTCTCTTCTGTTATTATTGAGAATTTATTAATAAATTAAGACATTAGTCTGAGGTTACCTTCTGTGGTCATGGAAGACTAGTAATACCTAAATTTAGGAAGTTTTTTTCCTTTCATTAAAGCGCTCAGAAATGCAAAATTATTTATAAGGAATAAAAATGTAAATTACCTTTATTGATAGCAAAATGGTATTCTTAGCAAAATTGTTTCATGTGCTGTGTCACTGTACAACATCAAGGTTTCTATTCACTTCCTGCCTTCCCCCTGTTTACTCCTCTGCTGTAATGTCCAAGTTTTTTGGCAGTTGGAAACTGAAACAAATTCTGCACTTGAAAGAAACAAAATGATAGTTTAGCTTTGGACTTGGACATCTGTCACCACCAATAGTAAAGGAAAGGTACTAGCCTGGACATCAGGTCAGTGATACTGACAGTATGAAGACAAAAGCTACTTATTTAATAAATGAAAGAAATTAAGTGTGAGTAAGAGCATGGAGAAATTTCCGTGAAAGAATTTTTTCGTGAATGGCAATGCATCTTCAGAAATATTGTCTGGGTATGTGCTGCATTGGTCAGTTCAGTTGGAAGGGATCTACACTGCTATAATGCTATCGAGTCTGACTGCTGCTTTTTTTTTAACAATTCTCTGAATACCTGTGGAAACCGCAAGAGAATTTTAATCTTCTGTGAAAATAATGAATGAATTCATTGTATTGTTGCAAGCAGTTCTAAGAAAATAAGCTAAGCATTGTTAACACCGAGTCATCTACAGTTTATAGTTATACCCAACAACCCAGGCCCAAATATAATTGCAGCCTTTATACACCACTGAACAGCCTCCTCTCATCCTGCTGGCAGCCATCCTGTGATGATAACCATCCCAAGTGGCAGTGGTTGACTGTGTGTATTTGATAAAGGAGCAGTGGGGCCACACGATCCTTTATGACTTGAATAATCAGTGCCGAATGAGATTCAGTCATGCATTAGCATTCCTCGAAGTGCTCTAGCAGCAATAATAGGATTTAAAAAGCAGAAATACCAGTGGAGTAACCAGTTTTTCAAATTCTGTGGATTTATTGTACAACTGTAGCTTGGAGGTCTGCATTCCTTCTCTGAGAGGTATAATACCACAGTGCAAGGAAGGAATATTTATCCAACCATAGATTACCTTCTCCCTCCCCACCCACCCCCCAAATTATTTGTTTGTTTAAATACAATCATAGATGCAGAATTCTCACCTTTAGGAAGAAATACGAACCTTTAATGTGAGAGTATCACAAGTATACAGATGTTTCTCTAAGGCTTGGGCTTTTTAATATCTTCCAATGTAAAATACAGTATCCTTTGTATGAGATACTGCAGAAAAGCATAGAAGTACTGCAATTCACTTTTCCTGTGCTGGACTGATGAGAGAAGAGTGAAAGTAATACACTTCAGTCTTTCTTGACCACAGTAAAAATAGAAAGGAATATACTTCTGTATGTTTGGGTTACATCTTTCCTCCAGACACTATGTTGTTCTCATACAGTGAGATTAATATTAGAACATTTTGCCATATATAGCTTGCCAGGAATGTTCATCATGCAGTGACAAATACATAATTTGTTGCTTTTTTGCTTACTACCATAGATTGGAGAAACGAGATCAGTTTGGCTTTTATCCTGCAGCTTGATGTCTCTGAGTGTGTGTAGGCACCAGAGGTTCTTAGAATGTAAAACAAGTCATTAGAAGAATTCTTAGACAACTTGCAGTACATGGGTGACATGACAAGGTGAGCCCATTGCACAAGACTTGCTTAACAGAGACAGAACATTATTACAGTTTATGTGATTTAAGTATCTATTCTCTGAGAACTGGTAGTACTGTACCTCTAGATAGATAAAACATGCTGGAAAAATGCAGAGCACAAACTTGGCATTTCATAGATTCTTACATTTAATGTTACATCCAAAGTATAAGTAGTAACAGCTACACTATCAACTTGTGTTCAGCAAAATTTCTTGTTTATCTAACATGGTGATTATTGTATATACTAATGAAAGCATACGTGGGCTTTCTTAACAGTCCAGTTTACTGTTAAGTAACTGCCTGTGTCCAGCTGATTTAGATTTTGCCATCAGGTATGGAGGTAGTTAGTAAATGCAGTGTTTGTTGCAGAATTAAAATAACAGGATTATTTTGCTGTCTTCTAGATTCCTGACAAACTGTTTTTAAAGCATTTATCTGAAGTTCCTGCTTGTTATGAACCTATAAACAGAAGTTCTCAAAGCTATCTTTATAGCAGGGTACTTAAACAGTGAGACATTAGTCTGGAAGTAATTAAGCTGCAAGCAATATTAGTTCAAGAGGTGATAGTACAATATCTGCTTTGTGATTCCATGTGCACTGTGTTTTGAAGGGAGGTTATTTAACTTGTTCATTGCTGTTACTAATAGCTTTGGGACGCCACTGCAGCAGACCAGTGTTTTGACAGGTGTTGCAGGTTGGGTCAGAAGCATAATGCTGTTATTACTAAAGTGAGTTGAAAGGTGATCCCAACAGTTTTCTGGTTATGAATAATCATTTTCCAAGAAGCTTTACTGTATTTTAAAAACAGTGCCATCACAGTCTCACCAGTAAAAATAAATTGTGGAGTGACTGTTGAAGTATGTTTTGGATTGTCAGATTTTAATATTAGAAATTAAATGTCTCTGTTGAGCTATTTGGAATGACTCAAATGGGGTAGCATAGCTGTTGGTTAGCCCAGCTGTTGCAGCTCATTATCTTGGAGGTATGTAGAACACTTTTCTTATTGTCGTAGCAACTTGTTTAGCTGTGTAAGTGCAGCCAGCCTGCCTCGTTAATATTCCAGCACAAAAATGGAAGACAGATTCTCTTCTAATGAAAGTGGCAAAGAAGAGATAAATGTTTAAATAAAGAGAAGAGATAAATGTTCCAATAAATGTTTAAAACAAAAAAAGCACAAAAAATTAAAATACCAAATCTTTTCGTCCAACTGCTTTATATCCCTTTTCTTCGTGTTTACAAAGTACTAGCTAAATAATGTAACTGTACTTAGGCTACTCAGCTCCCTAGCATTTTTTCCAAAATACTTAAATTTCTCATCCTAAACTTTTATTCAGAGAAAAATAACATCTTCATTTCAGTGCTTTGGGTTTTTGTTTAATTTGGGGTTTTTTTGTATTCTGGTTCATAGTGAAAGATTCAGTAGAAGAAAATATCCTGAAAATTCAGAACAAGAAGAGGGAACTTGCAGCCGGAGCCTTTGCTACCAAAAAGCCTTCCACTAGTGGAATAAAACAAATTTAATGAAATAAAGGCTTTGGTTGATTTATAGCTTGATCCTGTGTTCTTTTGCATAAACATATTTAATATTTTGGATAATACTTCTCTTCAAGTTACATGTCCCAAATAAAAAAAAAAATCAGTTTTTCTGTCTTTGTGCTCAAAATATAAATGCTTCAAATAAATGATAAAACACTAATTTGCTGCTAAATGTTAATTTAGAAGCACACAAACTCCTGAAATTTTTCTAGTGTTCATTTCTTCAAAAGGTTGCTTGTTAGTACAATGCTTAAGAACACAAAAAAAACCCCTCAAAATTAAAATGCATTCTAATTTGCAAGTATTTAATCTCATTTTAGAGGTGAAAAGGTAGTAAAAGGTAAATAATGAGTCTTCTCCTTCAGACAAAACCCTCTAGACATGAATTCATTTCATGTTTCTATCTTAGTATTGCCTGATAAACAAACAGATCATCTGGACTGATTGTTTCAGAGAAGGTGGTCAGTGACACTTTGTAAGGAATTCTTATTTTTGCAGGCTATGGCCAAAGGTGGAATTTAATCCAAAAGCTTAAAGTATTTTTACTATTTCTGAATAATACACAGGTGCAGGAGGGAATTCCTCTGTTGATTGCTTCCCAGGAATCAGTAAAAATCACTTAAATGTGTGAAACACTTTCTTTTAATATTTTACTTAACAGAACTCCAATGATTTTTGTAAAAGTAAAGGTTTTTTTGATAAAATACTACAGTCATAGGCATGTTTTGACAGCATGCTATCTAGTAATTGCAGTAGACACTTTGAACAATAAGACTGTGCTATATGCAAAGTAGACTCTAATCCACTCATATGTCAGTGAATGACTTAGTCCTTGCAAAATAAATTAAAACAAACGAAATATTTTATAGCTGCCAGCTTTCTAACAGTTTTCCTCTACTGCTTTTCCTCTTGTAGTGGAAAAATAACTTTTTTCACTTCCATACCTAGGTCTTAATGGAATGCTGAGCTGCATGCTGCTTGATTTACGGAGGAAGAATTTGGTAAACTACTCCCATTCATGTCCCACTGAGTAAAAAACAACATTGAAGAATCTCAGTTGAGTATTGAATATTCTTGTCCGTTCCTTTTTTCCCATTTGATTCTGGTCTTCTGATATGTGTTTACCTAACATTCTGCTCCCTGCCCTGTGATGCTCAGACTTTGGAGGCAGAGATTGCTATATCTAACTCCTGTTTAGATTTGGGAAGTGTACTTGGCAGCAGAGAAATGGAGTCCATAAAGGTTGTAAAGCCTTTCACCTCTTATGTCTGAGAACACAAGCCTGCTGATTATAAGATGAATTGCAAACATAGGTAGTGGAAAAGGATTGAGAAATAAAGGGAAGATGTCTACTATTTGGAGAAAGTGAGCTAATGAAAAGAGTGAGAAAGGAATTAAAAAGCAAACTAACAAACTGTGTTTGGAGAGCCAGCACCTCAGCTATGGAGAGAGGAATACATTTGGCATTCTCTTTTGTGGAGTTTGAACAGTACGTTCGAGAAGTGAGCTTTTGGAATTATTTTTAATTCCAAAGATTGAGTTAGTAGTCTATCATTCTGGTTTTGGTTGAGTTTTCTTTGTTTGGGGGTTTGTGTTTTTTTGTTTTCTGTTTCTTCCCTCCCATACATAAAATAAAGATGTATATGGAAAAAAATGCTTCTTAAGCTTTTAAGGGTTGCTGAGTTGTCACCATTTAAGGAACACCTTCGATTACAGGCTTCATAAAAGCAAATGAAGTTCCAGTATTTTAGTTGCAATCTGAGCAGCGCTGTGATTCTTCTGAATAATGATGTTTAAAGTATCGTGCTGCTTTGAGTACCTTCAGATTAGAGCAGAAAACTGCCTGATGTATCAAGTGATGCTATTGCAAGGAACAAAAAGGGATCTCTGCTTTCTGGAAAAGCTGCCTGAAACAATTGTGAAGGAAATAGTGGCAAATAACAACATAAAGGTCATTTTATTGAAAATAAGCTGCATAGAATTTGGTATAGAGGTCATACCTTTCGCTTTCCTGAGGCTGTGGTAAACACTTGATCATAGTATGAGTTACAGAGGCTATGACAGAATGATTTTCACAGGTTATCTTTCTTCACTAACTGTATTTGTTAACCCAAAACATTCCGGTTTTCATCTTACTCAGCATCTCTCCTTATCCTATTGTATTAACGTAACAAAACTTACATGCTAAACCAAATTTTCAGGCAGGTAGTAAGTATCATACTTTTATATTTGGTTCTCACCAACTAAGCTTAAAAAGAAGTAATGTGCCTATTCTGAAGTATGAATACAGACAAGGGGAGGAAAATTTAGACTGTTTAGCTTAAAAGGAGTATTTTACCATTTTCCATAGAGTATTCTGTGAGTATGCAGAACTCTCCAATATTTGTTTGGTAAAGTATACTTTTGTCATTACAGACTGTAACTAGTAATCCCTCCTGCTTTCACACAACTTCAAATTTATCTGTTAAAAAAAAAAAAAAAAACAAACAAAAAACAAAGAACAAAAACACAGCAAAAGAAAAACCCATACAGGAAAGGGCTAGTTACAACTGGGAGATACTATGTTCTTTTAAGTAGCTACAAGCTACTCTGGTTTGGACCTCATCTTTTAGCATTTTTCCTAAATGGTGACCAACTAAATCTTAGAGCAATTAAGTAGTGAAAACAGTTAAAACAGACTAGCCCTTATACTCATAATTATTTCTTCTGCTTTACCAGCAAATGGTGATAGCTTGTTGATTGTTTCTTTTATCTCTAGGCTAAAGGTTTAGCACCATCACTAGATTCCAGCCAAAATCCTTCTTTATTAGGAAATAATGTGAAGTAATATTTTCTTAGTGTTTCTGGATTAGTACAGGGTATAGCTGTCAAAGAACACTAATTTTGTTCTGTTTAGACTTTTGGCTGAAGGATAGAGCTATGCCTTAGTACAGATAACAGCCAATCTTTGTCTGTAATCAGCATGCTTTATTTTTACTGCTTTTCCATGTGTCTTGGAGTACATGTAGCCTGAGTGTGGCAAAAAGAGCACTTTCTTTTACTCTCTTTACACATGGAGAGAGTTTTCCTTATTGGGGTAGGTACAGTTAAGCTACTTAAGCAGGTTTGTAATCCTTCTTTGCCAAAGTAGTATCCCTGTTGTGTTTAAGACTAACTTCCGCATACTTTGGGGCTTACGTTAGGGATGGTATTTCTTTAGTCACTTGAAAGAAAGATCCCTTCCTCCCAAACTTCAAGTTACTAATGCAAGCAGCTTCAGCAGGTACTTCCTCCAGTGCCCTGTCCTCTATTTATGGCAAGCTAATAAGGGGATTGGTCCTAAACAGCTCCCTGGCAAATTACTAAGTACTTCTAAATAATTGCGAACTAAGAGCTGGACATTTGCTAATGAGAGCTTGAGTAGCATTAGCAAAGCTTAAGGGTTATTTATACCTGTTGAATATTTTAGTTAGACTACTTTGGAGCGCCCTTTTTTAAATTGCTCAAGAGTTTAGGGAAGACAGAAATGCATGACAACTTTTTATTTTTGTATCAAGTGCAACATTGCAAGGAACAGATAAAACTCAGTTTACTAGTCCCATAGTATACAGAACTGAAAAACGCATTCTGCCATGCTGCAGGCACTGTGCGTAAGAACCTGGTCAAAATTTCAGTGCAATTGTGACTGGAAGAGCAAAGCAGTGCTATTACTGTTACAACTGTATGTATCCCAGTGTCATTAATACATTTATGGTAAAGCAGAATGGCTACCACTCCAGTGTATGAGCAATCCCATGAATCAGATTTTACATCTAAAACAGCAAGCAAAGGAATCAATGCTAATCACCTTAATGAGGTGAGGTAACAAACCCAGTTTAAAGAATATGTTGAGCCAATTGATAAAAACAGAAGAAATTTTAAGCTGAAAATACCTGGTTTTATCTAGTAGGGAGAATTGGAAATTGGGCAGTAATAGGTGGCCCAAGGATTCTGCTTCCTAGCTTTTGCTCAGTCTTCATCTGTAGCACTGCAGAGGCCTTCAGCCCAGAAGTTTTTCCTCAAGCTACTAGCAAGTGTAACTGACCACCATCTATACCTTTCTAGCTGTTAGTTCTGGAACAAGTCCTTGCATCATCACTGTTTGAGACAGGCATTTCTACTGCAGGTAGGTATCAAGTTTCTTCTTGATGTTGTCAAAGGAATCCACTCCCATATAGTCAGCTTGGCCCTGTTCCCACCGTTCCTTGCGTTCTTCTGAAGATTCAGTTGGTAATAGTGGTGATACTGATACGTGGGATACTGCCTCTGTAACTTCTGCCTAAAAGGAAAGGCAGAGTAAAAATACACAAATACTTTGTACAGCTAAAGCGAGCAACAGGCCATAGAATGGGACAACAAAGTAGCTGCTATCATGCGCAGTAGCAAGCATTGCCAATGGGAAGGGATTGTGCAGCTTTCCTACCAAAAAACCAAAGCAGAGTTACAGAAGTTAGCGGGGGGGAGGGGGGGAAAGACAAAAATAATGTTTAAGTTCTTCATACCTCTCTACAGAAGCCACAAGAGAAAGCCAGAGTATAGACCAAGCCCGATAGCTGCAAACAGTTTGTTAGAAAGATGCAAGATTACCAAGAGAAGCACATCTTAAGAGATCAGTAACTTTGGTCTTAGAAAGGCTGAGAACTTAAACTGGCCCATGTACTAAGCTAAGTCTGCAGTCAGATGCAGGCTGTTAAATTCTGTGAATGAGAACTAGAGTTAGAAGCTTTACTTTGGTTTTAAAAAGTATTGGCATTCATCACTGCCTGTTTATGTAAGTATTGATTCTCTAGTTATCTCAGGCTTACCTAAATGTGATTCACCATGCAAGATCTGCATGTACATATTTGCATGCTGAACTGGGGTTCTTCTGCTTGAGAACCTTATTAGCTGCAACACGCTGAGAGTTAGGCCCTTCTCTGTATACGTTAAAGAAATTAGTACATCAAAGAAGTTACTACAGTATAATATCTGGTGCAACATTAGCTACCCACACAGTTCGTTTTAGGCAAGCATACAGCTATGTCCAAGACCTGACTAGCATGCTTCTCTTTTGTAGTATTATTTATTCCAAGCTTAAAAGGACAAAACTAAAATACCCTGCATCCCACAAACTAAACCACACCCATGCATTGAGATGGACAGAGGGAAGGGAAATTGATGCAATGGTAAATAACTTGTCATCCATACTTAGGTATGGATGTACAAGATTATTAGAGCACGTACCATGTTTGCCCCTGTAGTAATTTCTTTAACAATTCCGTGCTGCTCTAGTAATGGTAAAACATCAGCTAGGTAGATATCCCACCACATGTTGAGGAATTCTGGGTGAACTATTTTAGGGTCATCCATGTTGCCCTTTATGCTTTTTGTTCTGGAGTCATATGTATAGTTCCATGGCTTTATGCTTCCCAGGAAATGCACGACCTTAGTATTTGCACCAAACCTGTTGGACAGAAAAATTTTAGAAGCCAGTTTGTACATGTGTCTACAAAATGAATTTTGACTGGCAGACATAATTTCTTCTCACCTGCTATTTCTGTATTTGCCCAGAAAACAGAAATATGAATATATTTAGGAGGCTAAACGCTAAACGGTTGAACTGCCAATGCCTATTGGGACTGAAAGCATTGCGATACAACAGAAACAACACAAACTGAATTCTACATTACACTAGTCAGAATACAGCCAAAACCTAGTGGTCTGGGCTATTTAAATACTTACAGACAACTCAAGTCTTTAGGGTGATGTCCATAGCTCAGGAGAGAGCAGTCGCAAGCAGCCGTTGCAATCAGAACTGGTTTTAAAAGCAAAAAAGATTCTACTCCAAAGTCAGCAAGCCAGAGAATTAAGCATTGTAAGTATCATGTGGAGAAGGATCAGTGTTAAGAGTTACCCTTTCAGTTTACACTCCCGTAGAATGGATCATTGGCTGGCTCTGCTGCAAGAAGACCATGTCCCTGCGAAATAATAACTTTGTGTAACCAAGGCATTTCAGAGAAGACTCCTGATCTTGGTGCAGCAGGGTCTTGGCTAGACTTAGCCCTTACTTAACCCTTACTTCCTAAATAACCTTAGGGCAGCCATGCATGGGTTTGCTGAGGGGTGGTTTTTTTTTTTTTCCTTTTTGAAACCATTTAAACTCCATTTTCAAAATGGACTTCTAGCTTTGTCCCGACTGTTATCAGTATGTTCTTCTGTATTAGAAATAGAGCCAAGATGCACCTCTTCTCAAGTAAAGAACTTGACACTGAAAGAGACAACATTCATTTCATTCTGCTAGAGTTCCAGAACTAGGTTTCAGCTTGATTCAGTTTTGTGAACAAACAATATCAGTCTCTCCACTACCAGTGACTATCTCACTTAGTTCAGTTTGTATCACATTAGGCTTTCTTCTCAACATAATATGACTAAAATGGAGAGTAATGTCAAAGTAGCTTGTCTAACATTTTATTAAGCAGGCACTGGTCATTTTGACCAGCACTCAGGTGTTCAAGAATTTTACGTATGCAGACAATACAGGTGTGTTTCAAAATCCATAGAATATTCAAACTGAGTATGCATTTGGGTAGGGGTGTGGGTTTCATACTATTTTAAGGTCCTTGACTATATTTCAATGTTCAGGTTCAATGTTTTGAACACAACTGATCTTACTGCAGAACGAACACTTATGTGTGCGCATGTGAAAGGCCAAGTATTCGCATTAACTGCAGGCCAATGTCTTCGAGGGGTCAGTTACTGGGCTTTAAACCCCAAAAGTAAAGATTTAGCATAAGGGAACTACCTGAGTTTTATTAGCTGTCACAGTACTAAGCAACCTGAGTTTTCTTCATATGAGGCTGCTGCTATTCTGAAGAAACTCATGGTTCAAAAATCAAGGGTATTTAAGCTAAAGAATAGAATGCATAAGTATCATGTGACATTTGTTGCAAATGGAGAAGTGTACTCTTGTTATCTTGTCCACTTACAGTCAGAACAACAGATGCCAAGTTTCTACAATGTTTTCAGTATCTGCTTTCTAGATGTGCAGTATTTTATTTTGACATTTAAGCTCAACTGTTAGGAAGCTTTATGTCCACACTGGCCTCAGCAACTAATCTGTCTTTCCCCATCTCCCAGAAAAGTCCTTCATCAATGTTTTGAAGTTAGAGAGCATTTGTCATGAATTGGCATTTTCCTTTGGAAAAAGGATTACTGAGACTGCTGTGAAATCTAGTCTCGCTGTACAAAGCTACAAAAAAACTTAGCTATTGCTGTCAGTAGGTTTAAATTTCACTATATTCCAACCGCTGATTATCAGGAGTGTAGCTGCTGATCTAACCAAGGGAACTTGTTCCACCTATTGAGCAGGGAATTTTACTTACAAGACCTGCACTGCCAGGAATCTACTTTTGAAGGTCTGATGAATTCAGTTAAGCAACTGATTCAATCACTCTAACGGAATTTTTGTCAGGAGCTCCCAGATCCAATCGGTCTTCCATGGCAACAAAGTAATTTGTAAAATTAATGTCATGTGACTAACAGCCAGCCATGGAAAGAGGACATACTTTACAATAGATGCTAGTTTATCGAATGCTATCCAGCTACTTAGTCATTCTGAGGCTTGCATATATTTCTTTAAATAAGTGTTCCACTTTTAGCATGACAAGAGTCCAAATAGTATTCTGATCACAAGACATAGTTTGATCTTGAGCCAGCAAGCCCTGCTCATGCTGGGCAGCTGCTGCTTTAGACACTAGTAATCTGATGTCATTCAGAGATCAGATGGTTTTTATACAATTGGTACTTTCCCTCCCCCCTTGCCCCCAATTTCTGCAGTTCATAATAGATAAAGAGTTTCTGTGTAACACTTCAGCTTCCCTTCCTTCCCCTGCCCCCTTCCTCCTGGGTTACTATAACACTTTGAGCAACCCTGCCTCTGACATACAGTTTTACTCACATGCCAAATAATGCTGCTAGCTAGGGAGGATACACTCTTCGTCACAGAGGAAACATGCAATGATATGTGGCTGGCTGTAGTCTTTGTTCCATCTTGTTGTTACTTAAGGATCTGACAGAGGTCTCAGAAGACTGGTAGGAGAGAATTCTAGCTTGATACAAATCTTTGCTCACCACACTTATTTGAATGGTGGAGGCTGATTACATGAAACTGTAACTACTGGTTGCTACATACCTTAGTAATTGGAGTGAGAAAAGGGCAAGTTGCCTAAGTGGGAAGGATACCACCACTGACATGCTGGAAGTTCAGCTCAAGTTGATTAAACAGCCCACTGCCATTGGTTAGAACTGTAGTAGACTGCATCCTGTACCGGAGGAATGGTTCTTCCTTTTGCAAGTGATCTTGCTCTACTTGAAAACGTGCTTAATCTAAATCAACTTCAGTGTTGTCACCAGGAGTGAGTGGTTCAAGCTACAAATAAAACTGTCTCTCTGCATTTATCTTGAGATGATTCATTTGACTTACATCAATTCAACCTTTTCTTTTTTCTAAGAGAAGAAATTATTATATATTGACAGTGTCTCCTTCTAGAAAACCTGTGTAAACTCACATCGTGCCTGTTCATTCTGTTACAAGAAATTAGTTTATGTAAGCTCTGAAAGTCTTCTTGAAGTTTTCAACTTACGCTTTAAATGCTGGGAGGTAGGAATATACAGAAGTGCTGCTCAAATTATAAATAAACGGTAGATGTTTACTGATGTCTGTTGTTGCCCAGCTGCTGAAGAAGGTGTTTAATAACCCCTGATCTGCACCTAAAAGAGAAAGCATTAATAGGCTACAAGCAACAGACAGCTGTTCGAGGATCTTTTTCAGTCACTTCACTAAGTATGAGTCGGTTATGCAGTTATCAAGTCCAGTAGAAGTCCATCACTGAGCACTAAAGTTCTGTTTGTGAACAACCCGGTAAACCCTGCAGCCTTTGAATATTCCAAAAATGCAGAGAACAAAATAGTATGTATGGGGTTACTTTTAACTGCTGCTCACAAACTCTGCCATTTGGTTTCTTTTACAGCTTAAATTCAATCTGGATAAGGCAGCAAAAAACCCCCATAATAAAAGAGTACAACTGAGCACTGTTCAGCTTCAGGAAAGCTGTAGCTCAGAAGATCAAATGGAAACAATTAGTTTTATTACTTATGCTTGCAGATGCATGACCAACATCATCTCACTCTCAGAGCTAGGGTATCAGTAGCCTGTTAGACCTGCAGTTCCACATGTATCTATCTCCACACTGATCTGATAGGAAAAGCATATTTAATCTTGGTGACAACTCTAGTAAAACTCCATCAAGTCCCTTAACAGACAACAGGTGTTCCTAGTTCTGTACTAAAAGGCTCCCAACTAACCGTTAAATGAGGATAATCTGTGTTCAGAGGGGTCACCTCTTAGCTTGCAAGTAGAGGTTATTACAAGGTTAAGTGAATCTGAAGTTGTTTGGTATCTCAGTACTAGATTAGCTAAAAAAAAAAAATAAATATAGCCTACAGGCCAGAGCAGACTAGTTTATAAGCAGTGATTGAGAAGTAAAAACCTATTTATTTATATCCATTCATTCTTTATTGCAATGAATATAATTAGTCTTTAAATGGTAATACTACTTTTCAAGGAGACTGAAGGAGACTTATCATTAGTCTTTAAATGGTAATAATTCTTCTTATCAACTGCATTCACAAGTAGCTTTACTAAAGAGAAGGCAAATGGATAGTTTAGGGGATTAGTAGACAACATTTCATTTTAATCTTTCATTTTCTCAAACACTCAGTCTCTGCTGACTCAGGAAAAGGTTTTTATTGGCCTATGATTCGATTTAGGGCATTATTAAGGTTTATACCATCAGTGCTGTTTGGGCACAATTTGCTTTTTGCAACTGCAGTACCTAGACGCTGGGCATAAACTTAGATGTACAGGCAGTACACTGACAAATATAAATTCTAGGTATCCTGTTACAGCTGTCAGCATACATGCAGATTGCAGAGTGAGAAACTGCCTACAGATTCAGTCTGGTAATTTCAAACCTCTGACTTGCCTCTCAACACATGAAGAAAAGCACTTTTGAAGAAGCTGCGTCCAGCATAAGAAAACCGAAGGGGCACCAACAGTGTATTGAACTTACTCTACAGGACTTTCTCTCTCGCTCAGATTGTACATACTCTGCTTTTTTTTCCCGACTGCATTCATTTGTGCCAAAGCAGACAATGAAAGCAGCATCTAGCTGTCCTAATTCAGACTTCACCAGTAGTCTTGTCATATAAACAGGATCTCAGATACAAGGTGAAAAATCAGGCAGTACTCCAGTACTCATACTAACTAAGTATTTACAGATGCATATGAAGGTACAATACGTCAAGACTGTACAAGCAACTATTTTGGATCCCAGGCTAAAGAGCCAGAGGATTGTTTAAGTAATAGCAGCATTCTTAAGGTAGCAGTACTACCAGATTTCTTCTAAAACCAAACTTTTCTTTCCCATCCACTACTTTTAGATGGCATCTAGAGTAGTTGCATGATGTGTTCTTTATCATCCAGAAGGGTGAAGTTTAGACAGAGTGGATGTCTACATAAGTAGCCATCATTCTGCCATTTCTGGAAAACAGCACTATGTAGGAGGCACTTGTCTGCTGTTACATGCAAGATATTCTGGAAGGTCTTCCATTCCCTAGTTACTACTACTGCGGACAAGGTACTCGCAGCTCGACTTCAACTACACATAGTTTGGTAGCTTGTTAAATTTGCATCCCCATGTCCTATTAAAAGCAGTGACCCTTCACAAGTTTCTCTTACTAAGTTTCCTAGAACCTTTTATTACTCTCTAGGTCAATTTAATTTTCAATCCCCTTTCTCCCTACCAAGTTCCTGAGCTCAGCATTAGCTTATACAGATGGTCTAGGTCTCCATGGTCTCATTACTCAGATCACTGCTACCATTTAATAAAAATTAAGTAAATTTTGAAGCTGAAGTAAAAATTACAGTTCTAGAAATTTGCTACCCAAACAATTAACCCACTATTTTTCCTGTTAAGTGCTGCAACAATTGCTTTGCTTTTAGGACATACAGGAAGTTTCACCATTTAGCTTTCAAGTCAGCATATTGTAGAAGCAGTTCTAGTCTTTTAAAGGACAGGGGCCTTCAACCTAGAAGATCTGGTCTGCTAGCAGTCAAGCACAAAGCTCAAAGGAGATAACCACCAACTCTCAGATGTTTCCAAAGCTACAGATCATTCAGTTTGCACAAAGATGTGCATCTGGGTTTTTTTTTTTTTTTGGTTGCTTGCTTTTTTGAGGGGTTGGATGGTATTTTTTGGGGGAGGGTGGCTGTTCATTTGGTTTTGGTGTTTGTGGGAGGTTTTGTTTGTTTGAATGCAACAATTCAGAATTAGGCTATAGATTTTGCAATAGCTGGTCATCAATTTGTACCCAATATGTGAGAGCACTCACAAAGCAACCAACTGCTACCTTGTCAGGAGCAAGGTACAGATCTTCATTACATGGCAGTACTCATTTTCATGGGGTGGCATTGAGCATGCAGCTGTGACTAGTGTTCTTTAGAAGGCCACAGAGTTCCTACAGTAACAAGGATTATTCTGCAGACTAGGAGTGACATCTGGACATTTTACTTTTTACAAAGTACTGAGAGGTAGGTCAACAGGCTAGCTCAATACCTTCTATCTGAGAGTTCCATTTTATGGTCTTATTTACATAGATTTCTGCAGTTTTTTAAGCTAGACTTTGTTTTGTACCACAGTTATTACATAACAAAATTAAGTGACAGGAGACAATGATACTCAGAAACTTTTAACTATAGCAGTCTCCAAGCAACATATCCCTTTTACTGCAATGCTAACAGATTTAGTAGACTTACAAGACAGCAGAACTTGGCTTCTCAAGCTTAAACCTGGTACAGTGGCTGATCCCAAGTGACTTATAGTGGGAAGCAGCCACAGCTACACGCACTTGATATTGAGAAACAGACAGTCACTACCCTATAATGACAGGAAGCCATCACATAGTATACGAAGAGATAGTTGTATCTCCAAAAGTTTGATTCTCTGAAGCTCTGCTTAAGTTGACCGGTGCTATTTTTTTGTAGTGGCTTGAGTTAGTATGGACATCCAAGCCTTGAGTTTTAGGAATGTCTGAAGCACAGTTTCATTTCTTGTTATATGATTTCTTGCTGTTAATTTGGAGGCCAAACTCAGTTTTTATCTCATGAAGCCTGAGAAAAGTAGTTTTACTACATATTGTAATTATAGCCTCTACTTCTGAGAAGGATACAATTTTTGTGTAGTTACATTGAGAATTCTATCATACACAGTCCCCATGAGATGTATGTAGTTACTGAGCCATCCCAACCACTGTCACCATTTTGGTCTAACTTACATTGAAATACAAATTAATACATACCATCAAAACTGCCCTTCTCTGTGGCAAACTGTAACAGCTGACTGTATGTTTCAATGGAAGGTCGATAAACAAAAACTCCTGAATTAAAACAGTCGGGCCACCCTGGATCTGGTGCTGCAGACAGCTCTTCTCTCTCAAACAGCTCATCTATATTTGACAAAACCTAGTGATAAAGGGTTTAAAAAAATGTTTTTAGGTTAGGAATTGCAGTATCACGTTCAAATGGATTTTGGCATCAACCTTAAGACATGAAAGAAAGCTCTTGTATCAGTGTTCATCTCATGGAAGACAACACTTTACAGAAATAGTCCCCACAGACTTCATTGCAGTTAATTTAGATTAAAAGGCACACACATTCTCACTGTTACTAGTCCATCTAGTACAAGGCTTCTATTACCCCTAGTCTTAAAAAAAACCACAACCCACAGAAAAAATCCAACAACCCTGATACTAGGTCTTTAAGAGGTACCACAAGACACAGCCACTTACCATTGTGTCTGCATCCATGAAAACACATTTTGAAAACTGTGTCAGTTCCCAGCAGTGAAGCTTTGTTAGTGTGACGCCCAACTCGGGTCTTTTCATTAATGCCAGGTGTGCTGAATCCCCACTATCCAAGACATTTACCAATATGACTTCATCAAAGACTTTTTCCAGCACTCTCCTGGGGAAGAGTCAATTGGCAAGATTTAGTTCTAGCGTTACTCCAACGACAGACCACATGACAGATTCTGTAAAGAGAAGTGGAATAACAGGGAACCTGGAAACACTTCTTGGTGAAAAGTAGTAACACTTGACTGCATATGTTGGAATGCACAAGTGCACCTGTCTGCCTCAAAGTTTCTAGATTGGAATGTGCACATTCTGGGGACCAGAGAAGGTTTTAGTCAGCATTGCTACCAAGTCCAGTTAGTCATAGCTATGCAGTACAACTTTTAACAAAATTTTTTTTTCCATCCAGACTCTGATTTCTGGCAACTTAACAGTCTATGCTGAGCAGGCGATTAAGAAATGGGAAGCTGTTAGACTAGCTTGAATAGGACAGCTGGATACTAAGCAGCTGAAACACAGTTTTATGCAATACTTATACTGTTCTGGATTTGTGACATCTGGGACATTTGAAACATCTGAATAGACCCAGTTGCTAAAACTTTCTTTATCCCATAAACTCTTTTCAAGACTGACTTAGTCCTGGCTGTGGGTACAGAAATATTTTGAACCAGTATCATGTTCACTAAAGAGTGTCAAACTTTCAGGCAGTGTAGTGAAATTTTGTGGCAGATATACAACCTTTGCTTTACCATCAATAGAGCATTACCATTAGTTCAAGAGACTAAGGTGTTCATGCTACTTAAAGCAGGAAACATCTGTAAAGTCTTACTATTCTACAGGGCATCTTGAATGCTCAGCAATTACCAGTACAATTTGAGCCACAGAGCTTGTAAATGAATTTTGGAACTCAGCCTAGTGAGGCAGTCTTTATACTGACAGCTTGGTGTGGACAGTGCTTCTGATCTTAAGGCATACTTTGTTAGCAGAGACAGGGCAAGAAATGCAAGTTCCAATTACACCACTAGGTATGTAGGTATCACTGGTCTAAGGGCATAGTATTAGCTGGCTTGCACTAGCACATAAGTACATTTAGGATTCATCTTAAAAGAGCACACTCACCTAATAGGCTGGAATGGATGTTCTTATATGCAACATCTTAATATTGATAAGACCGTTTAGCTGCCAGGAGACTCCAGGGAGAGTCACTCCATTTTTTAATTGAGTCGCCTCTCTATTGTCTCTATATATTGGTAACTCTTTTCAGAAGAACTTCCCCTTGTAGAGAATCTTGACCTATCATTTGTAGTTCCCAGAGTTATTAACTGTTTTGTTGTTTGTCTTTTTTTTACCCTCTTACATGTGGAAAGAGAATCCAGTCCACTCCACAGTGAGACTATTCTAAGGAGGCTGTAGGAAGCAGTTGCCTGTTAATTTCATTTGTTGTACTATGGTGACCTTGTTAGATGCCTCTGTTGAGCTGCTGATTTGACATACTTGGTTCTACTTTAGTTCTGCTTGCTTTCTTCTCCCATGATAAAATTTGAAGTGTCTGCTAGATTTCAAGAGAGCTTGTGTTATATTATCTCAATCAGGAATATTTCTGCAAAACAAATAAATACCAATCCCTTGCTCCCACCTCCACCTGCATACACATAGCACTAACAAATGCACAGGCAATATCACATTGTTGGACAATTCTAATTAGGACTATAAAAGAGCAAAGATCCAGCTGAAATATCAGTATCAAGTTACGGTTTAGAGCTCTAACTACAGACTATTTGTTTAATTCATCATAGGGAAGAAAAAAAACATGCTAAAACATAACAAACAGTTTCATTTTTGAAGAACTTGCAGAACTCCAGATAGCACAGATAAGTTGAATGCTGCTGAAATTAGCTGTTTAGCTTCCAGAGTTCTGAAAGGTTACTATTAAGGAATTTAACTTCCATTTTTCAACCTGCACATCAGCAGGAACTGTTGCAGTTTGAAGTATTTAAGTGACCTTACCTCATAAGATCTGAGACCTGAGGAGTTATGAGTGCAGTCAGCTTCTTTGTTGTTCTGTAGTGTTGCAAGGATGAACCAAGTACCAGTGCCCCTTTCACATAGGAGTCATTTGTGGCTAGAGTCACAAAGGACTGGTCTGGAAGAAATCAACTTGGTCAAGTCAGCATGATCCACTACTTTATTCTGGGAGAGATACATTAGAAACCTAGTATTGTTAGGTAGTCATGCTGTGATACCTCGAAGATGTTCCCTTTAGTTCTGCGTATAGGGCCTTCCTACGTGACTGAAGGAAGCAGATTACTTGCATAGCTATATTTGCTACTGGCAACTTGACACACGGCAAAATGCAGTAAAATGACCCACAAAATCAAGACTGTTGCAAGAGAATGCTACTTCAAATTTCCCTACGGGTTAAATAATTCATGCCAAATGTAGAGACAATCCAAAAAGTCTAAAGAACCTTACTTTGGCCACTAATACGCTATTACACAAAAAGCGTTTGGAGTCTTGTGGTCTTGCTTTTGCCCTAAAGTTAGTAGGGTTTTGTAGAGTTTCTCTAGGTTCAGCTCTCAACCCTGAAGCTAAAGCAGTGTAAAACTTACATTTCATTTTCAAATGAAAGTAACCACTGAATTATATCTCAGACAACAGTTTTGTTTTGCTAGCTCAGGATTTTGCAGATGAGTTGTTCTGCAACCCACAACTGCAGCTCTGTCACAAGAATGCAAGATTTAAATGGGAAGTAACTAGCAATACAAAAAGCAATTTAAAACTTGCAGGAAAAATTTTTACTCTTTGAGCAAAAAGAGGTACTATAATCTTCTGCTCCAGCTGTATCTTAAAATATAGCTTAGGACAGATTGTTTTGCCATACAGTACTTATTGAGGCCATATTATACAAGCTTTGCATTCTTTCAATTTTCATGTTGTTTTAAACGGCCAGAGTGGGACTCACAAAAGCAAGCAAGTAACTTATAAAAGTTCTTTACTGTTAACTATTTTCATGTAGACCTCCCTTCAAAGTTATATCACTTTACAAGGCATGCTCTTTTCTACCAATCCATTTTTCACTCTATCAACAAAACAGTTTCTTCCTAAGAATCTCAAGAGTGAAATATATTTTAGCAACTTTGTTTTCTTTTCTTTACAGAAGGTGTTAATTAGGTTTGATCAGAGTGAGAGTTCTGGGCACTTAAAGGCTCACTATCAAGCCTAGCAGTAAGATTAAAATACTGACTCCTTTCAGAAAAATCGTTGTTTGGCGTGACTCCTAGGTTCACGAGGCAGTCATCATCAATATCTTTCTAATATAATACCCCCTTAACAGTTGACGACAGAAAATCACGTGCCATAACTGCCTAAAAGCTCTGCAAACCTGGTCTGCAAGATCTATAGACCAGTTACAAAACCTTCTATTTTGCTTAGCAGCAAAACCAACTAGTCCCAAGGGATTTAGATTATAGTGGTCAATCACAAAGATCAAAAAAGCTTCTATAATGCCGGGAATAAAGATATTTTGTTTCAATTCACTTTTAGCTTCCTATTTGTACTAGTTCACATTCAGCAAGTCTACAGAACAACTTTATGTTTCTTTGAAAGGGCAAGTGTATGAAACATTTTAAGTCATAGGAACATTCTCCTAATAGGACAGGGTTTTTCACTAGGTAATTCGCATGTTACTGTTCAGTACATGGAAGTCTGACACTGTGCTCTCAGCTCACTAAAAATCCAGTGCAGACTAAGTGGGATTGTGCCCAACATTCATCTGAGTGGTGCTTGGGGCTTTCTTTTGTTTTTTTTTCCATAGCACTGTAAGACTAATTCTTAAAATGACCTTGCCACGGAAGGAGAGGTTGTCTTCTCTTCATTATCCTGTTAGCAGATATACTTCCACTCTGTCTCCTCATCTTCTTGAAACTGAATATTCACATGCAAAGGTCTTTACAGAAACAAAGTCAATTTAATGACGGAGTAAAGGCTAAGAAACCCCCTACTGCATTCCAGCTCTAGGAGGAAACCTTAAAACTGCTTGACAGGATGGGAATATTGCCAGCTTGGAGATCATCTAAGTCAGCATAGCTTTCCAAAGTTTTGAACTAACTATGTTCTATTCTATATCTTCTCTAAAGCACATTCATAAGTACACGAGTCCATGCTACAACGTGGGCAAGACCAGTTGCTGCCCATTATGGAAGCTACATCTGTAAAAGACTAGTCCGTTCTACCTAAACAACAGGTATTTCAGCTGTATGGGTCTCCCTTCTCGTCCTTCCCCCCCCCCCATAAACACTTTCTCCACAGAATCTTATGTTTACACAGCAGCCACTATGAGACCCAAAACATAATGAACTCTTGGTGACAGTGTGTCTGCAAAACCCCACAGAATGAGAGACAGTTGCACAGCTTCCTAATTGACTAACCCAGACAAAACCATGCTACTTCAGAGACCTCTTTGGCTGCCGAGTTCACAGGCAATAATACCTCTTTGCCAGAGTTTTTGTGCTACCCCTTACACACCCACGACCATCCTGGAAGTCTGAGCTAGGAGCGATCTTCCATTTGATGGGGTGCAGGAGGTTACTGGAGTGGTTGCCCCATATAATTTAAAAATTCCCCTGGAAGGTTTTTCGTAGGCATAGCCAGAGCTCAAAGGTGCTTGCCTTTCCCCCTATTCTCTGAGTTAGGTGCTAGGACATCTGAATTTTCTTTAAGTATGGGATTCCTAGAGAGACAGGAGCATCTTATCAAGACATGCATCGGGGAGCAGACTTCCTGCAGGCTTCCAGACCTGAAAATGAAACCGACTCTGCTGACAACTTCAGGTGAAAATAGGGGAAAAAAACCAACACCAACAAAACCAACCAACCAACAAAAAACAATAACAAAAAAAACACACAACCCCCCCCCCAAACAAACAAACAAAAAACCAACAAAAACAAAACAAAAACACACACACAAAAAAACCCCCAAAACAAAAAAAAACCCCCAAC
>JACBWW010000057.1:0-74550 GCA_020086605.1 Lanius collurio
TCTCTTTTTAAAAAGATCAGTTACCTCTTCATCCAAAGTTACAGAAGGTTTTTCACTACACATTTGTTTTTTTTCTCTTTCATGTTTTTTCTCTTTTTTCTTTTTTCTCTTTTTTTAAACAGATAACACGTCCTAAAAAAGGAATGTACAGCAAAATGAGATACACTTCTGCTAAACAATGAGAATGTAGGCTCCTCCTCTGTTGACTTTTGTCTGGATACCCTGAAGAAAAAAATCTAGCAGACACCAGCAGAGGTGTAAAGTGGTTGCTTTGGACTAAAGTGGAGTTTAGCGCTGCTGCCATCCTGACCCAGTCAAGAGTTGCAGAATTCTTTTGCACATCTCGAACCACGTGTTTGCGGGCACAGCACATGCAGTGCTGACACACCAGTGCATGAGAATAACCGTTATTCCTCCACAGAATTTGGGCTCTGCCCAAGAAGGAGGTGCTACAGTGCTTTGCTCCTCGTTCCCATGTGGAGCAGCTCCCTTCCTGCTGGCTGAGCTGCTCAGGCAGAGCCCGTCAGCTCCTCACACCGAAGCGCTGAGGCCTTTCCCCTGCTGCTGCGCTACAGACGGATTTAGCAGCATTGCCTAACGTGGGGATCACAGAGGGACCAAAAGCAGATCCCTTTGTAGACCTTAAGCTCAAGGGTCAAACATCTCAAGAGACGAGTATGGAAGAGACTCACAGGCTGCCTGTTTGCTGTGCTGCCCCACTTGTGACAGGCCCAGCTTTGTGCGAGGCAAGAGTGAGAACAAGGGGCAGCTCCGCCCCAGCCCCGCAGCCAAGGCACCCCTCCAGCCCTGGGGCTTGGGGCACTGTCAGCACCCGCTGCTTCAGCGACCGCTTCTGCTGGCACTGACAGCAACAATCAGATTCTCACTGGTGCCAGAGGGAGCAGCAGCAGTGCTTGAATCTGATCCCTAAGCCTGGGGCAGGACTGCATACATGCAGCAGCAGCAGCAGCAGCAGCAGCAGCAGCAGCAGCAGCAGCAGCAGCAGCAGCAAATGGACATTTCAAAAAAACCTCCTGCTACTCTTCCCTCCCATTTGCCGTAGAGTCCCACCAGCCTGAGGCATCTGGGAGCTCTCAATGCACTGACTTTAGATGACAGGCCCTGGGCCTCCAGGAGGTTTTGCAAGGAACGAAGGTGGGGATACCCTGTCCATATGCAGTTTCCAAATGGAAAAGGCTGCTGTGATGAGGCAGCTCCAGGGACAGAGAAATGAGGGTCTTGACCACTGAATCTGTGCCAATTCCACAGTCCTGGGTAGCAGCCACCAAGCACAAGAGGAACAGAGGGCACAACAAGAGGGACAAAACTAGTCAAGTGCAGAGACTGGTAAGAGTGAGACCTGGGAGAAGGAACAGCTGCTTCATTGCATTCTTGGAGAAAGCTCTTTGCTGTTTCAAAGCACTGAAAGGCATGAAGGACAGAGAGGTGACACATAAACCATACTTGCCTTTTCACACACTCGCCCTCTCAGTGTCCCAGAAGAAACTGGATAAAGTGTATTCTTCTCTCCGAGTTGTCTTGTTCAGCGTGAACAGCTCAACACTAGGAGCTAAAGGAGCTGAAGCCGAGCAAGAGGAAACTTTCTGATCAAACTGAAGTTGCTAACATGGACCCAGCTGAATCCAGCAGATAGAATCACAGAACTGTAGAATCCTGTATGTTGGAAAAGACCTCTGGATACCAGGGTCAGAACCTGTTCAGGGGCTGGCATCCATCAAGCTGTAACATCAGAGAGTTGTGATTCAAAGGTGTGTGCCGATGTGTCTGACAGCTCTTGTGACCTGCATGCATGGCTGCCAACCCAGGCCATGGCACCCAACCACGCTCCTTCTGGCCTTGTACCCAAGTTGGGCAAGGCAGGTATTGCTTGCAAGCCTCCAGCAGCTGCAAACATGGTGCCACCAAACAGAGCAGAAGGTAACGGACACGTAAGTGCTGAAGCTAAGGTGTGGTCTGCTGGAAAACTGTGCAGGGCAAAGCCACTGTGATCACAGGCTATTAAATCAATTGGCAGTCTTCAATATTATCAACTTAAAGTAATGATATTGCCTCCAGTTTCCTCAGTCGGCGTCAGATTCTTGCAGACCTCCTGTGCTTGCCTGGGGGAACTGCTAAGCAGGAACAACAAAGTTTGCAGGCTCATGCCCTAAGGCTCAGAGCATACAGGCATCCCTCCTCCTCTTTACTTCAAGACCATTTTTTCTTTTGAGATGACTCTTGTAACCAAAGGTACCTACATCTGTTGGTAAGCTCAAGCCAGTGATTGTTTGCAGGCACAATGCACACCTAGGATTATGGCACTCACCTCTAAACTGCATCCAAAGAGAGATAGAAGTGAGATTCTGCAAGTTTCAGTCAGAAAAATAAAATTACCCTGTCAGCTCAAGTACAGACACAAGCAAAGAGATGTTTTAAAGATCCCTGAAATGCAAATCACACTCAGAAAAAACGGATGGTTTTTCTTGAAAGACAAAGGTTATCCTTTGTCTGCTTCCTGAAAATGTGGGATAAAATTGAAGATATTTACCTGGTATGGGGAGAGGAGAGGAAAAAAAAGAGGAGATGAACACTTATATTTATAGGTCTTCATCAACCCATCATTAAGTTACTGCACATCTGGGCATGAATGAATGGTCCAAGAGGAAAAATGAACACCAGGAAGGTGTATGGACCACTGACTTGGTAGCACTTAGCAAGGCAAAGCTGGCACTAGAGTGCATGCCCTGGGTGTCAAGCAAAGAAACACTGACTCCTGCCTTTAATGGTAGATGTCACAAGGCTCTCTCTGGCTATTTGCTCACTGGATTTGCTCAGGACTGGACTAAGAAATACAAATATTTACATGTTCAGTGTGAGGAATATTCAGTAGCCACACCAAGGATTATATTTTGGAAATAACTGCCATATGAACAATAGAGTGCAGTGACATTTCCTACAACTAGAGGTCAGGAGACAGGTACTTCCCTTTTTGTGGTGACTGGAATGTGCTTAATTTTTGGTGGCAGGACATAGGGAAGGACTGACTCAAAGACCTGCCAAAGTGCAGCCACTGGCCTCAAAGAAAAACAGCACAAACCCTTGAGTTCTTTTGTGTGTAGTGGAGTGGCCAACCAGTAGCCAAAGATGAAGAATACACGTATATTTACAAAAGCACTGGACACAAAGAAGTGAGAATGGAACTCCAGCCCAAGTTTGGGATCCAACCCTGAGAGCACTGTAAGATCCACCTCCGTGCAGGTTCCCAGGAGTGCATGCAGGAGCTGTATGGAATTTTCCATAGGTATGGTTATCTTATTTTTCTTTTTTTTTCTTAAATAAATAAACTTTTCTGTGCTTCTCAAACTTCCCTGACTTTACTGCTATCGTGCTTCTGTCTCAAAACACATTTAAACCACAGTGAGCTATCAGATCATTTTCACATGTCTTCATTCCAGGGATGGGACTCAAAGTCAAGCTCTTGGATAGGGGCACTTCACTGTTTAATTTTAAAATGAAGACAAATTTAATTTTAAAATGAAGACCAATCTCTTAAAACCTTGGAATGAAAGTGTCTGAAACTTTTAGTTTTCATTTTGCAACAGAAACAGCCTATTTATAATACTTCAAAAATTTATATAACTAATTGCTTGATCTGAGGATAGCAGAAAACCTGAGGTGGCTCCAGAGATTTTAAAGTATTTGCCTCTTTCCTTTCTGCAACGTCAATGCTATTGTCAATCCTAATATACTCTATGAGTCTATGAATAATGTACAAGACTTAACCTCCTCAGGGTCTGGATTTTTGTGGGTTTGTGTTGTTGGTTTTTTTAAAAAACATTTGTGTCTTTTCTACATTTAATTTCCAGGCTGGGAGGATACAAACACAGCTGCCATCTTTCAATATCTAGTGAGTGAGAATTAGCATCAGAGACTGACCCAAGCACGGAGCCACAGGGATACTGGAAGTACGTTTCCCTGCATGTCACACAGCCTCAGCTGGGCAAGTACAGTCCATGCTGAAAACAGCCACTGGCAGAGATTATTCCTGCTGAATCTTGTCTGCCTCCCAGGAGTTGGTTTTAAAAGAAAAATCTCTAGATCTGCTGATGCAAAGAAAAAGAAATGGAATATTTAATAAAATAAAAAGTAAGGCCTCTTAGAACAGCGGTTGTCTTTAAAAAGTCAGTGCCAACAATATCCTGTATGCTGAGGCATACACAAGTTAGAAAAAATAAGATACCATTTGATTTCCTTATTTTTCATATCTGCCATCTTCTGGAAAGTTGTGGTGGTGGGTTTTTTTAAAGGAGAGATGCTGAAATATTTATAGATAAAGGAAATTAATACAAAATTCCCCCCTTCCCCAATCAAACAGTGTAGTTTTTCAACAGAAGTATTTAGACTGTATGTCCAACAAACATGTGCCATTTACAAAGTGCTTTCCTTTTAAAGGACGGCTGTCTGTTCTTTTGTGGATAGGGAAAAAAAAAAAGATATACCGGAAACAGAAACTGTCACTCATTTCTTCATTTCTTACAGGAATACAAACATGTTTCATCCTGATGAATGCTTTACACATTGAGGGTAGCCCATCTCCAGTCCAAATTACTCTTTCGCAAGGAAGCTTTTCCTACACAGCTCTTGAGCTGACAGACAAAAATGGGACCTCACAAGGAAACAAAGTCTTCTAAACAGAACAGAATTGTTCAGGTTGGAAAAGACTTCTGAGCTCATCGAGTCCAACCATCAACCCAGCAGTGCCAAGTCCACCACTAAATCTGTCCCCAAGTGCCACATCTACAACTCTTTTAAATCCCTCCAGAGATGGTGACTCAACCACTGCGCTGCACAGCCTGTTCCAATGCCTGACCATCCTTTTGGTGATTTTTTCCTATAGCCAATCTAAACTTTCCCTGGCACAACTTGGAGCCGTTTCCTCTTGTGTCCACTTGTTACTTGGGAGAAGAGACTGATTCCCCCATTGCTCCAACATCTTTTCAGGTAGTTGTATGCTGCTGGCTTTCAACCAGCACTCCCAGGTCTTTTCCCACCAGGCATTTTCCAGCCACTCTTCCCCAGGCCTGGAGCACTGCAGGGGGTTGTTGTGACCCAAGTATGGGATCTGACACTTTGCCTTGTTCAACCTCATCCAACTGGCCTTGGACCAGCAACCCAGCCTGTTCAGATCCCTCTGCAGAGCCTTCCTGTCCTCCAGCACATCAACACCCCAACCCCGCTTGGTGTTACTTGACTGAGGGTGCCCTCGATCCCCTTGTCCAGATCACTGATACAGACACTGAACACAACTGGCTCCAGTACTTGGCCCTGGTGCACCACTGGTGACAGCCCCAGCTGGATGTAACTCCATTCCCCACTAGTCTCTGGGCCCAGCCATCCATCCAGTTTTCTACCCAGAGAACAGTGTACCCATCTAAGCCACGAGCAGCCAGTTTCTCCAGCAGAAAGCTGTGGGAAACACTAACAAAAGCTATACTAAATTCCAGGTAGACACACTCATAGCCTTTCCCCTTATGCCCTAGGCAGGTCATGCTGTCATAAAAGGAGATCAGGCTGGTCAGGCAGCACCTGCCTTTCACAAACCCATACTACTTGGGCCTGATCCCATGGTTGTTCTGTATGTGCCATGAGATGGTGCTCCAGATGATCTGCTGCATGACTTTTCCCAGCACTGAGGTCAGGCTGACAGACCTGTAGTTCCCCAGATCCTTCTTCCAGGTCTTCATGTAGATCAATGTCATATTTGCCATAGTCTGATCACCTGGGATCTCCACCTTAGCCAGGAATGCTGGTAAATGTTGGAAAGGGGCTCAGTGAGCTCGGATACTCCTGCTGCTATTCGCCTCCTGCTGCAGCTCTGGCCCAAAGCAGACACATCCCACAGCTGTACTCATGCTGCTGCCACCAGGACTGGCTTAAGAGCAGGGCACAGCCTGCAGCTGACACCCAGCTGGCAGCACGATCCTACCAGAGCTCTGTCTGGGCCGCTGCATGGGTCATGGTGGGTGCAGAGCTGAGAGAAGCCAAGGCTTTTTGTTGGGTGGACACCGTTGTTTCCTGGTCAAGCTGGAAGGGCGTCAGCACCTTCCTGCACGCCCTTCTGCACCATCTGCTGTGCTATGGCCTGTTTGCCTGTCCTGACCATTCCCACTCCCCAGGGGCTTCTTTTATGGGGGGAAGGAAAGCTTGGCAACCATTGCTCCAGATCCTGTCAGCCACTGTCGCTCCAACTGTGGGCTTCTGGCAGCTCCCTCAGCTCCTCCTGTTCTCCCAGCTCAGGAAACCAGAGCTGCTCGCTTCAGTGTGTTATGTGGCCATTTGAAAAATCAGACCTGTTGTGCTCCCCAAGAAATGAAGAAAAATTAATTCCTACTTAGCTGCAGTAACTCAAGGAGGGTTGCCTCTGCCTGTTGCCTCTGCCAAGGACACTGGGATGGCCAGCACAAACGAGAGTAGCAGCAGTAAGGACATTTGCCACACAAAGACTAAACAGGACACCAAAGCCAGACAAGCTCCTGGCCTGATTCAAGAACAGCCTAAGCATCCTTCATTCCTGCTGGTCAGACATGAAGACAGTGAGTGCCTTAAAGGCTACTTAACCCTTTTACAGGACCAGGCCAACATGGAGATCTATGGCAGAAAGCTGTTTTACTTGTTTTTTTTTTTTTGCTCGCTGGGTGTGTTGCTTCAGTTGCTGTTTTGAAGGTCTTGCATGAGTTGTACTCCTAACACACAGCAACAAATAACGCTGTGCAAATGTTTTTGCTGAGTGAAGCCACACTGTGTCTTTCAGAAATGAATAAATAAAACACAAATTGCATACTGAAAATATTCTGCTCCCTTCCAAATCCGCTGACTAGTCAAGCACAATCCTCAGGCACATCCCCAATTCCCTCTCTTGCAGCAACTCAGAGCTTCATTACGCAGTGCTTGCCATATGTAGGACAGCAGAAAGCAGGCTGGCCTGGTGCCTCCGAGCAATTCTGCAATCCACTCTGCATTTCACACCTTTCCTTTTGCTCAGCGCACAACTCCAAGTTTTAAGGCGCTTTCTTCCAGGACCGGCTGCTGCACTGAACTGTGCAGGCCGTCCCTCCTGTCAGCCTTGGTTCCCAGGGCAGAACTCCTGTGCCTAAAGGACACTCACCTGTGCAGGAGCCTGCAGAGCAGCCCGGCTCCCTCGCCCTCTGCTGAGAATTCCACAGACACTACAAACCTTTCCCAGAAGCTACAAGCTGGGAGAAAAATAGGCACCCTCAGAAGCAACACCACAGCTCCACTCTGTTTGCCCTTCTCCCCTCCTGCAGAGACTCAGGATGGCCAATCCCATCAGGCTGCACATTTCACAGCATGGCCACGATTTCCCTGGGGAGCAGCCCACACTCAGTTTGGCTCTGAGATGGGCAGATTAGTCCTGTCCCAGGAAGAGGCACCCAGGGCCAGGCTGCTGCTGCTTGTCACTAAAAGTGCCTCCTCCTTCCAGCCTGGCTCTGCCCATGCTGAGGCTGCTCTGTGCTCTACCAGAGCTCTGCTGGGGCTCGGCCCTGGGCATGGCTGGGCCTGCTCTCCCCTCACATTGCTCTGACAGCATGAGATGAACCTGTCCTGAGCACACCGACTGATCTTTCTGCTTTTTCAGCTGAGTAAGATTCTCACCCAGGCAAAGAGATTGCAGTTAGGGGTACAAATCCAACTGGCAAGAACTGAACCACAACACAGTCCCAGCTGAACGCCTGTATCTCCACAGGATGTTTTGTCTGTCCCACTCTTCATTCCTTTTTGGCTGGAAATGCAATTGCACTTTCTTCCTCATCTAGAAGTACCACAACTGGGTAAAAACTTGTGAGTGGGCCGTATTCAAAAGGCAGTGCAGTCTGGAGTTGATGAATGAAGAATTGCCCTTCTCCAATTCCAAACCATACCAAAAACCCCATAAACACGACTTTACATCGTTAAGAAAGAACTGACAATTTAAAAGTGAATGTACAGCTTATTCACAGGGTGAGAAGGAAGGGAATCTTCCAACTGAATTTGCTTTACCTTGGAAATGATTGAGGCAGCAAAGCATTTTCTGTCATTATCTCTCTGTCCTTAGCCCCGATTCATCTTAAAAATAAATTAAGGAGCCAGAAAGCAGGAAGAAGACAAATGATAATTTTTTACTCCTTGAGGAACTAGGGTGGTCCTACCACCATGACTGTGACTGTTGGTTTGTTCATCCATCCATCTGTCCCGCAGCACGAGAGTTGAGGTTTTACAGAGTTTGTGTTCTCAGTCCTGCTTCGAGCTGGCAGGGCAGAAAGCCGACCTGTAGTGCTAGCGGCTGCTGTTCTTAATTGCTTCCTTCGCTGCAATGATCAGAGGAGTCAGGCTTGAGAGCGGCTTGGCTAATTTTAAAAATGGATGCTGCCCAAAGAAAAAAAAAAAAAACAAAAAGGAACCATTACTTTCCAAACTCAGTTCCTCACAGGCTTAAGCAGGATTCCACTTGTTACCAGAAATACTCAGAAATAGGACTGAGGGTAACATCTGCACTTCCACCTTCATGTCCAGGACATTTCTATCACAGGCAAACATGGCCCACACGCCCACCAATCCAGGTGTCTTCAGCTTGCCAGTGCTCTGGGAATGCTGCTTGCTGCTCCAGAGCTTTGTTCCTTTCAGGAAACTCAAAAGACTCACTTAAGTTCCTCCTTTCTAAAGACACAAACTGCATTAATTGTCAAAAAAGATGCGTCTAAGTAATTCCTTAGGAAACTCCAATACCTCTAAGAAATGTTTAACCCAGTAGGATTTAGGCTTACGTGTTTTCTCAGGACCTGTACTGAGGTAAAGGTTTTCAGCAGAAATTCAAGAGCAGGGAGACAAGCGGCAGAGTGCTGATGGACCCAGCTCTGGCTTGCAGGGAGAGCAGTGCCTACCTTTCCATCCCCTGGCCCTCCTGTCCTGGCTGGCACTTCCTTCCCAGCAGGGACAGTCAAGTGGCGGCAAGTTCTGCAGCTCCCTCTCTGCCACAAAACCTGGCAGCAAGCCTAGAGCAGCTTGACTGTGCAGGAAGCAAACAGGGCTGGTAGGAAAAACTTCTGAAAATTGGGCTTAGTGGCAGAAACGTCTAAGAGAGGAGCAGGAGCCAGGGCCCCCTCTGAGGCTCACGGTGAACTCCCCACAGCCTCCTCCTTCCCACAGCCAAATCTCTGACAGCCTGGCTGAGACTGCTTTTACTGGGTTCCTCCACCCCCACCACCATTTCAGGCCTCTATACCTGCTATCATTCTACTTCAGTTCTTTTGCCAAGAGTTAAACTGAATGTACTTCCAAAAGTACAAAACAGGGCCAAAGAAATGACCAGGAGGTGGAACATCTCTCCTCTGAGGAAAGGCTGAGAGAGCTGGGCTTGTTCAGCCTGCAGAAGGGCAGGCCCCGGGGACACCTCATCGTGCAACTCTTCAGTACCTCAAGGGGGCTTGTAACAAAGTTGGGGACACATTTTTTAGCAGGGCCTGTTGCAACAGATCAAGAGGGAATGGTTTTTGACCCAAAGACGATCAATTTAGATTTGATCTAATTAAGAAATTGGCTACAAGGAGAGTGGTGAAACACTGATACAGGTCGCCCAGAGATGTTTTAGGTGGAAATCCATCCCTGGAAACATTTGAGGTCAAGTCAGATGGGGCTCCGAGTGACCTGACTAGTTTAAGAGATCCTGGCTCGGTCAGACTAGATGACCTTTAAAGGTCTCTTCCAACCCAAACTGTTTCAGGATTCTACATGTGAAAGTACCAAGACTGGAGATTCATATGGGTGGAGGGGGGAGAGCTGCCTGATGCCTTTATCTGACAAGAAAACCGATCCCTTGGACATCTGTTTCACCTGCAGTTGCCTCATATGTTACCTGCAGAAGTTCCTTGGCAGACCCTCGCCTGTCCACATCCATCTCCAGGCAGCAGTTGAGAAAGTCTCGGAACACAGCCGAGAGTCGCTCCGGGTTCTGCAGCTCTGGTGTCCCATTTGTAGCTATCAGATACAGCGCCTGGAGACAAAGGAAACACAAGAGTGTTTCACTCATAGCCAGAAATGCTCACATCGACCCTATTTTTAAGCTCCAATCTCCGCTGGCAGTTTCTTCCCTGGAAGAGGACTGGAGATGACTTTCCTGTATCAACAACAACAAAAACCCAACAAAAAACCCCAAAACACCCTGATGCTGTCACAACTATTCCAACATCAAAATGATCTTGCCTTGACAGCTGATTTCATTGGCTGACCTAGTTAGTAGGAACTACATCAGCACATTTTACTTCTCCAAGTATTGACACAGCTTTACAGGCCATTTTAAAGAGTCCGTGTGGTCTAAATATATTATTTCAAAGGATTATTACATAAAATGCATCTCTGCAGTGCTCACTGGTCCCTACAGTATGGCTTCCATAAAACAAAACTCATCAAGTTTTTTGCTCTGTTCTTGATAAAAAATTGTTATTCCTTGGATAAAAAACCAGAAACATTTGGAGCCTCATGTTCAACAGACATGCCAAGTTGCATGCACAAATATATTATGATGGGAAGGCATAAATGGGAAGGCAGGAGCCACCTTCAACTATCTTTCAGCAGTTTCTAAATTCCAAATCAGCCTCACTTATGCAGTAAAACTTTTAATAGTCTCATCAGAAAAAGGAATAATTCCATCTCTATGGTAACCCTCAACTAATTTTAATACTCAAGTAAATGCATTAATAACATCCCCATCCCAGAAACTGCCAGGCAAGAAACAGCAGGTTTTGGCAGCTGGAATACTGAAGGTTTGGTGATATGGAGAAAGTGGCTTGGGCTATGAAAGAAAATGTATTCACTATAAATTACAAGAAATCTAACAACTACTGTGCACTATTAGCTAAAAAAAACTCTGCTGTAAAATGCAGTCTTGCTCTATAAGCTCTCCTGTTTGGAGGCAGCTGAGACCTCTTACACAGATCTCAAGAATATCTGACTGTGAATTTGGTCAGAAATAGGAAATCCAATTATCATTCTAACAGCTGACCTGAGGTTTCTTGAGGAGCCCTAATCGACATCTGAGATTAAGGAGGCATGGAATTTTCAGCATCTGGATCAGTAATGCTAATTTATTTTCCCCTGGTTTTGCTGCCTTATACAGGGCAACTGCATTTTTTGCAAGTGAAATATGGGTTCACAGGAAACAGAAGCACAACTGTGATGTGTAAAGGTCTCTGCTGATACAACAGGGCTGCAGTGACAGAGGCCTAATGCCACCCTGCCAGCTACAGCGCACTCTGCTTATTCAACACCACTCTGAATCCAAACCTGTTTCTTTCTTATCCACCCTAACGAGGTGTCACAGTGTACAACACTCCACATGTGTGCCCTGGAACCAAAAACCCGAGAGCACATACCAAAGCAAAGGAAGTCTTCCAAGAAAACTCAGGAATCTTTTTCAAAAAGAATGAAAGACTGAAATTTGTATAATTGACGTATTCTTTTCTTAAGCAGCTGGGGGGTGTGTCCTGACCCTTCTGTAGTTTCTTCTGTCAGTCTGCAATACAGTCTGGATGTCACAGACCAGAGAAAGCACAGCCTTACAGCAGGGACAAAACTAAAGGTCATGCTCTATTCTAATTCTAGCCTTAACAAAAAATATGTATGTAATAGATAAAAATTAATTTTCTCATAAATTCCTGCATTGTGTTAGGAATTAACTGTGCAGCATTTTGTTTCAGCTGTCAGTCACAAGGTTTTATCCTGGTATACATTTCCTCCACTACTACATACTCATTTGGTGCAAGACCTGGCCATTTCATTTTAAGACATTAGGATAAAACTTAAAACTTCAAAACACACTAGTTTACTACAAGTATCTGTGCTAAAAGATACTTTTAGAACGTACCTGATAATAAATAATGATGGCATTACTAGAACCAGTGACCTTTCCTGGAAGGTTCAGGTAATCTATCAGCCTGAGACTGAAGTGAGTTCTGTGCCTGCAGGTACAGCTCCAATGCTTTTCATAAAATTTCCCCGACAGGAGAAGAATAGCACTTGAAAATTTTTGTCATTTGGCGATACAGCTCAAAGAGAGTTCAAAAAGGGCAGGAGAAATTTCAAGTGTCGCTGAAGGCCAAAGTGGTAAGTTTCTGCACAGGCACATGTCACTTCTCCTCTGAGGTTCTCACAGTGATGCAATCAAAGTTACAGCAGATGCTGATGTGCTGTAGGAACATTTATAGAAGTGGGCCTTTGTAGAACTAGTTCAAGATGATGTAAATGCGATTTTAACTCATGGAAGACAAAATATGGCACAGATTAGAAAGACAGCGGTATCTGATATTTCACCTTACCCTGAGAGGATTTTCATTAAGGTAAGGAGGTTCTCCTTCCACCATTTCTATTGCCATGATCCCAAGTGACCAGATGTCCACTTTGGGGCCGTATGCTTTTCTTGTTACAACTTCTGGTGCCATCCAGTAAGGAGTCCCCACCATCGTGCTTCGCTTACTCTGCTCAGGGGTGATCTGAGCACAGAAGCCAAAATCAGCTGAGGAGAAAAACATATACTGTTAAAGCCAGCTTGAACTATGAAATCAAGCAAAAGAATCCCCCACTTTATGTCTGAGAATGCACTGTGGAATCTAGCTGGAAAAGCAGCCATGCTGTGTTTCCTCAGGGCTGCTGCCAAGGTAATATGGAATTGAGCACTTAAAGAAACCCTCAAGTTTCATGCAGTGGCTTTTACTTAGTCACTTGAAGCTTTAGACTGTAAATCCCTCCAATCCGGAAGAGTCATACACAAAGCAAAGCCACTCTTGACACCCTGTTTCCCTCTAGACCTCTCTGCACATTGCAGCTGTGCCATCAGCAAGGGACCAGGCACTGCCACCAGCACCACTTCTGGAGAACTGGCTGTCACTCAAAAGCAATCCCACACACCCCACATCCAGGAATGCTGCACTTGTCCAAGAATACCTACTCAATTTGACAGATCCATCCATCCCAAGAAGAATATTGTCGCTTTTGATGTCTCTGTGGATCACTTGGTTGGAATGAAGGAAATCCAGGGCTTGCAGGCACTGATAAGAGAAAAAAGAAATGTAAAGGTAAAACTTCACGACATGACTTCATCACACGAGAAAGGAAACGGCTCTAAGATACTTCTTTTCTAGGGGAATGGTGAGGAATGGCAGAACACAGTGCTGTCAAGAGAAGAGCTTGCTGCTGCAACACTGTTAAGAGTCATGTCTTTCTAAGGGAAGGCAGGTATCAACTTTTGAAAGGGAAACATCAGTTGTTGCTACAGACTGACTGTCCCCTGCAAACACAGACAGAATGACTGCCGCTGCAGTGGATCTGCTCTTTCTTCCCCATGGAATGACAACACACCACAGACACAGAGGCAGCATCCTGTCCATACAAACCGAAGCACAAGTGGGATCCCTCACCTCCCGACAGACAGCAGCTATCTGTCCTTCATCCATACATGTCTCGGTGACAACATCGGTTAAAGAACCTCCGGCCAAGTATTCCATCACCACCCACAGTTCATCACCAACAAGGTAGCTGAAAGGAGAAAACAATGCCATGGACATGAATGTGCACAGCTAAATCAATGAATTACCATCATGTACAACTCATTTTTGTGTACAGGTCACTTGCAAATAAAGACAGAATAAAAGGAAAAGGACATTCCTTCTAGGCCACACAGTTCTTGGAATCTGTACAGTCTACATGAGAAAGGCACATCCATGAAAATGGAGATATCTTAGGTGACAAGCAAGTGAAGAATGCACTTTAGTAACAGCAAAGATAAATCTGGAACCAGGACACATGCCACCAGCTGGTTCATCATCTTAACTCATGAATTCCACCATTAACCCCAGGAGCGAGGCAACACAACTTTCAAAGTTATCCACGGGAGGAGGGTGTGCACCACTGAGGACAGAAGTTGGTCAAGTGTTTGGAAAACTTGCGAAACAGATATTCAGAAACAGGAAAGGCAATTAAAAAACTGTACAATTAGGTGTTTCTGGAAACAATAAGTTAGTCTTCCTGGCATCCCCAGCAATACAAAATAGTGAAAACAGCCCAAAGCAAAGAATTTCTAGGATGGTTTGCCAGCACTTTGCACAAGACATAGGAAATCTGATCAACTTTAAAAAAAACAAACCCCAGAACAAAACAGTAACATTGAGGTATTTGGAACATAGAGCTGACATATTGTTGTTTTAGTAAGATATGGCTGATCTAGGTTTTTGAAAACAGACTTCAAAGTGTGCACGCCAGAAAAGACTAATGCAGAGCCAATGCAATCTCCTCCCATCCACTGGAGATGAGTAAAGAAATAATAAAGAGCTCCATGTTCTGCAGTGATCAAAAAGTTTTTTTAACCTTTGGCCTGCAGTGTGTAAATAAACATTCATATAATAATACCAGAACAACTTACCTGTCTAAATAATTAACAATATTGGGATTCTTATTTTCCCTCATGACCAGGATTTCATTGATAATTAGTTCCTTTTTGGGCTGCTGTTGGAGATTCATTTGCTTTATGGCCACCTAAAATGACATTAAAAACCATTAACCTGAGTAGTCTGTTGCACAAGATGAGAATGAACATGCAGTGAACAATGACACGATTTTTGATTATATCACCTGCTATTCTTGATTGCATGACAAATCAAACACAGACATAAATTACAGATGTTCTTCCATAACAAAAATACAATCCTAGCACTTCCCAAATTTTGAAATTTTGATTTGCTCCTCTAAAGAACACTCTTTAACACAGTTTACATTTGCAGTTACAGTCAGGGTGTAAAAAGAAATAATCCGTGTGTTGGTATTTTATGGATATGCCCAGGGTTATAAGGAAGGCTTAGGCCTTTAGACCCCTTGGAGACTCCAATCTAAGTGCAGTTACCAAATGCAGCACTGCAAGTGTATAAGGAACTACCAGTAAGATTCAGATCTGAATCTCTGCTGACAGCCAGAAATGAGAACTCAGGAACCTGAAGCTGGAGCCCCAAAGTGCAGTGGGATTCTCTGAGACACAACCTCGTCTTTCACTAATAGGATCACTGTAATGAGCTGTCACTGACATCAGACCAAAACACAACTGTACTTCCTACCAGCTGCAGTATGACTGAAACAAAAAAACTAAATTTCCAAAACATGATTTCCCCTGAATTATGTCTTGCACTATACTTTGAAGACCAAACACGTGATGCAACAAATGGGAAATAGTATTGCTGTTCAAACTTGAGACTGAGATAAATTGGGCCTGAATGATGGCAGTCACCATCAGCTTGTGGTTAACAGATTTAGTAATTAAGACTGAGACCATGTCCTTCTCTGACAGATACTGCTGCCCTCCTTTTATCTGGCCATCTATGAACAGTATTTCCAAAATCAAGTAATATAACAAAGCTATTTATTCCTCCCAGCAACAGGTGAATCTGTGACCACCTCCAGGGTTCTCCCAAGGTGTTTAATTGTGACACATCTTTTGATTTTACAAGCTGCATTCCTAACCAGTCTGTGGCCACATGCACAGGCAGATTTTGTGCTGTAAATGTACAGAGTTAAATTGTGTATCTAGAGCAACATTCTCTGTAAAAGCACAACTTGATGCACAATGGGGAACAGAGCCAGAACAATTTCTAAACCAATACATTTATACTGGCAATAAAAATTATCTACTTTTTATCAGCAGAAAGATTGTTGGAATTTCTTAGCAGATTTCTCTCCATAAAAACCCCATTCAGGGATAATGTAACATGGTAGCAGGGTAGGATCAACAATAATGTGGACAGCACCAACCTGTTCTGAAGACAGAGTCAGTAAAAAAATTAATCTCTTAAAATTTGCCTTAAGAGCTATGGGTGAAGCACCCAACCAAGCACAGAGAGCACCAAGGCTCTTATTGATTCTAGGAATTCACAAGCACCTTTTCAGGCCTTTATGAAAACCTCAGATCCAGTGGTGCTGGCAAGCATACGGCCACAGTAAGTGTTCAGTTACTGAGGCACAGAACCACACTGCCCTTAAAGACCTTTCACTGAAAAGCTGAAGACAGCAAATGATGGATTTTGCCAGTTGACATTTGTCCATGCTTCAGAGAAACAGCCTTTGAAGGAAAGCTCTAGTGCCCATCCAAAGCTCCAGCCATAGCACACACCAGAGAGGAAAGCACTCAACAGCTGCAGAATCTGCTGGGATTTTTGACACTTACCTCTTGTCCTGTGGCGATGTCAATTGCCGTATAAACAGTTCCTGAAGCCCTAGAAACATAACAGCAAGAGAAACTGAGAAACACTTTAGTCCTTGGAAGCAAAAGCCAGCCCAGACAGGAGAGCTCTGGAGCCTGGAGTGTTTATAAAACACCTGGGCTCACCCACTCCTCAGGCAACAGCATGGCAGCCCACCAGCCCTCTGCCATGCAGGGTGTCCAACAGAAAACTGAGGTCCAACATGAAGAAAAAGGGCTGGTGCAAATCTCCAGTGTACACACCATGTTATTTTAATTCAAAATCTAAGGAGAGGATTGTGTACAAAAACTGGAAAATAATATATTTAATTATTTTCCATTTTGCGGTGTTGTATTTAGGTTTCTTCTCTTTTTTTCTTTGTATGTCTGTGAGTGTGTTTTTTCCGTGAAATGTAACATACCATCTAGTCGGGCCTTCTCACACCTCTTATTTGAATCCATCTGCCAAACTCAAGCAATGTCACACAGTCACTGAGAACCCTGAACAAATGACAGCCATGTGAGGAAAAGATCTAAATACAGCTTTCTCCAGCATGCAAGCAAACTATTTTCCAGCCATCCTGTGAGGTCACAGCTAGAGCAGGTTAAGGCATCTATTGTTTCCCACACAAATTGAGAAGCAATCAGAACAGAGGATCCTTAGAGAACGTGTGTGTCAAGAACCGTAGGCAGCTACTTCTGTTGAGTGCACCTAACATGTGAAGGACTCTTCATGGTGTCCATGTGTTGCATCTTTGGCACACACACAGGTTGTGCTGCAGAGCCACCAGAAATAAATGGTGTGCTCACATGCAGATTAGATGGGGCAGGGTTTGGTTTGCCATCTGCCTTTCCTTCTAAGATGTTCTTCCCCTATAATGACGTTTAGGGCCAGAAAGGCCCCAGTCAGAGGAAATTCCTTTGGGTTTCAAAGCAACTAGGGGCTCGCAAACTCCTCCTTCTGTAGGCCTTCCTTCTGAGCTAAACCACAGCTTTACACTGCAATCATTTATGAAGGCCAGGTCTGTAAGGACAGCAAGGCAATGGAGAGCCAGGGAGGGAATTCTCACAAGAAGGAATGTGAATCCAGCAAAGTGTCCCAGTGACTGAAAGTGACAAAATCAGTTCGCTCCTTTTCACATGATCCCCTGGCTTGTTTGTTTACCTGCAGGCTGAAGTATCTCAGAAGCAGTTTAATTCAACAGAGACCTTAAGTCTCTCATGGGGATGATATGCATTCTTTTAATATAAAGGCAAACGCATTTTGCTATGACTAATTGACAAGATTAATCCAATTTGTTTTCATAAGAAGTCAACATCATTTATTCAGAATTGCTAACATTGTGATGATTCTCCTGTGCAAAGTCATATGAGGCTTTATTCTGAAAAGAGCTCCTGAAATTAGAATGCTTTTGGAATGTTCCAGGCCACCTGTGGGGAGTTTAGATAAAGGTAATTTAAGTAAAGCTGTGAATTAATTGCAAAGGCTTTGCGATTCTGCATTACAAACTTTTACTTCTAAGTAACTCATTTCTGATCAGTAGCTTGCCATCAGCTCTGCAGCACCTTGTGTTTACTGCAGTTAGGCAAGGACTCCCCATTAGATCTGTGGCACTGTGATGCAGTGCAGTACAAACCAGGCTGCTCATGGCTCCATACTCATTTGTCTTGCTATGAGAGCTATCACTGCTTGAGCAAACACAGCCTCTTTATCAAGTGCTAGTTAGAACTAAGTTTCCTCTGGTGTCAGCAACATTTTCAGCCCTCAGCTGGAGACAGATGACAAAAAAGGGACTCAGCACTGACCTGTTCTGCAGCATAGGCCTGCTGACTACTTTTCACTACAAGGTGGCTGTAAAACCATCACACTGTTTATTAACTTCCCAGCTGTATGAAGCCATGTGCTGGACAAGCTGCTTTTCCTGACATAAGCAACTGCTCCCTACCTGCAGCTCTCTGAGCAGTCACATCTCTCCCTGCCTTGCAGTGCTCCCATTAGCAGCTACTAAAAACCTGCTCACTTCCAACGCTACTACACTTGCCTTTGGCATAGCTGTACCCAACGCATTGCAGAGGTGGCAGCTCAGGAACTGGCACCTGTGTTAACTGAGCACATCAGTACCTGCCAAGGCAGTGCCACATCCCAGCACTGCTGCAGACACGCAAACCCCAGCCATGCATCACTTTGGGTCCTCCTGATCATCCTGTTTGGTTACCTTTCTGATGATCTTTCTCTTCAGGATCTTTCCCTATCACAGTAAAGTGGCATTAGAGGCACGAGTTGCTTACAGCAGCACTCTCACTCCTCCCTAAGGAGGCCATGCAATCTTCAGGCTGTACTGAAAGCTAGAGGAAATCAATTTGGATACCCTTTTAGGCCATACACCAGCCACTTTTCTTTCCACCAGTTGTCAAGGCACCTTTGTACAAGCTCACTCCTAGGACTACCAAAAAAAAAGACACTGAGGGTGATGGTCACATTCTCACAGTGACAGCAATAATCTGCTTCACATGTATGTTTATTCTGCCTTCTTGTTCAGCTGACACTTCTTTTCTAAGAGAGGCACAGCTGAAAGTATCCACTGACGTTTGACGTAAGACAGTAAGAACCAAAGCTTCAAGGAGGAAGCAAGGTGGAATTTGAGAAAGGGTTTTTTACAATGAATGGAGCATAAACACCTTCCCACAAGGGCCCTACCAAACAAGAGAGGCCCAAGATAAAACCTGCCAGAGAAAGAATGTGAGCGTGTCAGCCTTTCTGCAGTACGTATCCATTCTAGGTCAGCAACAGGCTACTCTGAGCTCAGACCTCACAAACAGTTAAGGCAGAAAAATATCTCCTGATGCCACTAAACAGCTTCTACACTGACAGCAGTGTCCTGGTGTTACACAGATGGTGCAAGTCCTCCTGGAATGACAACACTGTCAAGGAAACGCTAATGGTGCAGGCACTCCGTACTTAAAATGCAAGTCAGAGACCTAATTTTGAGGTAAGTTCTTTTGTTCTTGCCTCCTCTCATAGGAAATATTTCCAATTGATCCAATTTACAGTAAGCAAAGCTGGATTTCAAAAGGGAATGGCTTGGGTGATTATTTTCAGTAAATGCCTAGAACCTGCAAGATCCAGGAGGGATCCACCAGGAGGCAGATGATGTATTTTCCTCTGAAGTGCACTGGCACTGTGTCTATTACTGAATTTTTGGGTTTTACAACCTCTGTAGAAAAAAGAGCTTATTATTTCATCTCAATTACTAAACTATGTAGTTAAAAGCCTGATCACTGAATATTGTTTTAAGCAAATATTTGAAATAAATGTTATTGAGAGCTGTCAGCTGTCAGCTATCAGGTGATGATTTGCTCTTTTAGGTAATAATGGTTTTTCTCCTTTCTTGAGCATGGTCATTATTATTTGGAGACATACAAACATGATTTCTCCTAAGAAAATAAGCAAACAAGACCCACACTCTTGAGGGACAGGAAATCTTTCAGGCCCTGCTTCTTGCTGCAGATAAGATATTGTTAGCATCATGTTGTCTTTGATGGTTCCTTTTGACCACAGTTATAAATTCTGACCAGTACTGAGAGACAGTAGGATCTAAATCTGACCATATCTGAACACATTTGGAGCTTGCCTGTCTTCATGCTTGATATTAGACCAGCAAAATACCTGGCCCACGGTTTTGCATAAGTAACTGGGATCAGACTTACCCTTGGCCAATTTTTTCAAATCGAGTGTATTTCTTCTTAGGATCTCCCACACTCACAATGCTCCCTGAAAGAAACAAAACGCAAGATTCTCACTTCAAAACAGAGATCCCACCTTCCAGCAGATCTGAAATGCAGCCCCCACTGTCTTGGTCTTTGAGCCATTTGCGGTCAGTTGGGTAACAACAACAGCAACAACAGAGGCAGCTCCATAGCACAGACGGCCTCCACAAACACTGATTTTCTACAGTCCTTGACAGGAAACTGAACACATGGAGAAACATTCAGAACAGACAGAGATCAGAAAGCAACAGGCAACAATGCAAGTGTTCTCTACAAGCATTAAGGAGAGCTGCAACAAGAGTGCCTTATTTTCTTGGGAATAAACACTCTGATTCAATGAAAGGTTTAAAACTTTGGAAGATTAAACCTACCTTGTGTTCACTTTTTAACGAACAGGCACCATTTTTGGAACAGGAAGAGTATTGCAAGCGGTTCCAGGAGAGGAGGAGATCATCTCAACCTTTCAGCAGTTTGCCAAAAGAATGCCTTTATGTTTGCAGAGAACAGCATCTCATGTTACGATCAAGAATGATGGAGTTTTAGCCCCCATCACTGGTGTAAAGTCTGAAGACAACCCTGCCCTGCACCATTTGAAAACCCACACTGCTTGTTTTCAACATGACATGGACCTGTCACTCACACTGGACTTGCCCTCTCCCCACCACACACACGCCCTTCTCCTCAAACCAGCAGGATGGGTAACAACGACAGCAAACAAACAGCTGCCCAAAAGGATGCTGAGTCCAGCTGATACGATGCAGAAGACAGACCAAACAAAGGGCTGCTGCCTCCTGGAGGCTCTGTGCTGCAGCAGTGATCCAGCTCCACAGTGCGAGCAGGAGGTTTATACCTTCTGATCTCCTATCCCTCCTTCTAGTCAGCTAGAAGGGAGTCTCAGAGTCCTCTGGTCATGTTCTTCTCTACTGAAGAGTTATTTTGTAGTGAAGACCTGCTCTAGAGAAGCAGAATGAGCTTTGTTTTATGCCATGCGTTTCAATGAGACAAAACTATGGAAAGTTTAACAGGTTCTGAAGGTGCTACATCCTCAGCTTGGGCTCCTGTCACTTCAGTTGATCACTAACTGCAGGTTGGCACAGCAGGGGTACACCACTTCAGGGCACTCAAGACTGTGTGGGCATCCCTGGCAGTGGGCAGGCTCACCCTGCCATCAGACCAGGCTGGTGTTCCTGGAGCACTGGGTGAGGGGAGTGAGCACTGTGGGGCAAAGGAAACCTCTTCTCCTGCAGCTCCCATTAATGCTCTTGCCAAGGGATGCAAAATTGCTTTAGCAGGGAGTGTAGCAGATGGTGCTGATGCCTTGTCTTCTTGCTGTGTTGGCAGGCAGGATTCCTGGTTAGGCATCCAGTCAGATGCCCATTTGGATGCTAAAGACCTCTGCTCCATAAAAATGGCCTGGACAGAGGAAAGAGGTGTTTGTTACTACTAAAAGGGAATGGTGCATCATCTAGTTTTGTTTTGGATGCACAGGTAAACAAATATGTGTTAGTATTTCTAATATAGGGATACAGACAGATCAGTCCGAGGAAATATGCTGCAGATCACTGAAATCTTTCCTTCTGAACTCATCTTCCTAAACTATTTCTGTGATGTATGTTCCAAGGTACATCTTTAGAAGACATTTGCACTGGGATACCACCTTAGGCTTCATTGTTTGCATTGTATCAAGAAAACTACCAGACCAGAAAAAACAATATTGTTTCTTTAAATAAGCCTTTGGATTTGTTTGAGTCTATCAGATTTTGGGTCTTTCATTAGACACAAACAAAATATTCTAATTACTGTTTTCTTTCCTTCCCGTTCAGATTCCTGGCATCTCCAAATGGGCAAGAAGGTATCAAGCAGGGCAAGGTTTAACTTTAGCTTTGAGCGGCACAAGCTCTATAATGGGTGATGGGGCCAGACTGTTCCACATGGGACTGTCTCACACCCTGTGGCTCCCAATCCCACGAGCTCTGCAGCAGTAAATCAAACACTGCTCTAATTCTGCACTGGGAACAACACTGTGCTGCCATTGCCTGGCTAGGTGCTATTTTCAGCAAGTTAATAGAACTGTGTATCTATTAGAACAGATATCAGAAGTTCATGGAGGTTCATTCACTTCAGAAAAGAATACAGAGAAGGACTGAAGAAGAAAGACTTCAAAAAATTATCTTCCAAATTTGCCACGACATTTGAAGTTCAGATTTCCAGAGTTTTTCCTCAAGACTTCAGCAGCTGCTTTCCCAAAGTAATTGTTTGTGGCTGGTTTCCTATGCTTAAGCCAATGTACATCAAACATTACAGCACTAAAATCGACAAAGTGACAGGTATGCAGCTCCCACTCAGACAAGCACTCACTGCTCTGGACAAAAGATAAACCTATCAGCTATTTTGATGTATTTAAGCATTTTCTTTTATCAAGTCTTAAATTAAGTGGATAAGAAAGCTGAATTGGGCCAGTTCTGTTTTACAGTTATCACTGGAACACAGTCATGATTTCATTACAGACAGAATTTTGTTAGATCTTATCTTAATATTACAGGTTTTATTCACTAGTAAAACTCCAAAAGCTCTAAAAGAACCCAAGTTATTTCAAGCAGAAAAGAATTATGAAAATAACTTTAGATAAAAGAGGGCAGGGGACGTCTTCCTAAAAGTAGCATAAAAACAGTTGTGGGGGAAGCAGGCAAGATGGAGCAGTCATGCAAGTTAAAATAAAACGGAACAAGCACCACACTGCTTAAGTATAATTAGTTTAAGAGTCTAACAAAAAAGCATCATGCCTGTTTTCCGATAGCTTCATAAAAGCACAAAAATATTTTCAGTGCCCACATCACAATTTGCCCAGGGCAGACACTGACACCTTGCTCACTTGATAGCAAATTGTTAAGAAAGAAAAAGCATGAAAGCATGTAACATTTCAAAGATCTAATCCACCAAAACTCCAGGGCTCAGTCTCAATCTGGCATATATAGCAGCTTGAATAAATGATACACATACTTGAGCTCATGGATGCAGGGTACCTGCAGAGCTCATGGGGGAAGCCTGCCTCAAATGTTTAGCATCAGCTGAGGAAGTAGAATTCCTCTCCCTATAAGCTGACATACTTGCAGGTAACTATCTGCTCTGGAATTTATTTCATTGTGCCCACAGCTAAAGCTATTGAATTTATCCCTTGGATACTCCCTAATGACACTGAGATTCATGTCAACCTGGTAAGGATGCAGGAAACTCTACACAAGCAGCTCAAATCTCACAGCTAAGGAAGGGTTCAGCCGGTGCAGTCCCAGCAGCCATCAGTGGCAGGGCAGGTACGACAGGAGGTTGAGTGATGATAACCACTCAGAAAAAGCCACAGCCAAACAGGACCCTGTTGCAAGCAGTTGCCCTCATTAAAGACATATTATTGCCTTTGTGATCTGACACAAGAAGGTGTAGATCAGTCTGCTTTTTTTACTAACAGTTAATGGGAGACACAGAGTTACCTGGGCTCTGTTCTGAACCCAGCCATTTAATTTCAGAACACTGTAGCTATCACATGCAAGAAACAAATTAAATTGGTTGCACTGCAGAATCATGAAGGGCTTGATGTGCTTCACTAGAGTATGATCTGCACAGGGGTTGGGGCCAAGAGTTAGGATTCTAATAGTGTCAACTGGCTGGGAATCAGCCATGAGAAAGTGCCATGTATCTGAGGAAGAGATAGCAGATGGTCCTTTCAAAGGAGATCTCACTGACAAAATTGTAAAATTATTACAAAAGCAAACGGTAGAAGGAGGAGGAGTAACAACAGTTATGAAAAGGAGAGCAAGAGAATAGCTGGAAGACGTGTAACTGTCTCAAGGAGAGCTCACTGAGGCTGAAGGAACCAGCTTAGTGCTGCAGTTGTCTACTGGTAAAAAAATCCACACCAATAAAAAAACCTCCCACAACAAAAACCCCAAAACCCAACAGAGTTTTGCAAAGTATTTTGACTCCAGTGATTCATGAGAAGTTAGGAGTCTAAAGAGAATTTAGGAACCCAAACATTCTGTTCCATTTGGCCATGAGCATACAGGAGTTCCCTACGTCATTCACTAGGTCACAGCCTTTTGCTCAACCAGAAACAATCTCTGCTTTTGCCTTTAGCACAGAAGGAAGTTCAGGCAAACCCAACCCAGTCCCAGCTGCCCTCAGAGGCAGCAGAAACACCCCAAGTATTCTCTCACTGCCTTGAAGCACAACAGTTTCTGTAAAAAGCTGTAAGTGACTCTGACACTAAACTGAGGAGGAACATTTGGTACAGCTAATGCTGACACATGCAGGCAATACACTGCTCTAGCAGACTCGAAATACCCAATACGTACTCAGTTTCTCTAGGATCTCCTCATCTGTCATCTTAGATTTTTTTCGCTGCCGGTCTGTGTTTCTGTACAGAGTGTTCGTGTTTGAGTTTTCAGGTTGGGGAGTGGTGGCTTCTTTAGCTGGTGCTGGTGCAGCGGCAGGTTCAATAACAGAGCGTGTGTAGATCTGTGACAAGAAATTAGTTTGTGTTAGAAAGGTGGCTGGCAGAGATCCCCTCGAGATCCTATTTCAAATGAAAATCCTTAGGAAGATCGTGTCAGCCACATTCAGGACTCCGAAACTAGTTTTGCTGTCCATTCTCAAACTGAATGGGCAAAAGTGGAAGGTTGCAAGTTCATGGCCGGTTTCATGTTCAATTTTCATTGATTTTCTAATATATTCCATGAAGAGAGGCAGGTATGTCCAGGGGACAGTGTGTTGTATGTATCTTGCCAGGATATGAACTGAATCTTTGGACTGCTCTTTCTGCTGACAGGGAGCCTGCACAGCTGGACAAAGTGGCTCATTTTCACACTTGTAGCATTAAAGGACATGATGGTACCTCCTACCTGGTACAAAGAGAAAGTCATGGTCCCCAGCAGAATCCCAGGAAACTGACACCTGAATGTGAAAGTTCAAATCCAATTTTCCCAGTGTCGGTGGCTGGAGAGAAGCTCTGTGTCATGACACGACTCCTGCCCACAGCACCTTCAGCCCCAAACAGCACACGCTGTCTGATCAGAAACTTGCAGCTCTGCGCTGCACCAAACACAGACCTAACCAAAGCTGGCACTTACTGATTTTGTGTGTTCAGGCCGGGGGGCAATAACAGGTGGGGGTTCATTGTCATCTTCCTCCTCTTCATCATCTTCATCCTCTTCTTCAGAGACAGAGGGAGCCAGAGGAGGTTCTGATGCTGTTTTTGTGCTCTGTGGACAGACAATACTGTGAGTGAGTCACTATCCTGCCACTCTGGAGCTTTGATAGCTACCTACACCCTTTGTCTTCCTAGACATCAGAGGCCAATCTAGGCATGCACATACTCCTATGGGCCTAAGTTCTAAGTTAAACACAAAACAACACAAAACTTTAGGTGTGTTAAACTCCACCAGTCCCAGCTGCTGCTCAGAGACAGGGGGTTGTATCATATCATATCATATCATATCATATCATATCATAATATTGTATCATATCATATCATATATCATATCCTAAATTTGCTGGTGAAACAATAAAATGAAAATGTGCCTTGTGAAGCATTTACTAACTGCTTTAAAGCTGGCTACAACAGCCCACTTAAGAGAACTGAAGCAAATCAAACCATTCTACATATTCACATCTCATTGGCACTTTCTTTAAAATGCAATCCCTTTGATCCAGCAGAAATACCAGTAAGGGAAGCCCACAGCAACCAGGGAGACGTGAGTCGGTAATTTTGGAAAGCTGACATGCTGACTAGACGTCTCACTACTGCCTCTGTCTGCTAGAAGAAAATACTGCAGCATCTGCCAAAGTGTCCAAATCCACTGGAAAAGCCACTGGGAAGGGTTACTCTGCTCCAGTGAACACCCCAATTTCTCTGAAAAGTGTGTTTTATTAAAGATAAGGGAAGTAGCAGTGATTTAAAATCTGAAGTGTGAATATTCAAACATGTTTTAATTTCATTATACACAGAATCACAAACCTCACATAATCACATGAAGTTGCTTAACACTTTAAAATAAAAGCCAAATCCCATTCAGTCACTTGCCATTTAATTCACTAACAATAACCCTACTAAGTTCGATAAGTATTAATGTGTATGTCACTCCTACATCTCTGGGATTGCTATCCAGCATTAATTAGAGCGGATGGTTATTTAAAACTTTCCTTCACTGGTTCCAGTGAGTTACATATCAATTATAACTTTATTTTATATTCAGTTGTATATCCAGCTGTGCTAAGGAAGAATCATGAAATTTGACAGAAATGGGATTCTAAATTGCTAAAACTAAATTAAATGAGTGTTGCATATTGTTGTGAATCATATACATCATGGCTAAAACCAGCAAGCAATCTTCTGTCTGCTAAACCAGACTTTCACCTGTTTAAAAGATTTTCAACCGAAAATTAAAAATCAGCCAGGGAAATCTCATGGCTTGCTCCATAATTCTTAAACACTAGGAACATCAAAGGTTCCTTTCCCACTCACCGATGGATGGGCTTCTATGTATCCATGGGCGCTTTTATCTGCAATGAGCAAAGGAGAATGAACCAGATGCTGTTGGAAAAAAACCCTGCCTGTTTTGGGGAATACCACAGAACAGGTCAACCCAAATAGAGATAGTTTTTCTTTCCCACCATCCTTTCAGGAATAATAGCAAGGAAGAGAACAGGACAAAATTCCAGACCATGTCTATTTTTTGCCCTGATGTCAGTAAATAAAGTAAATAGAAATTTGGTCAAGAAAATGCAAATTGTTCTTTAACTGGCAATGCTTCTGGTCCACCCAAGAGCTAAAGCAGCTTTTTCTCCTTTCCCTCTTGTGCTTTATTTTTTTCAATAAATTGCACACACTCCTTCTCATTAGCTTGCTAGCAACATCTTCACAGAAAAGCTTCTCCAAAACCCCCCTTAGCCATGGCAGCTCTATTCTGACAAAGCGTGAGAACAGCTCCTGGGTTCAGGGGCTCACATGAACTGTTTTGAAGTCTGCATTTCATCACAAAGGGAATTGCTATTTTAGCACACAGTAAGTGTCAAATTAGTCAAATCCTTTAATTATGGAATTTGGGGGAAAAAAAGACGCTTTCTCTCAACACCGGAGATAAGTTTTTAGAAAGACTTCTGAGAAGCTTCATCATTTTGGAAGTTGTCTTGGTTGAACCTTCAAACTGAGGAAATGACAGACTCCACTGTCACAGACAATCCTGTGGAGGGACTGGAAGCCCAGCAGGTGACATTCCAAATGCTGTCCACACCCTGCTGGCTACAGACACCCCATTTTTTACCTGAAGCTGTTGACAGGAGCTCTACCAAACTAATGCTATCTTACCGGCATTTTTGTTTCAAAACCTTGGTTAGTTCTAAAAACCAGCAACAAAGCAAGGTCACTATTTTAATAATGTTTGGGGGAAAAAAAGGAGAAATGGAATTAATTTTAGGAGTATTCTACAAGGTGGAATTGGTTCAGGTTGCTTCCTGACCACTTGAATGTTGAACTTTGCTCTGACTTGCTTTGGAGCCTGACCTCCCCTGTTGGGAGACACCAACTTACCTCCTGACGTAAAGCTCATATATTTCTGGTTGTTAACTGTTTCTTTGGAATCATAAAATTTGAGAACATCTAGAACAGCCTGTGGATTCTTCTTCTGCTCCAGTTTTGTTATGTTGGAGGTCTGTAGTAGCCTGGCCCATTGCTCTGGAATGCCCTGTAGATATTGAGCGGAAACAAAGTGGGTTTAGAGTATTTAAAATCTGCAGCCTCACAGATCTTTACCAAGATCCCATGCTCCCTGTAAGATTACTTGCAGAAATTTTGATTGACACTTTACAATTAAAATTAGATGCAATCATTTCTTCTCTACCAAAAATCTAGCTAAAATCAGGACCCAACTTTATAAAGAAAAGAAAGTAATGACTGTGAGAGGAATAAAAGGGCATGAAACTTCTCTGGAAATCAACTCTGCTCTTCAATGGAATAATGATTTAAGGCTTAAGCTTGTTTGCCTGGTGATTCAGGGCAGGCATAACAAGACTATTCTCTACTGGTGGACAACACAGTGTCTTTGAGGAGCTTTACACTGGACTTCTCATGCTTAGGAATGCAAACACATTTTGCTGAAATGATCACTGCTGCCTGATTCAAAGACAAATCCCACCCTGTTACAATTAATTTTCAGCATACCAAGCAACACTGCAGGGTATAGGATCTGCCTTTCAGCTCTCCAAATCATGACACTGAAGTGTACCACTGCTGCAAAGGATGTCTCTAGGTTCTCTACTGCAAACATACAGAAACCATGAACTCAGAAAACAGGCTGAGAGTGCCAAAGCCTTGGATGAATTCTAAGAATTCTAGGACATCTTATGGGTGAGTTGGAATTTGAAAACTGATCCAATCACTAAAAGCCCCAGCTCTACAGTGAAATTCTATTGATGAAAACTTGCTTTAGTTATCCAGGACAATTCCCTAGATTTGGCAGCCTGTCATTTCCCCCCTTTACTGCACAGCTGACATTCACCAGTGAACTGTAGGGCTCACTGAAGGAAAAACGACACCTCAGCCTTGGTGCCACCCCGATCTACTTTCATATAGCTTCTTCTCAGAAACTGTCCAAAAAACAATGTGTGACATGGGCCTCCAAAGTTTAGGATTGATGAAAAAAAGTGGGAAAAGCCAAGCAACAAATCTAGTGCACACACATCAACCTGCTGCTGCAGTGCTATGACATCTCAAAGAAGCATTTGGGGCCTGTGACGCACCTCTGGGAGCTTCCCTGGGCACATCTGTGAGCCATAGAGATCTGGCTGTAATGGACGTAAATAAAGAAAGAAAAGAAAGTTAAAACAGAATGTGGGACAACTTAGAAGGTGGTAGGAGGAGGAAACCAATGGGCCAAAGTGGGCAAGTCCCACCTAAAATGGGAATTACGAGGTGGATACCAAATAGATCAGGTGGTAGACAGGCTACAGGAAGGCAGGTTTAGGAAAACAGAAAAACCACAACTGTTCTAAAGTTTGGAAGCATCAATCCCCCTCCTCTCACTTTTAAACAGTTTTTCTCTCCTTATAAAAATATATTCCTGAGAATTAACAGCAAGTGACTAGAAAAATTACATGTGATTTCCTTTCTCAATTTAAAATTTAAAAAAAAAGAAAAAGAGAAAAATCTGGGCTTTTGCTTTTTGCCTAGTTTTGAAGCCAGATTACTATTTTTGAATGGCTCTATAAAAGTTTTTTTTCCAGGCTTGGGGGTTCTCCAGCCCCATGATCAGCATTTGACCAGTGGAGAGAGTAGATGGTCAAAGTCAGATTGTGAAATCTGGGAGGTTGTGCATTGTCACAACAAAAATAATCTGTGTGTGTCAGACTGAAAATCAGGACAATTGTAAAGAAATGCTTGATTAGATTAGGAACATGCAACTTCATTGGATCTACAGCCACAACTTTTCCCACTTACTAATGCCATAATCTTGAAGCTTTAAAAGTTTGGTGGGTAACCACGTTTTCTTCTAGGTAGGGGATGAGGAAATGGTTTCAAACATGCATGCCTTACAAAAAACACTCCCCAAAGGCCTGCTAACCACACTGTCCTTCATTCAGAAAATGCAACTCCTTTTTCAAATAAAGGAACATAAAGCTCTAGCAACATGCTCCCACCCAACAGTTTCCAACCAATTTTATTCTCTGCTTTAAAAGCCCTAATTCTTAGCAAATGTGGTTGCTCCAAGCACAGTGAAATGGAGATGTAATATTTGCTCATGATGGACAACACAGGTTGGTGCTCAAGCCTGAAAGCCAGAACTCAGGAGCCCATGCAACTGTGCATTGGGATGCATCTAACAGCAATCAGGGGATGCAGCTGAGGGTGATGTCTGGTGTCAGAAGATGGCCCAACGCATTGCATATAACCAGGAGAGCAGGCACTACTGGCATGACAGCTGCAGTAATTCCAAACAAAAAATCCCCATATGTTTACACACTGACTGGACACTCCCATGGCACTTCCAAACTTTTGAAGGAGACAGAGAACGTGATCACTAGACAGTGGGAATATCAGAACATGGTACAGGCTAGTGGCAGGCCCTTTGCAGGGTGTACTTACCACATGACTACCCAGCTGATACCTAGGTTTTATCCAGGTTGGGACAAATCATACATGCCTAATGTAATGCCTGCATTTGAGATTAGCTGGGACCAATACCTAGTATACCAATATCCACACTGGTAGATTACAACAACATTCAGAATGATCCAGACCTTGATCCCTGAAATAAAGACAGTGAGTGCTTTTGCTTAGAACTGAAGTGTGTTAAGCCTGACGTCCCTCCTTTCTGTTCCAACTGACAGGGACATGAACTAATTAGGACCCTGACCACCAGTCAGATTATGAGAGCACATGAGTGTGACCCAACATGTTTGCATGTAGTCAGAAGGAAAAAGTCTCAAACACAGGACAGAAAAAAAGGCAGAAGGCTGAAAGAAGAACAGATATAGAATAAGAACAGCTGAACATCCAGTGAGGACAGAAAGGAAAGTGGGAAGGTGAAGAAAGACAAAAATAAGTGATGCAAACACAAAAAGGAGAAAAAACAAAAGCAGAAAGCAACATAATACGATATGCAGATAAGGAGAACAGCACTGAAGATTAACCCGAACAATAAAATGGCTACAGAGAAAGAAAGGGAGGGGAAAAAAAGGAATAACCAGCACAGACAGCAGGGAAAACGATTCTGAAAGCTTTATGCAAAATTTCTGATCAAAAATGACCAAATCTGGGCTTTTTAAATGAGCATTTAGTCAAGCCCTAGGGTTTGGCACAGAATAAATTCCAAAGTAAGATTTTATGACATCTATTTTAAAAAGCCTAATTAATTAGTCCACTTATTTTAAATGTAGCTGTATTTTCTAATTACTAAGGATAATTCAATTTCACTACTCCTTTGAAGACATGCTGTCATTAAATCTGTCTTTTTTCTTCTACTGTTATTCCTATTGTTGCAACTGCTACTGTAGGACACAGAAAGTTTCCAGCTCTCTGAAACAGCTTTGCAAAACAAAAGGAGCAATCAAAGTAAAAAATTATGCAGAAATCACATTTAGGGCTCAAATTCTGAAAATTAGCAATCCTTTGTCCAGGCAAATGATTTGTCCCATCCTGTTTGGTGTATGCAGCCAGTCAGCACTAGCACAGTCCACAATGGTGATTACACAGTCTGACCACTCAGCTCACAGGGCACTACTGGTGGCAGTAGAGTTGCTAATGCTCCCTCTCACCTCCACAGCTTAACAAAACATAAGCTCATTGCCATCTCAGCTTTAAGGAATAATGGTTTCAGCACCCTACTAGTAATTGAGAAAAACTGCTCTGAAGCACCCTGCACACTTCAAAGAGCTTCCATCAGATTTGTTTTTCTCAACACTTTGTTGAGATTCAAGAAGCAAAAGCTGACAGCTATTTTATTAATACATAAAGGCTAGAAACACTGATCACCTACTGTATAAACATATTTTGAAGGATACTAAATTAAAATAAATGGACTTCCACAATGCTGCTGCTTTCTGAGTGCCTCCAAGGGTTCCCTGCAGAGCAGCTGGACTTTGCACTTTGAGGCTGGTTGACTACTATGCATGTGGGGGGGGGCTTTTTATGCCTTCCCAAAAACACTGAATAACCAACCCTTGTAGCAGCTTGGGGGACTGGTAACAGCATACACCTACGTTCTTCCTAGTTTTCATTTCCCACAGACACTCTGCTGACAATCCTTGGGGAAAAAAAAAAAAGAAAAAAACAAACAACAAAAAAAGCAGCCTGAATCACAAGTTAAACACTGCAAATCCTAAGCCCAACAAATGAAAGTCTCTTTCTTCACAGCCTGGCTGCTGTCATCTGATGTCTCTGGCAATAGGAGGTTATTTTACCATCAAGAAACTAGAAGTTTTGGTAAACACTAAATACAGTAGTTACTTACTGTGAATTCTCCAGTGACGGCATCAAATCCCACATGAATGGTGTGTTCAAAGTCTGAAGGAAGAGAGATCTCAGGACGTTCCTTCTCTTTCTTCTTGTTGGCTAGAGGCAAAACGTTAGCAAGCACTTATTTTCTGTACAGCTTTTCATTTAAAACTTTTAGTAATCAGGTGTGCTCAAAATGGTGTTTTAGAAGTGGAAAACAAATCAATTAACAACCATCTAACTTGAGAAACAGATCCAGGTTAACGTAACACCAACCTGTCAACCTCTGTTGGGGAAGGTCTAGAAGGTGTTATTTTATTTTGTTTTTCTTTCAGTCAATGTGACTGCTGCCAAAGCAAGCTGTTCATTAAGTGTCTTCTTAGGCTATCTCAAACCAGTATGATTTCTATTTTCAGTTCTTTTTTTTCACAAACTAGTTCCTGTTTGACTTTGTGGGTTCCTACAGAAGTAAATCACACAGGCCACACACATGTATGTGCATCTGTTCTCCAATATAGTTTGAATCCATTTCAAAATCAGCCAGATCAGAGAGGAAAGGGTTTTTTTTAGATAACCATTTTTTTCCTACAGGTTCTGTGAAAACCAGCAGCTCATGCAGTGATTCCTCTTCCAACTAAAAGGCTGAAACAGCAGCTCTGTTTTAGAAAACACAGAATCTGCCCAGAAACAGAATCCCATAAATGTCTTTGGAAAAGCTTCACTTGAGCTCTCAATTAACTAAGACATATAATCATAAAATTCAGGCTTTATTAGTCTCCAGATTTTTTTTCTTTTTAAATCACTCCACCAGTATTCCTAGAGTGTGGAGTATCTTAAGCAGGCAGATTTGGAAGTCAGTCAACCCGCATATGCTTCTCACCTCCCTCCCTCTTTACAACCTTTTGAAAAGAACATCCCTTGTGGTCATCCATCTCCTGCACTTCTGACTACTGACAAACATCACTTCAGCCCAGTTTTACTGACCCTGATAAAGAATGAGTGGAATAAAGCTGAGGGAAGCTGCCTTCACTTTCCTGCAGTGTTTTAATATGATGTTTGCCAGCTCTGTAGGTTCACCTAGGGGTGTCATCCAAGGCTGGATTCACTATGTACCAGCAGCCCTCCCAGTCCAGGTCTGTTTTTGCTCAGCCAGTAGCTCCACGAGGTCTCTATCTGCATATTTCTTATTCTACCTTACAGCCTCCTTCAGGTGAAAGATGCTCTGTTCTTTGTACTTACAGTCTATTTTGAATGTTTCTATTCCTTTCTCTGCATTGCTGCATTTATCCTCATTAAATAATTGTCATCTTTTGTCTGTGCTGCACACCCCTACACAATGTTCATTGATGAAATATTTTCATTTAGCACTCAGTAAAGATGGCAGCAATGCATCAAATACAAATGCAAAGGCTTTCTCCTTCCTTTATCACTAAAAGACAAAATGTTGTTTAATTTTCAGGACAGATGTTGGCAGTTAGAAGATGTCATCTGTGTGTAGATAACAAAACTGGCTTCTTCTACCTCATCATCTGCAAGCAAATGCAGTGGAAATTAGATTTAAAGGCTTATATCAAATTCGGTTCAAAGCAGGAGTCAAACCTAGAAGTGAAATAAGGGATTATATAAAACGTTTCACCAAAAGCAGCACTTGTTCATTCTAGGACTCTCCTGCTGGAGGACAAGTGTTCCAGCTCATTCCCCAAGATCTGGCTCATTTGCTTCATGGACCTGTGCCTACCAGACTGTGATATAACACCTACAGTCCAAATGCTGATACACTACAAATGAAATACAGAACTAAACATCTCTTTACTACACCCTCACCTCTCCCCAGTCTAAAAACTTTGACACTTCTGTCTGGGCTCTGCAAATCAAATAATTTCTATTTCACACAAGCTGGCAAAATTATATGAAAAGGCATGACTTCTTTGAAGCACCTGACTGGCTGGATGCAAGGGGTTTGTACTGAACACTCCTACTTGATTTTCTTGTAAATGCCCCTCACAACACACTCCAGCTGCCCAGAGTTAGCCATGAAGGCCTCCATACCACCTCAGCACCTATGACAAATTAAAATAGAACAAGGAAAGATTGTTCTGACTTGCACAGTCTGCACCACCACCACCATCATCATTATGTTAAAAGAGCAGTTGTTTGGGAGAAAATGTGACTCAGCTAAGTGGTAGCTTTTCTCAGAGACAGAGGAAGGGTTTGACTGAATGCTTATGCCCTCCTGTTTGCCTGCCTCCTCTTCAACTCTCTTTCCTCCATTCCCTGTCCCTTCCAGTGCCACTCCCACTTGCCCCCCATCCTCCTTCCTGCTCTGCTCCTCCAGTAGCCTTGTCGTTTTTTCTTCCTCCATTGATCTTTACTCTGCTGGGTTTTTCTCCTTGTCTCTTTTCTTGTTTTTCTGTACAGGAGGCAACCAGATGCCTAAAGGCCAGACTCTGCTCTACTCCACAGCCAAGTATAAAAGCAGCTTCAATGGAAGTGGCATCAATAAGAACTTAACATGGATGGGCCTCTGAAGGGGCCATCTGAGCTTTGCAGGTCAATGTCTCCCTGATTTCTTTAGGCTGAAAGCTCTACAGTGTCTTCATTGAATCCCCAGAGCACAATACACAGAGTGAATTTATTTGACAACAGTCACAGGTGGTTTAATGAAAGAACAAGCCTGTATCAAACAACTGGAAGAACCAAGTCATTTCTGCTGAGGTAACACCTCTGCTGAATGAAGCTCTACTGCTGTGACTCCACTGTGGCTCCCATCACCATGATTATTTCTGAGGCAGGAAGACCAATTTCACAACTTCAGCAGAACAGGTTCAGCTCCTTGTTCCACACAGATTGCCTGCAAGACACTGGAAACTTATTTCAGCTGTCTGCCTTGGCTTCCTGCCCTCAGGAATTGGGGCACCTTAGCCCAGAGACAGGAGAGGAGCTATACAAGAACACAAGGTCAGGTGCTATGGGAAGGGGCAGGACACTACTGCCTAAATGGTTTATTTCAACTGTAGATGCACAGAAGGGCTACACAGAGCCATCAATGGCTTGCCAAAACAAGGTTTGAAACACAACTGCTCAAACTCTAACTGAAAACACTGCACTCCAGCAGGGGACAGACTGCAAAAGATTCCTGGTGCCCAGGCACAGCAGTCCTGGCACACACCACAGCCTTGGAGAGAACACACTGTACCATATCCATCCTCACATCCCTCCTGTCTGGTAAGCAAATGAAAGACAACAAAGTTCCTGCAGGTTCAGACAGAATAATCCTGCCATGGTGTTTTCTTCACATTCTATTTACTTGCACCAGTGATGAACTATGGATTTGACATTGTGATGCTGCAAAGCACTGCACTAGATGAGAGCAGATGTATCAATCACCTTCTGTTTTATAAGCAGGAGTCTCAAAAATGTGTCACAGAGTCTGTGAAGCACACACAGGCCAGCTGATACCCTGACCCACAAACCAATCCTGCAGTGAAACTACCTCAAGGGACTTGGCCAGTCAAGCTAAACTTCTTCCATTTATTATTTCACCCAACAAAATTAAGCTATAAATCTTACCTGACTTTTCCTCACGGTCACATCTAAAATCATGACACTTGTATGTTCCTAAGATTGCTCTGACTAGTAGTTAATTGCATTTTTAATGTCACTGATCATTTCCAGGAGGGGTTGTTTCTGGGTCTCCTCTTTTCTGCATGCATTTCACATAGCATCTCCTACTGAAGAAATGCTTCCTCAGAGAGGGATAATAACATCCTGCTAGCACTTAGGGGAAGAAGTGACCCAAGTTTTTCCAGGAATTAAGCAAGCCTGGAGAGACTTTAATTTTGGCCTTTAAAAAGAATCAATTGAAAATTAATTTTGTTTCTAGAAGGGGACATTTGGGGGAACAATCTGCAGAATGAACTGGCCAGGTCTGCCTGAGAAATGGGCCCATCCAGTTACATCCTTCCCATCAGAGAAGTCATCCGGATTGCCCATGGCTGAGGGGAGGAATGGGGCTGCCAGTGTGCTTTCTACTGCCTGTGAGGAGTCTTGAATGCCAGACACTATCTCCAGCTGCTCCACACAACCTCATGAAGCTTGATGAATGGGGCAGTCAAGCAGCACAGGTAAGCTGGAGCTCCAAGGGAATGACTGCATTTCCACAGTTCTGAGCTGTCTTTGGAGGGACACTGATGCATACTGAAGACAGAATCACTCCTGAAATCCAGCTGGACTTCATGCTGCTGCCCACAACCTCTGAGCCCAGCATTTCAGCCAGTTTTCAGTCTACCTCACTGTACACTTATTTATACTGTACTTCATCAGTCTGTCTGTGAGGATACTGTGGGAAGCTCTGGTGAACACCTTACTAAAGCAGAAGTAACAACCACTGCTCTCCCTTCACCACCAAGCCTGTCATCTCAAGGTAAAACACTGTCAGTATAGTTCAGCATAAATTCCCCTTCACAATTCCACACTGACTATTCCCAACCACATTCTTATCCTTCATTTGCATGGAAATGGCTTCCAGAAGGATTTTTTCTACCACCTTCCATATGACCAAGGTGAAACTGGCTGGCTTGCACTGCCCCAGATCCTCCTTAAAAGACAGATGTGATATTTGCTTTATTTCCATCATCAGGAACATCCTCCAGTGACCCCAACCTTCCAAAGACAATCCAGAGTGGTCTTGCAGTGACATCAGCCTTGCAGGTGCACCCCATCTGTTCCCATAGCACTAGAAATAAAGAAGATCCCTTCCATTAAACCTGTAAATATGCTAACTCAAAACACACTCCTTACCACAAATCCATTTCAAAGAATGTGACTGAAATGCAACTTAAATGCTGTTTGCTGCATGTTTAAAAGACCGTCTTGCTACATCCACACATAGCAGGTTTTAAACCAAGCAATTCTGTGTCCCCTTTCACTGCAAAAGGAACAAGCAAGAAGAGCCTTGTTCCTGGTCCCGGAATATTAGTGCATTAAAAAACCCCAGTGTCAGGCATGTTGCCCTCTCACCTCAGCAAGTGTATTTTCACAAGTACATAACCTCATCTCTGTATTTACTGCTAATGCAAAGCAAATCCAAAGGAAAGGATTTCCCAGCTTAACTATAAAGTTGTTTTTAAAAGGCAAGTTGCACAATGTGCGCATATTTTAGTGTCTTTCATAGACAAGAAAGTAACTGACTGAACACCTCCTCCTCTTTTGAAATGTGTTTCTAGCGTAATTGGAACAGAAGACTTTGGTACCATGGCCTGCAGTGAAACAGCAGGAAAACAGTGGCAGAAAGCAAACACAAAAACCAGTAAGAACCACAAAGCCCAGAGAAGGAGCCACCCATCCGCACTGCTGATACTTTACTTTTATCCCCTCCTCCTGGAAAGATGGAGCGCAGCCTGGCTTTCTTGTTCTTCTCCTCAGGGGCCATGGGAAGCGGTTTTGAGCTGTGGTTTAGTGCTGAAGAATCGCGATTGTTGCTGTTCATTCTCAACGGTGGAGCTGGAGGTTTCTCTTCAATATCCAGACTATCGGACATCTTCAGCAGCCCTCACAGCCTCCTGCAAAGCACAACACAAAACATGTCTGTGAAGGGAGGATGCCAAGGCTGGCAGCCAGGGCAGGAAAGAGGGCAGGAAGCTTTCTGAGGGCATAAGAAAATCTCTCTGTTAGAAGTTTGCTCTGAATAAGGTGGCTGCAGGTTGCTGTAAATAAACTCAGCAGCCAATTCCTAAAAAACAATGTATTGCTGTTAAAATACAGCTTTTTCTTTATCTCTGTTACAGGTTTTTGAAGTTCTTATTTAAAACTATTTCTCCGATAGTTGTTTACAATCCAAATTTCTTCTAAAACAGACTTCCAAAGTAAAAAAATGATTCACCGAAATGAGTGAGCACAGTAGTCAACCATTTTTTATGATGTAAGAAAAAAGGTGTTTGTTGAGGAGATATGGGTAGCAAGCAACATTTCATAAAATTAACTGGCTTCAGACCCAAAAATAGAGTATAATTTCAGACAGATCAGAAGAGATGGCATACTGCATCTTTTTAAAGGTTATGATTCTACAGGCACCTTGTCTTCCATCCCCTAAAATCAATGTGGCTCCTTTTACAGAAGGCACATGCACATCACTGTGACTGTGTTCTGGATCTCCCCTCGTGCTGATTCACAGGTAACAGAAGCTATTGCACTCATCAGCTACTCTCTTAAATGTAAAGGGAAGCAACTTGTTTTTCTGCTATGGAAGCTGTAGGGTTTTCTTCAGAATATCAGCCAAATAAGGTGCCTGTCATACAGAGAGAGGGCCTGAAGCTCCAGCGGTAACAGCAGTGCTGCTCTTCCTTTGGTCAGGTAAAGGTGCCGTCCTTGGGGGTTTTCGGGGTTGGCCTTGGGTTGTTTTGGTTTTTGTATTAGAATGGAGATTACATTTTCAACAATCACATTTATTTTGATACAACCGTAATTTTGCCAGATTTATGTCTGGTACATTAATGGGAAATAATGAAATCCACATTGTCTTAACTGGCATTATTTTACAAGTAAAAGCTAAATGATCAACTGAAACATTTAAAGATGTTCACTTTAGACTTTTTTCATGACGGGAGCATTTTAGCCTTTGTTACCATTTTCAAATTACTACACATAAAATGGTAACTTTTTAAAATTACTTGACTTACATATTTAAGTTAATCTAAATTAAATCCCCAAACACCAGTTTTGAGACTCAAAGCACCAGTCCAGCGAAAAGAACGATAAATGAAATATACCATCACATCTCTAGCTTGCATCCATTCCCGAACATCTGGATCTCAATGGGATCCCACAGACCCATCCCAAAGTCACACAGCTGAAAACTCCACCAACAGCTGGTTCCACTCCTTTCCCTAGAACAGACAGCATGGAGCAGGGATCCTGGAGATCCTGATTCACAGACACACACTTGAAGCTGCTACTGACCCCCCAGTTGCTCAACTCCATCAGGGGAGCAGTCTGAATGAGCACCTTCCCAGCTGCCATCAGCTGGTTTGTGCTAACTTAGTGACGTGAACTTTTCCAGCATCTTTTCCCTGCAGCAAATTAGAAAGAGCTCTAACAACTGCTCTGCTGGCAGTTCAGTGTTCACTATCCAAAGAGGATTTCTACTCATAGGCTCCCCCTATGTGAACTGCCAGGCTTCCCCTACACCATGGGTTTGTTCACCTCCACGTGCAACTGCAGTAACACTGAACCACAGGAAGCCGCTGACCAGGTGTTGTTCTCTAGAGCTTTGCCTTCAGGCCCAAAAGCATGGCAATGATCACACACTTGTAACCGGTGGAGTCATGTATTGGAGGCAGCTGTCAGAGAGAAAGATGTGTTTGTCATTTTGACCACACCACCTGGGAAAGCAAAAGTGATCCTTCAGAGAAAACCATGGTCCCCAGCCCATGTCTGCCTCCCAAGAGAAGGTTTTGCCTGCAGAGCCCCACTGTCCAGGTAAAGACATGCTCTGGTTATGGAGGAACACCACCCACCTTCCTGCAGAAGCACATACACAGGCAGTAACATGCTTTGTATCACACAGGAACAGCTGTAATTGTGGCCAGACTACAGCTTGTGCCAGTTTAGTTTTCATGTACAGTCTAGCCTACTTACCTAGAGAACTAAATGCGTTTGTAGATTGAGGTCTAACAGTTCATATTGCTAATCTTTGTGATTGCCATGCTGAAATGCAGAAGGATTTCTAGTAAGGAAGGTGGGGGGGTAGCCAGTAATGAAAACCACTGAAAGGCATCAGGGAGATCCACACATGCTGTGTTTGTTATCCTGGTGAAGGAAAAGCCCATGATGCCCAGGTTTCTGTGCAGAGTTCCCAGTTTATGAAGCCCAGCAGAGACATCTGGACACAGCTCTCTGTTCCTCCAGCAATTCTCAAAGACCAGAAGCTTATGCAAGAGAGGCTTTCATTTTCTGTTTAACCCACCTACAAATAGTTTTGCAGTGCCAAATACAGCCTTCACTCCCAGGATGGTCAGCATGAAGCTGAGCACAGGAACACCAAGGCACAATTTCAGCTTGTTATCAAAAGCAAGACAGTTATTCTGAGAGGTCCATTATAGGCCACAGTTTCAGCTGTCCCTCAGAATGGGACAACTGTATGTGTCACTGCATCTATTTGTAAACAATGCCAGTCTGCTGAAATAGGTCCTCCCATGGGATTTCATCTCACAAAGAATACTATTAACAGTTTCTGGCCCAACTTGCCTATGATGTAATTATTTCCAAGATTTTGAAAGGAACACTATATTTTGTTCAGAGCTGTTTCAGGCTCAGTTTCAAGAACTGTACAAAGCTCTTTTATTCACTTCTAAACCAAGGAAAAAAAAAAAAAAAGAAGGGGGAAGATAGCCTAGAAGGTTTAACAGTTGATATTAACTTTCTAAGGCTGGTATAAATCAAGACTAAAGCAAACCACAAGGCAATACACACCAAGAGACTTAAAATTTATGGTTTTCCTCATCAGAGGAATCTATTTGCTCTTCCATTCATTCTAATTTAGAGATTTTCCATGTACCACTGCATCACAACAAAGGAACATTCACTATCACATAAGAGTTCATATTTTAAGTGTTTTATACTGATTTACTCCAACCCAAACTTAAGAGAAAATCTGTAAAGAATGGAGGGCCAATAAGATGTGTTCAGTTGAGGAATCTCAGGTTTACATTGTAGAGGAATGTCAACAGCAGATAACTCAAGTTATACTCTATTCTGGGTGCAGGTTTTTGGTCATAATAACAAGTTCTTGGTCCTGCTAGTCTACTTCTGCATAGGGCAACTCCTTCAAAACCCCCTTTCTGTCTACTGGAAATCATTATGGAGTATCCATATATTTGGTCCACTGAATTCTGGTGTTCTTTCTCTTTTTTCTTTAGACTTTTTCTTCATTGTTTGTGGGCTTCAGGTGTGATTTTTGGTAGGTTTGTGCTGGTTTGTTTTGGTTGGTTTGTAGGCTGAAACAACACAGCTACCACAGCACTTGACCACAAGCCACCGAGGCCATGAAAGCCACCCAGGCTGACAGCAGGGACAGCTTCTGGAGAGGAGGCCAGCTGGTGCTCATCGAGAGAATGGAGTGCACAATCAACAGGATTTTCCTCATCTCAGTCCTCAAGGACCCTGTTAATGCAACCAAGGCAGTGCTGGGAAGTCTTTTAAAAGAAATTTGTAAGATAATCACACTTGTGCAACAAAGAAGGCAGGTGACCAACATCTACCTACTTCCAGAGAAAATTCTTGTCACTGCCCACTGGCTTTAAAGAAGCATTTAAGGAGACACTCTGTTGTACCAAAATACAACAGAGTACTTGAGTGTATTAGCTAGAGCTTTCCCAGCCAAACAGCAAAAGCTGAAATTAAATTCTCAGTCAGGTCAGTTGCTTCTACATAATTATTACAGGGTTATAGAAGATGATCCAATATCCCTTTCTCACGTCTTCCAATCACCAGTTTTGTTATGTGAGAAGATGATCATTGACTTTAAATATATGGCATCCAGTTTCTCTGTGACTCAATTCCCCCTTTGCAAAAGCCTGTCTTGTAATATTTTTGCATCTAGTTCTTGCCAAGCTAGGGAGGAGAGGAAGGAAGATATTTGAAGCACCCAAACTTTTTCAAAACAATATATACACACAAAAGATTTGTTCTATTCAGTTCAAGTTCAGAGCAGAATCTCATGCTGGGCCTTGATCTCAGTAAGCTCTTCACCTTTGTGTATCTGGGGAACACTGTAGATAGACCTTAAATGTTAGCTCTGCTGTTTCAAAGTCTGCAGTACTCAGACATGACTGCTTCCAATTAAAACTCACAAATGGTATCCTGTTTGCAGAGACACTGGTGTTCATTTTCAAAGCCTCAGAGATACTATTGCAGCTTGTGATGCAGCAAAACTGTCTCCAAGATCCCTTGACTGGAAGGAACCATGCCAATTCTCAGGCAGTAGCTTTGCAAATGTAACTCGAAGATCCAAGGCTCACTCTTTGTTTATAAATATACTTCCTGCAAAAATATATTTATTACTTAGTTGTATGGGCCAAATTTTGCTCCCAGTGACACACATCTATTTCAAAAAATCAATGGTGATGTAACTGAGAAGGATTCTCTCTAGATACTGAGTACTGATACACTTTGTTAAGGTATTTACAGAGTACTTCCCAGCCCAGTTCAGCCCTGTATCTGCTCTTCTGCATCTGCATGTTTACTTGCAGTTTTCTTAAAGCTCCATTAAAGAGCAGATGGTGAGCTGGACAGAACACATACAGTCATGAGTTCACTACTTTTGTGAAAGATGTTTACTGTCTTCTCTGCAAAACTTGGTTAAGTTAAAATACAATACTTGTTGGGGTGGATCCCCTAGCTAATAACCCCAAGAAATACTGAGGCCTTTTTGATAAAAAATGGGCCATATTCAGCATCAGCTGAAGCAGAGACAACTCTGTCTGGGTACTCAGGGTCTGTAACATCCTTGGAACAGTCTGTGCTCAGCTGCTTCCACACTGGGTACCTGTAGACCTTGGGCAGGTGTGTGGGGCTGGCTCTGCAGGCAGGGCAGACACAGCCAGAGCGCTGTCTGGAGTGAAAACATCTTCCCTACATGCACATGTTGCAAAACAACCACTGCATCCCTTCATTATACAACCCTGAAGAAAATGCTGCATTCACACAAACTACAGAAGGAATTACAACCCTAGAGACAACAAGAATGCTTCCCTTTCATATTGCCTTTCATACAACTGTCTCAAAGCACAATACCAACATTTGCCAATTAAACTTCTCCATTCCCCTCACAGCCAGGTAAACACGCTCTGAGCTGAACAAATTATTCAAACCAAGTAACTTCTTTGATGAATGTACTCTCTGTTCCTGTTTGCAAACACCCTGTAAGCGGCTTATGATTTCCTCCAATATATTCATGTATTCAGAAGTTATCCTCTGTACTTGCTACAACTAACTTTTGGCCTCTGAACTAGCTGTTCATAAGAAGCTCTCTGTGTGGAGGGGATATTTTGAATTCAGGTTGTATCCAAGTAAAACTACCTTGGTCACAAGTACTTGGAATGGAAACACCCATTCCGAGATGGGATAAACAAACTTCTGTTAGGAATTGCAGTATTAAGAGTTTTACATAGTGACTTACTAATACTGGTTTAAAATTCCCTCTTGACAGTGCACTTGCAGCAATAATGAATACAGAATGTCAATGAATACAGAAGGTACATTCATGCAGTAGCTGTAAATTTAACAGTTTTGACTAAATATTTATTCGAATTTAAATTATTATGTCCTTTATCTGGACCTCAAATCACCCAGTTAAATTGCTAAGAGCTGGGAATGGACTGAAACAGTGGAGCTTGTCACAACTGATGGAATAACCTGAAAACATATTTCCCCCCTTGCTTAATTAGCATTTGACAACATGTCTCAGTTCATGCCTTTCAAGGATCCATCTCCCCTCTTCAAACACATAACCTACCTATCTAACTACATTTCTTTCCTAAGTCTTCAACTCTTTCTCTGAAAACTACCAAGGCAACCACAGGCAATACTTTACAAAATGCATCTGGCTTTCATCTCCCAACACCCCTCAGCCCACCCACTTTACACGCCTCTTCCCACACGGTGAAACTGCTGCTCCTCAGACTCCCAGCACTCCATATCTGCTCCCACTACAAAGGTTTCATGGCTCCTCACACTGGTTCACTTTTCCAAGTGCAACTAGTACTGGGACTTGTCCAGGTTTTCTCACTTTCCCCTTCTGTACAAAGCTGTGGCTGTTCAGGCTGTGGCCCCAAAAAAAGCAAAACATGGAATTACTTTTGCATAGTAAAGCCAGCAATGTTTAAAGTTAAATGTATACTTCAGGCCTGCGCTTAACCAGTACTTAATGTGAAATAACATGAATAAGGATGCTGAGGCTTCATCATAGCTGCAGGACACTGTGAAAGAAAAACCAGAGAGAGTTCCTCTCCACCCCACAGGAGAACACCCTTAGCCCAACGTATTTTCTTTGTGGGTGTTTTTGATCACATCAAAACAAAAGCAATCCATTCAAACTGTGCTCCTGCTGGGATCCTGGCCACTTACTAGACCACTTGAGCTTTGGGATAGTTACATGACCTGGGAGGGGAAGAGGTGTGTGTAGAGAGGGTTTGGAGTAGGGAAACAGCATTCCCCATTAAACCTTGTCCAGGCATTCAGTAATCACACCTCAGCACAGGAAGGAAAGGAAGTACATTCCTATAGATTACATGAATTGAGCACCTCGCAGCATTGCAGCATCAGATGGTGGCCTGTGAAATGGTGACTATTTAAAAAAAAAAGTGACTTTACTTCATATGACAGAGGTATGGACATACCCTGATGATGCAGAAAAGCCAGCTGGATCACAAGGACACTTCTGCCACCCAGAGAGAGCAAGGGGAGAGCTTCCACCCTCCTGACTGCCTTGGAAAGAGCCACCAGCACCTCCACCCAAACCCAGATAGCTACATGGGTATTTTTGTCATGTGTTTTTGAATCATGGTTTGAAACAAAAAGGTTGTGCTCTAAGCTACTGAATCTGGAGACATGCCAAGACTGACAGAGCAATGGACACTCCAAAAGCAGCTAGAGTAGAAAAAAGTAAAGGATACCACAGCCCTTTTTTTTGTTTTCCACTTCGAATGGGAAACACTTCTCCAGGATAGATAAGAAACTTTGAAAAAGTACCTAGAAAAGGCTTTTATATGAAAGAGGAAAACAAAACAAAAAAAACCCCCAAAAAACCACTCCCTGTTTGCTTTTTATTTACACAGCTGAAGGGCTCCACAAAGCTGGAAAAGATGTCTCAAAATCAACCATGCCTCTCAAATATTCCACATTCCACAGAATTGCATCCCTTGCCCTTGTTTACACATGAAAGAGGCTGTGTGAAATAAAATGTGGATTTAAACCATCACAGATAGACTGAAATAATTCTCCATATGGACCTTATTATTCCTAGTTCAGAGCCTAGGCCTCAGGTTCACTTTTGTTCTCTAGGAGGATTCAAATGTAAACAAAGAAAAAGCTACTTAATGGAGACACCAACATTGTGACTGCCACAATAAAAATTTCATTACCTTAATTCAGATTAAAAACAGTTAGCAAGTTTGGAGTTAATCCTGAAGCACTGTCCAAGATCAGGTATGAGAAGCCAGTCCTTACTGCAGGCTACTGACAGTTAGAATGGACTCCAACCCACCTGACAGGGAGCAATCCCTCATCCACAGACACAGGAAGGGTCTGTAACAAGTTGCTGGATCTTTGGCAGGTTTAAACTGAATATTTGTGGCTCACTTAGCTGACCAGTCAAAGCCCTGAAGTGTCCCAGAAAACCCAAATCCAGGCCTGCTCCTGGAACAGTTAAGAGTGCAACTGCACTTGAATTATTGATCTGCTAGGGTTACAACAACACTTATATTAATATGGTGGAAAGTAGACTCTTGTTGCATTCAAAGATCCCAACTGTTGCAACTCAGCACAGAAATTTCACCCCTTCTCTTATCTTCTCTAGTAAAGGCATGCTGAAGGTCAATCTACATTAGCCTAGTAAAGTAGCAGGCTATTCCACATGCTCCACCTACATGTGAGAAATGCCCAGGAAAAGTCATGCTGTGGTATTGCACCAACGTAAATGTCTTCTTTTACACATCCTGTGTGTCCCTTTCTGTAGAAGATACAAAGCTCCCTTACATCGATGTATCTGGAACCACATAAGGGCCATGTCATCACTTCATGCTGTCAGGAAGACTCTGCTTTTTTCTGTCAACACAGCTTCAGGATGTGCAGGTTGAACTGCCAGTTCTTCTGCTGGCCTTTGACAGCTTGCCAGTCTCTCTACCATGTTCTCCTACCTCCTATCTGCTCTTCCCCACTTTTCCACCTCCCTGATGTGCATCCAAATTCCATGCACAGGACCACACGGCTCTGTCTACACTCTCAGCAGAGTGACATTTACCCACTAAACTCACTGAACCATCTTAAAATGGACCCAGAGTGTCCCAAGGCAGACACCTGAGGTTCTGATGGACTTGGAGCATCCCAAGGCAGTCACCTCACATCCTATTCACACAGCCTGTCCTGTCGCAGCACAGGAAAGGCTGACAAGCAAACCAGCAGCACTACACCAGCACAGGAGTTTGAATTTGGCCACTCACTCTCAAGCACAGTTTTGATCCACATCTACACCCAGGCTAAAAACCAGCAATCAGGGCAAAGCAGTCACAGGGTTTGGCAGATGTAAGCTTGCTCCCATCACTATTCTCTCTCTTTCCTTGTAAAGGGTATCAAAGGAAGCCTCTTCTTGCTTGGAATTCCATAATAAAAATTAGATAAACAAAAAAGTCCTTGAGTTCATATTTTTAGGCACCCTAAACTCCTATTGAACTCTAGCTGGTGCACTAAGGCTGCTTTTAATAAACCATTTGACATCTTGACTATCATGTTTTTCATTTCGCTTACATTAAAAAAAAAAAAACAACCAACATTTGGAAAAAGAAGGAAGGGTAAAAAAGAATAAAGGACCAGTTTTCCTGGTTCTCTGCAGGTGTTGCTGCTTTCTCTGCTTTTCCACAGTTTATTCTCTGCTTGACACACTCACAGAAGGTGTGCCATGATAAACATGACCTGCTGAACCCCAGCCTAGCACCACTTCAGCCCACACTAAGAGTGCTCACCAGAGAAACAGCCATGGCACTTTTCCCTGCAATGGTCCCCACAGGCAGGGCAAGAGCTGGTTTTGCCTCAAGATAGGTGCAGCTCTTCGGGAAGGCAACATGAGGGAAGGAAACCTGTCCTGGCTACAACTACATGGGTTGATAAACCAATGGCCCATGACTCAGTAGATACACGCAGGCCAAGCCAACAACAATCACCACAGAACTCTGGAAGAGACAAGTAAGCAGCAATATAACGCAGTAATTGAAATTTACAGACAGTTGCCATTTCTAGCACCTTCCAGTCACCTTTTAGCTCATTTTGCCTTTGCAATCCTTAGCTGAGAAACTTGCTGTAATAAACAACAGCAAGTTTCCCCTGTGTCAGAGGATGAATCTGACATGTAAAAGACTTAACTCAAGGCCACTCCAGGACTGCCAGGGAGAGCTGGGAGACAAACCACACTGCAAGAAGCAAAAATGAAGAACAGGGAGTCCTCTGGATATAGTGACTGGAGCTGGATAAAGACCACTAATGAAGAGAGCATGGAATAGACTTGAAACCTCCAAATCCCACAAGCAGAGACCAACACCACATGAGAAGATTTGCTGTACCAATCTTTTCAAGGCCTTATGGTATGTTTGGAAGGACACAGCTCCTGCCTTCAAGGAAGGAAAGGGAAAAGCCCAGGCTGCCACATGCCTTTCACCTGGGAGGTGAATATGGTCCAGATCCTGCATCAACTCTTTAGGGCACTAGGGCAGGAAGGTATCATATCCCCATTTACTTCCTGAGGGACAATGTTTTGCCTTTTATTCTTTGCCAGGCTTTTTATTTACAGCTGACTAACCTAATATATCTAATATTCACCTGCTATGTTAGTGATCTTATAGTGTGTAATGGCCTATCTACCTTGGGGGTATTATGGATCTGGAGCAGGCAGAGGGGGGAAATGAAGCAGTTGCTGCATGCACTTACTTATTTCTAGTTGACAGCAAGACCTTGGCTTCAGAGCAGCAGGATGGGAAGATTAGGAGAACAAAAGTACAAATGCAATTCTTTAATAGGTCAGGGAAGAAATGACATCTATGTGCAGAAAGCAAGACAAGATCCACACAAAATCTGCTGTTTTCTCAGCTACCACAATGGTATGGTATTTTTAAATTGCTTAAACAGGGATTCACCATTTAATATTTCATTGCTCCAGACTAGTGGAGCAGTGGAGATTCCTTCTTGCCCGACTTCACATTACAACAGGAAAACAGTTCACTGTCCCCTTATGACCTAAATGAAAAAATAAAGGTGTTTGGGGATCTACTCACAATTCCTCTGCATGTGTCCACAGCCTCCTGCATAGAGTCTGCAACCATCAAGGTAAGGACACTGGGCTTGGAATGGGACAGAAAGCCTCCAAAGGTGGTGGCATCCAGAACACCCCTGCCTCAGTTCCTCTATGGGAGAATACTTGAGCCAGCAGGGACTGTTCTGATTTGGAAATTGCACATGCTGCAAATCCTAGTTAGAGCAACTGCCAGGTATTCACACTTCTGGGATTCATTCCTGTTTCCTGCAATTTTTGCTAGGACAAACCACTGAACTTCTCCATACAACCACAGATGCCTTGCCTGCAGAATGTGGGAGCACTTTTGCAAGTCACTGGTGCAAAAGGACACAAAGTTTTTAAACAAGTAGACAAGAGCCAAGACATTTATGTTCCCAACGCATCAGGGTACCTTCATCTCAACATCACTGTCCAAAATGTGTGAAGCCATCTGCAACAGCTCCTGTAAAAGTGAACTGCCTTCATTGCTCAGTAAGTTCTTCTAAAGCAGCCTTAGATCCTACTGCAAATCCCTACAAAAGTACCAACTCCCAGAGCAGCAGCTGACACGAATGCAATCTTGTATCAGGTCAAAGAAGGCACCAAAAATAAGAAACCATAAAAATGCACAGAAACAAGTAAACAAAACAGCAAGGAAAGAGGACAACAAGAGGACCCGTAATAGATTTCTTGTGCCCCATACGCATCAAATTTTTGGCATAAAAGCTTTGCAAAGAAACTTGCTCTTAAAACAGTCCATCAACATTTACTCTGCTGCTGGCTGAAGTCTACTACTCTGACACCCCTACTTCCTATTTACAACTTCAGGCTTCAAAGAAAACTGAAGTACATTAATTGAGGATTTTGTGAGGCACAAAATGATAGCTGCATTGTTATATGTTCTGTAAGAAGAAAAGCAGGCTGAGACATGGGAAGGACATCAGAGAAGCAGCACCCAAGGAGAGAAGGTGCCCAAGAAAATGTTAACAGCTCCTCAGCCTGTCTTTATTCCTCGGTCAATACCAACAAGGGCCAAGGGTCTGGAGATGAACTGCTCACCCAGGCATAGATCCCAGGAGGGACACACAGCCTGCTGAGCCTGTGTGAGGGCACTGACACAGCCAGCGAGGAGCAGTCGAGCTGCAGTGACACAGCACTGAGGCACAGATGGCTCATGACCCTCCAGCTTGGCGAGCACACACAGGATGAGAGGTCTCTATGCTTGCTTCATATAAAACCACAGCTGGAACCTTCAACAAGGCTGTACCCCAATGTGTCCCACTCCTAGTACAGACAAATTCCAGATGATGTTTGGAACTGTAAAGAGCATTTCCACGAGCACATAGCAGCAAATCTGCTGCTCCTCAGCAACAACTGCCACCTCTAATGGGTACCTGGCTACAAGATATCCACATCCACAGTGAACAGCACAGGCTCATTCCTTTCCAGATCCCATTCTAGAAGTGACAGTAGAAGCAATAGGAAGATGGGATACACTGCCAGCCTCCAGGCTCACAGCACCCTCAGCTCTGCCTCAGTACAGACCAGTGCCTGGAGCTGGTCTTCACCAGGGGAGAGGAGGTGCCTCTTGTTTTGTTTTCTTGCAGAACTATTGATAGGCAGAGCCACATGCTGAGGGTACAAGCATGGGACACCTGCCACAGACTTCACAAATATCCTCAGACAAGTTACTCACTGTCTTTGCGTGTTCTTTCTGGTTCTGTGAGGAACTTGTCTCTCTCATTTGCCATTAATGAAGAGAAGAGGTTGCTTCTATTTTGTCACATCTATCACACTTTAAAGAATCTAATAAAGAGCCAGGTTAGTTTCAGAAACCCGACAGCCATCATGTTGTTAGCACACAGTACATGCAATATACCGTCAACAACTTGGAGAGCAACTGAAGAAGAGAAAAAGAACAAGAAAATACCTCCAACAAGCTGAGAAAACAGGAAGTACTGGAGGGATACTAAACCTCTGGAAATGCTGGATTGCTAGGAATAACAGGTCAATGGAAGTGAGAACAGAGCCTTTAGACTGACCTGTCCTTGAGGAGGAAAAGACAAGAAAACTGGAGGTAAAATAATTTTACTAAGTGGCAGAAAACAATCAGAAATGAGCAAGACGCTGTTGCCAGGGTCAGTATCTTAAAAAAACCCAACCCAGAACAGCTGATATATTGTCTGATCTCAGACAAAACGAACCTGTCTAAAGGTACTATTGTTTAGGCAAAATCGTGAAGCAAAGATTAAATACTCTGGTTACAGAGCTGTGCGTCAGCATGTCTGTGTGTGACTGAAGGAACAGCAGAGGTCCCCCAGTGAAATGGGTGACAGCCCCAGACATGCACTGTTCTAGGTGAGATAGGAGCCTGATCTGGCTCTAGGGAAATGCCCCCAAACAGCACGGCCACCTGGACCATCAGGGAGCATGGGAGAGTGACAGACCAGGAGAGCATTTGCACCGAATAAGAACATGGTTAAAGGAACCCAGGGCACATGGAGAGGCTGCCTGAAAATCCAGGCTCTGTAGTCCAGAGCACAGTACAGAGAGACAGATATGCAAAAAGAGCAAGGCTCAGCTCGGAGCAATGGGGTTAAACACACACAGGAAACAGAATGCCTTCACAATGCAGTTTCTCTAGAACGTGAACAACAAGAGGGAATGCAGTGCCTGAGGATGATCCTGTGGAAAGAAGGATCTCCGCAGTAAAACCTCAGCAGACTCTCAGTATTCAGGCTCTGCACAAGAAGCTGCCAGCCATCCTACAGCTACGTTTGCTTCTCTGCCATTAAACTAAAGATGAATCTGATTCCAGCTGGATTGTAGAGCCAGCTGCAATGATAAGAGGCGATCTTAAGATGGGAGAAATGCCGCCAAATGCTAAAGATGTAGAATTAAAAAAAAATGTTCTGAGATTAGTGGGCAAAAAAATATTGATTAAAAAAAACCCTCCCAAAATTAGAGGTATTATCACTTTAGCTTGACAGAAGCTGACAGACAGAACCATCCATTGCTTGGCAGCAGGACTACGCAAACATGAAATGATAAACACATTTGATAAAGAGATATTATCACTTTCATAGAAACTTATGTCCCTGCAAGGCCTTAGAAAAAGAGGGCTTGATTAAAAAACTCACAGAAAAAGAAGACCACAAAATACACTAAACCAATTAAAAGCCACACTAAATTACAGGCCACAAAGGCTAACCATGATCTAAGAATCATCACTGAGTGAACCTATTCCCAGCGAGATTAATTCCTAGCCCTGCATTTACCTCTGAGGCCTTTAAAGAAATTCTTGGAGCCAAAGATGTGATGAGCACCTTGAGCTGCAGCAGCTCTGCAGACTCTGAAGTCTGGGAACATCTGAGACCACCAGCACACGCTGCAGTGCTCAGGGCCAAGCACCTTCACCCTGGGGGTTTCTCTGCAGCAGCAGAGAGGGTGGGGTCAGGGTCACTGCAGGGATGTGGCCAGACATGGGTCCCACCCCAGCCGAAGGGCCACTCATCATCCTGCTGCCTCTCCTAAGCAGGGCAAGGCTGGAGGCAGCCACAGACAGGAGCTGAGGAAAGCACAGCCCCACGGCCTCTTCCTGAGCTGGAGACCTCCATCAGCCCTTGTCCCTTCAGCCACTCAAAAAGGCTCGTGTACAGGAAGTTGCTCTGCTACTGGCTTGATTTTGTCAGCTCCTCCCTAATTTACAGCCTTAGGAAGATGATGGCTTTTCCCTGCCCAGCCCTGAGGTACCAAAGTCCTACACAGCAGCTCACAGCAACACCAAGATGGCTCAGCAGCAAACCTAAGAAGAGCAAGTGTGGAAAGCCAGTGTCCCATTCCGTTTACCAGCTGATGCACTGTAACTCTCAAAGTGCATTTGCTCAGACAGAAAAGGAGCCATCAGCTACACTCCCTGGAATGTGACACGTCCATGCACACCTCACTAGTCACCAGCACTGTCTGTGTCACGAGCCAGAGAAAGGACCATGAAAACAACCCCATGGTGTACTTGCACAGGATAATTGCCCCTGTTCTTCAGAGAGCATCAGCCTTCAGCACTTCATGGTGGTCACTAATGGCAGCAAAGACATGCAGAAAGGGAAACTTCAAAGAATGATGCGTGCATGTCCCAGTGGAAGAAGTGGAGCAACACAGCAAATATTCACCTAATTATAATGGGAGACTCTAAGTGATTTCAGAGTGCCCCAGACAGTAATGCAATACTGTCTCCTTGGGCCAGATCACAAGAAAAAAAACCACTGCCCTCTGCAACCACTGCAAGACTACATGTCATGACATACCAGCCAGCACCATCCTCAGAACTTGTGTCAACAACTTGCACCATTAGAGCACCCCTGTCCCAGGTGAAACAAGTTACAGCAACAAAAAGTTACTCCTCAATCTTTGCTAGGACTGCTTGGCAGATTAGAAATCCACCCCACCACCGAGATACACAGGCCTAGGAGAAAGCTATTGTGCAAAACTGGCCAAGGATCTACGACTGTACATGTTCAGAGCTTTTTTCCACCTTGTGATAAATTTCAGAGGGAAACTTAAGACCAGGCTCTAGGAAAAGGCAATGACCATCCATCCTGTTTGTTTAGTCTTTATACCTGGACGAAAGTACCCACTCAATTTTAAGAGATGAAAGGGGTTTTTTTTGCAAAATTAATAAATTTCTTGCAGTTCAAACAGCTTTTATTTGTCATGAGAAACAAAATAAAACAATAAAACCTTAATGTACCAGAAGAGAGAAAATACTTACCTTGCACTGAATAAACTTTTTGCAGGGTGCAGGCACAACTGTTAACAGGAGGAAATTTCAGAGACATGGTAGAAGCTGTTTGCAACTACACACCTCAAAGCCAAAAGGGATACGAAACTGGATCTCCTCCCTTCAGGAGTAAAGAAAGATTGTCACAAAGAACCACAAATTATTTATTAAAGAGAGTATGATACCACAGGGAAACAAAACAAAACCTGAAATAATCTAGATGCAGACATTTCTAGAGATTCAACAGAAACCAGCTAACAGTAGAGGGAAGACAGATCTCCTTTATTACCTTGAACTCAATTCTGCTTATCATCATCATTACAGCTAAAAGTGCAAAGACTTTAACACATTTCAAGTCTTATTCAATTTCCACCAAAGTATCCTAATAGACTCCAGTAATGTTGTATCAGATTTCTGTGGGCTCTTCCAATCTGCGAGCTAAACACTCTTTTAAGAACTAAATGAATTCAGCTTCCCTGGTGTTGTGAGGAAAAGCCCTGGCTGCGTGCCCTTTCTGTGACTCAGACACACTTGGCCCAGCCATGAGATGGGCTGCATTCCCTCTGCTCCCACCAAAGTCAAGGGCATCTCTCAGGCTCTGCACTCTGAAAACCAGGCTGCCTGCCACAGGGGCCAAAGCCAAGCTGCCAGCTAATAAATGCACAAACCCTGAGAGGACAGAAAGTGTGAAGGCAAAGCCTGTGGCTCAGAATGGGCAGCCCTGCATCATTTTCTGGGCATGCCAGTCACATGGAAGTCCTGCTGCATCAGTGGGCACATTTCTTCATCTCATCCTGGGACCCTTGTGTCTAATTTGGGTTGACACAAGATGGTGTACACAGAACCAGCCTCTGCTGGAAAATGTGGGCCATCATATCATGGTTTATTACTATTTCATTATCTTCAGATTCTGTTCAGCCTGCAACAGCTCCTAAATAAATTCAACATTTTGCATATCTTGCTCCTGTATTACTTCCTGGTTTTAAAATATTTTTCTTCCATTGTCTAGAAGATATTTATATAGAATCCTAACATTTTGGGCATCTGAAGAGTGATTTATCTCAGGTTTATAAAGCCCTTCACCAGCTACAATTAAGTAAATCCCTGGACACAATACAGGTAAATGCCAGTAACAGCCATCCCTAACTCCAATAATCTAGAAGCAATTCTGGAGTAATCAGTAAATTCTTATTAGAAAAATCACACTCTTGTCTGTAGAGCAAGGGCCAGAATCCTGGGCTTTCCACTGATGAAAGTCTCAGCCTTTCAGCCTAAAAGAGAAAAGGCACTAAGGGCAGACCCTGCAGACTGTACAGACACAGCCTGTACCACACACAGCTCACCCCCACCATCAGAAGATGAACGTAGCTGACCTGAGCCAGCCAAAGCACAGGCACCAGTCTGCAAAACACTTACAATTAGGAAGTCCATGCTCAGAGATCAAATTACCACTCCAATTTGCCCTAATACATCTATGGATGCAAAAATGACATAAATTAACAAACATGCCACCATCTGTCCATGATACACACCTCGAGAGCCCAAACTCCTCATCCTGCAGCCCAGCATACACCACTAGCAGTTGTAAGTTACCCAGCTAAGAAACACAACTGGAATGCCCTGGTTCTGCCCCCTGCACACACAGCACCCAATACATCAAATCTATATTCTGAATTGAATCCTACAAATCACCTCCTGTACTCCATTGAATAGCAATCACTGTCAGTTGAAAACAGTGACAGCAAAATCATCTTTTGCCCTAGTGTACTGCTGCACATGTTCACCTTCATATTCTGACATTTAAATACTTGCCTACAGATCGAAGGGCAGGTGCACCTGGCCCACATTCCTTATTGAATATTCTCCTGCTATGTACATTGATTGCATCCCCTCTGCATGTCTGCAGCCCCTGACCCCTGATCCCCCAATCATCAGCTACATCTCTTAGTTGCTAATGTCTTCAAAAATTAATTCTACTACTGACATCCCCATAATTTCTTAATGGGACCTAAGGCCTTTCAAGCAGCCTTCAGTGCCCAAATCAAATCCAAAAATCAGAAAGACTTTTCCCATCCTGCCTCCCTGTACAGGAGCACAGGAGGAAACGCCAAGAATCGGATGTTCTCTTCTGCTCTGTAACTGACTTATCATGGGGACTCTGGCCAATTGCATAATTACAATGTGCCTCAATTCCCTCATTTCTCAGTGGCTACAATTATGCTGAAACAAATCCCTGGCCACCTGGGACTGATCCTATGCTTCAGATTCTGCCCCCATGAAAGCATCTGACAGAACATGCTCATGGGAAAGCCAAGGTCTCTGACAGGAACTGGTCATGAATTTTTCAGCACGTTACATGTGACTGGCTTGAAAGAGAATCTTTTCATGGGAATATACCACTGTTCTGGAAGGCTTCATCAGAAGGACGTGTCTCTAGACAAAACACAGAGGGAAGAGCATTTCTGTTCTCTCAGAGAGCAGCTGAAAAAAGCACAGAATTGGGGCTGGGAAACCTGGGCTCAGTGCAGGCACCAGCACTGTAGGTGCAAGGCAGGGGATCCAGATTCCCCAGAACAATTTTTCCACTCCTCCATGAAAACATAATAGCATTTCTTCCACTCCTACTCTTTTCTGAAAAGCTATAAAAGATCCTGGTTCCAAGGAGACATCAAAGACAAAACCATTTCCTACCTGGCCCTGGGAAGAGTTCAGGTTTCATGTATGTGTATACATAGTGACCAGGGCATCACAAGATGAGTTGTTGAGAGTCCAGGGATGTCAGATCTCCAGTCAACCTCCTTCCACAACAAAGAACCAGCATGCTGGCAACCCCCTAGGGATTCTGTGCAGATTATTAATTCATTAATGACTGGTGAGTGCTTAGAAAAGGTAGAAGGTGAGGGACTGCTTTTACGTCCCATTATTATCGTGGCTATCTTGCATACACGCCACAGGCAACTTGGATCTATCCTTCATAACAACACAAATCAGTTCCTCCAAGCACAACATGTGAGTTGTAACAAGTGAACAATTATCTTGGCCTAGAACGTTTTAAGAGAGGTCTGGAGATGGGCACAGGACGACACGCTCTTAACATGTAAAGGCAGCCGCGTGACATCGCTGTGTCCCGTGAGACTGTTTGAAGCAGCCCTTCTGCCAAAAGCTCCTGTTCACCCAGAGACGCTGGCAGAAAGATGTCTCTGTGCCAAACCATTTCTATGTAGCATCTGCTGACTTAAAGTGCCACCAAAGGGATTTAGGATAACTTTCCTACTCCACAGCAACAAATGCTGAGGCAGATATTTTTGCAACCTGGCTCTAAGGATGGTAATGCCCACCAGAGGGGAGGACCACCAGGACTTTGATCTACTGGTGCTTGTCAGCTCTTTCACCCAACTGACAACACAGAACACACTGGCCAGACTCTTCCTGGAAAATTACTTATTATAACCTAAACTGCAATGCCAACACATCTAAATACTGGCCTCTTTCAGTAGCCAGTACTACGTAGTTGTAGTGGGTTGAATCTGAGTTGATAGACAGATTTTTAGACCAATGGTGCTTCTCACAATTTAAACATTTAAACCGCACGGAAAGGTGGGAGTTCCTCTTGTTCCAGCTCACTGAGGGAGGTGGGGTGGCCTCGGAGCCTCCAGGCCCTGCTGGGCTGAGATGCTGCCGGGCCCCGCCAGGCCGGGCCTTTCCCCTCTTCCAGATGCCACAGCACGGACCCTGGGCCGCTGGGGGAGCAACCATCCCAGAGCCCAGGCGGCTAAACTCAGCCATGGACTGCTAGACAGCTGGACCCAGCCATGGACTGGCACACAGCTAAAAATCTTTCCAGAGCGGCTTCTTGGGACCAGCGGGTCCCCCCTGTTCTCCACATGGAGCCAGCGGAGCCTCCTTTCTGCAGCCAGCACACTTCGCACTGAACTGAAAAAATCCACCATGCAGCCAGCAGCACAAAGGGAGCAAAGCTTTCTTCACCATAAAGCCTGAACAAGAACACTCTTCAACATGGAGGTTTTGGAGTCAGAGAGAAAGTGAGCCACGTGAGACGGAGCTGGAAATGGGCGGTGCCGCATTCCTTGCATGGAGCTTAAAAATACTTCTTGCATGCGGTGGTAAGAAACGGTAATATCTCAAACTGTTTACCTCTGTAATTCATTTGAAGTACATGGGGGGATGGAAGACTTATGTGTGGCCCATGAAGTTTGTGAAGAGAGAGTGCCTATGCCAAGATATGGAAGCAGTGAGAGGCTTTTAAGGATTTGTAGCAGAAAAAGCCTTTGTGTTCAGGCCAAATGACCCATCCTTAAAAAGGTTGATAACCCCATGTAATGGCCCAGGTGTGGCAGTGTGGAAAAAAACTGATTTTTTTTTTCACAGAAGAGATGTATTACACCACAGCAGATTGTTTCTTTCCGGGCGGGTCTGTTGTTGGGGGCAGCTTGAGAAACCACGCGAAGCAAGAAGAAGAAACCCTTTTTTCCTTAAGCATAAGGGAGAGACTTTTCAAAAACTGTTACACTGACTAGAAACCTACGTTGTCTTATCTTTTCTGCTAGTTAAAAAGAAAGAGTAAAGTGCTGAGAAGAAAGGAGCAGGGGGGAAGGTGTGTGTGTTTTAATTTCTTGTTATATCTTTTAACTTTTAATTCTGTTAGTAATAAAACTTTCTCCTTGTACTGCAACCATTTAAGTTTGAACCTGTTTTTTGCCTCACAGCTATCTAGTTTTCCTCAATATTTTCTTATTTTGTTTTCCATATTAAAATAACTAATATTTTAGATGCTTGACGCTTAGTTGTGTCAAACCACAACAGTAGTTTGACAATCCAGTTGCACAAAATGGATCAAAGCAAAGGCTGGAATTTGCACAAGTATGTTTACACTGGCTGTCTACACCACTCAAAACAGAGGATTCATAAGTGAAACAGTTAGGCTGCTCTCATTCTCCTGACAAGCCCAGGACTTCCTTTCAGTACTTAAACGGGCTACAAGAGAGCTGGAAAGAGATGTTTTACAAGGACACGTAGTCATAGGAGAAGAAAGAATGGCTTCAAACTGAGAGAAATCAGGTTTAGATTAGATGTTAGGAAGACATTTTTTACTGAGGGCAGTGAAGCCCTGGCACAGGCTGCCCAGAGAAGCTGTGGCTGCCTCATCCCTGGGACTGTTCAAAGTCAGGCTGGATGGGGCCCTGAGCAACCTGGTCTAGTGGAAGGTCTCCCATGGCAGGGAGGTTGGAACTGGATGGTCTTTAGGGTCCTTTCTAACCCAAACCATTCTACAATGATTCCTCCTCCCACACTGACAGCACGGATTACCTTTAATTCTTTGTAAGACAAAAGAAACATCTACTTTGTTGCCAAAGCTGTGCTTGCAGTTCTGAAAGGTGCTCCCAAGTTTGCTTTTCCAGCAGGCTTATCAGCACAAGACACAAACACTCCCAGCAACAAGTGCCCTGTTGAGCAGCTGGCCCACACTGACTTCCATGGAGAAGCTGGAGGAGAGATGCACTCCCCCTCTACCTGCAGCAACACCATTTGCCCCAGCAGAGAACACTGCAGCTGTTCTGGTGCCCCAGGAATTAACACACCTCTACTCTTTACTCACCTACCCTCAGTAAAAAACTTGCTTTGGTGGCTTGTTGGCAATAGCTGTCAAAAAATCAACTTATGTGTATGTACGTGCACACATCAAAAATAGTTTACCATTCAGCTTTCTCACTAATCTCCTTTTTACCAAACTCTGTGGATGTAAGGTAATGTCACATTAAAAGGACTCGGCAAGATGATCAGTGCAGGCAGGGTGCAACACCTTTATTTCTAGGTGTGCAATCGCCTACAATTTCTGATAATGCACCTTCCCAAAGGCTTTGGCAAATATGTGTTTGCATTGCAGAACATCATGAGATCACGAGGCAATAAATTCTCCTCTCCATCCTTCCTTCCAAGAGATAAACAACTTGGCAAGTTGAGTGATAAAGAACCAATACAATTATGTGTCACTAGGCTGCAAGTAATAGTGGTAGAGAAAGGATAAAGGCCTGCTGATTAGAAATGCTATCAAGGATACTCTAAGAGATGTGGCATTAAGGCACATGTTGAAAATAGAATGCATTTCATGCTTCTCCTAGAAATACTTAATTCTATTTCAAGCCACCACCTCTTGATTTACTTGGCATGAGCACTTTCCACCATAAAAAGTTCTTTCTTCCATCAAGGATTTTATGAAGGAATCAACAAATAGCATGTACCAACAAAACAGAGAGCCTCCATGTCCTCTTTGTCAAAACAAAGCTCTTCTCACTCTTTCTTCAGAAAGACATCCAGCCTGATCAGAAAACACTGCCAGACCTCACTGTACAGCTCATCTGCTCCTCGTTCAAGTTCTCAACCTGAATCTATACCTGGATTTCCCTGAGACAAAATTCCTGTGCTAAACATTTTATCCATAAATTTCTAAAGAATATGATGGGATTCAGTAATGCAACAGAGAAATTACTGCCCATTTCAGCTGCATAAGGAAGGCAGTGCTCAGCTCCCGTGGGAATCCAGCTCCAGTTCCATGAGCCTCTCACCATCCACGTGGGAAGCAAATACTTCTACTCATCTTCCAAGCAGATGCTACTTGGACTTACTGAGCACATATGCCTGCACATTACCTTCAGGGCCTGGCCAAGATTAACATCTTCACTACCAAGAACCCACCCAAATTCATGAAGCATTCTGTATTTTTAACAGGTTGCCCAGAAAAGTGGATGTCCCAATCCTGGAAGCATTCAAGGACAGGTTGGTTGGGACTCCGAGCAAGCTGCTCTCCTGAAAGGTGTCCTTGCCCACGGCAAGGGGTTGGAACCAGATGATCTTTAAGGTCCCTTCCAACCCAAGCCATTCTATGATTCTGTGATCCTACATGACTTGAGACAGCTCCTGGTGCTTCCACAGACCATTCAGGTTCTGGTCTCCAAGATCACCAGAGCAGTGATTAAACAGTGGTTCTGTTATTTGCAATGGAAAAACTGGGAGCTGCTGAAGGATTTGGGACTGCATTCCTTTAAGTCTGAAACAGGTTTCACATCAGATAATACAAATCTTTGATGACTTGTGAGCTGAAGAGGGAAGTTGGTCTGCCCCTTTGCCTCTGACTAGTTCCACTGATTTCTATAGCATAGAAGTCTGAGGGGGAAAAAAGTATAAATCCTGTTCTAATCTGTCTTCTGATCCCACAAAACATTTCCATGTGGCCAGTATCTGACAAGCCACCAAGACAGAATCTGTGCCAGTTTTCTGGACTTGCACTATTACCAGCTCAGCAAAGTCTCACAATAGTTGAAAGCCAGGTCTGGGTCCTTTATCAGAAGGTGAGTGTTCAGTACTTCTGATGGAACTCAGCCATGATTAGCTGGGTAATCATTATACTCTTTCAGTAATTATCATCAGCACTAATATAACTTTGGCTGCTGCAAACTCTAAGAGCGTCTTGATCTAATTTACATTCAGGGGCATTATATCATAAAGTGCACCATATGATCCCAGTCTGACAAGCAGATACTGCAGACTGTGTAAATGGAGATGAATCACTTCCCAGGTCTTTGCAGAAGGTTTGTTTGCCCTCAAAGAAACAAGTTTCCATTCTGAGACAGTCCATCTGCAAAGTACAGGAAGCGCTGTCATCCCGGCAGGCACATTGCTACGCCCCAGGTCTGTCCTTCCAATTTATTGTATTAGGGAAAATGCCATACCTCCACAGGCTGATATTTCAATGGGACAAGGTGCAGAAAGAACTTCTGTTAATTATTGAATGGGTTTTCCTTTAGCACCAGCCGTCCAAAAGCATCACAACGCCACAGGAGCTCATGGCTCAGCTAGTGATGAAGGCTAGATCCTGCCTCCAAACCCTTGCTGGGTGTGATTTTACTTGCATCTATTTACTATTGAGAACCAATTCACTTGACTACCTCATTAAAAACAATGAGCCCCTCCAATTCACCCTAGACAGCTACTCAGGCCAAATTTCTATACATTATCCAAAACACCCACTGTTTACTACAGTCTTCAAATTGATTCCAAAAGAAATTCAAAGCAGAAAACCATTAAATGCCCTGACAATTTTTACAGATGGCTCCGGCTCGTCCCGGAAGTCTGCCAACACCTGGATAAACCCTCGCACTCAGAAGTGGGAGAAGGATCTGCAAGTGATCGAGGGATAACTGCAAGCTGCAGAACTTGCAGCTGTGGTCAGAGCATTTGAGCAGTTCAATGAGCCATTCAATCTGATAACTGATTCAGCCTATGTTGCAGGTGTAGTTTCCAGGGCAGAGGGAGCCTTACTAAAAGAAGTAGCAAACCCAAAAATTCACAATTTGCTTTCGAAACTGATTCAAGTGATCTCCCACCGAAAGCATCCATTCTATGTCATGCATACAAGATCACACACTGGCCTGCCAGGATTTACTGCAGAAGGGAACAGGAGAGCGGATGCCCCAGCAATGCCCATCGAGTTAGTGAATCTGCAGAACAGATTCCAGAAAGCCCAGCTGAGCCATGCAATGTTCCATCACATTCTTCCTAAGGCATAGAGAGCAGAACCACGTTTTGTCTCCTCTGTCTATAAGGAAGCACCTCCAGGGCTGAAGCCCTTTTCTGCCCATTCTGTTTATGCCTGCAGTGATCTGCAAAATGCATGTCCCAAGAACTTTTGAGGAAGGAAATCCTGTGAGAGGGAAAGGACTTTGAAGGTAGCCACAGAAAGGAAGAATGTGCTCTGGATAACAGCAGAAATTCTGAGACCATGTTCCGATTGCAAATGCCATCTAGGATGACACATCAAGGTAAGAATTGATGTGTTATTAAACACAGCTATTTTATAAACCACAATTCTGTAAATTAAATTAAAAGTGTAGGTCAGACCACATAATTGCAGGCAGAATTTGGCCAATGATCATTACTTTTCATAAGGACTGTCCTCTAGGCTAGAAGGTGTGTCATGATGCCCCAAGGTAGTCAACTCACACTAAGAAAACAGTACTGACAGACTATTTTTTGCTGACAGTAATCTGACAGGTCCTCTCTGTGGGAGCTCTGACATAGGCTTGAAAATCCATTCAGATCTCAGAAGTTTAACTGCAAAACAATTCAACATAGGGCAAGACATACATCCTCTATATCTAAGACTTACATGGGATGCTGCTTAGAGTTTATTTTCCCCTGCTCTCACAATTCTGACCAGTTTATATACCTAGAAATTAAAGGACAGATAATGTTTTTCCCAACATCACAGGAAAACAACACAGAAAAACTGTGTTCCTCCAAAGTATCAGGCCAGAACTGCAATTGCATTTTCACTTGTTTTACTAGACCCATAATACACCATTTGTGCTGAACAGGTGCAGGGGGAGCACTGCTCAAACTGAAGAAGAGCATGGATGAGTCCCTTGAGTTGAGGAGAACCAGCTTTCTGGAATGCCACCAGCACAAGCCAAATGTGGCAGTAATTCAGGCCCAACCTTGTGTGTTCAGAGTGTGAGGCTCAGACATTAACACAGAAATGCAGCTCCACAGGCTGCGGGATCCTGAGTACCAGAAATTCTGCTCAGTGCAGAGTCTCAGGCAAAGAACACGGAAGGGAGTGCCCAGAGGAGCAGTCTCTAAGATGTGGTTCCAGCATCCACAGCTGGCCTGAATTTTACTCCATGCCAGGAAGCAGCTCCTTTCTCACAGATGGCTGCTGTTACAGAGCACTGACACCCACCATGGAGCAACTGGGCATGCAATATTAATAGCATCAATGAGAAAATTAGGAACCCACATCAAAGCACTGAGAGTTGTTTCTATAATATTTGGCTTTAAAACTAAGTGCAAAAAGAAAGCCAACTCAGCTAAGCATGTTTAGAGGACTTTCCTTTTAAGATGTGATTCTGCAGCTCTTAAACACACACACACACATGCAGAATGACTCCTTAAGGATGGGGGAAAGCTGCTATCATAACTCAGCAAATCACAGGTTATATGAAGAAATAAAAATCAATGCTGCTCTGAAATTTAGTGTGGTAGAAAAAAAAAAGTCAAAACTATCATAACAAATGGCTGCTGGAAAGTCAGTCAATGGACAGTGCTGCTGTGACCATGGTTTTTCTCAAACATGGTCATTCCCTTGGAATTTGAGTCCAAAGATTCTTATCTGCCCTGCACTGAATGTAACAAATGCAAACCAATAATGCAAATAAATTAGTACGCACTCATCTGCTAGAATTTTTCTAGTAATAGGAAATGATAAAAGAGCATAATCAAATAATCTAATTTACAAATCTCCCCTTCTCCATTAAAACACTGACACTGGACCGAACTATACAGAGCCTATCTGCATCAACAGAGTCAGCACAGATGAAACATGGATGCAAATACAGTCAGCTATGTAATCTCCATAAGAAGACCCTTGGATTTGGGGATTTAATAAATTAAGGACAAGTACAAAGCACAGAAATATGTATCTTGAGAATACAGTGGTTATTACTGGTGTCCCTTTTGACTGCAGCAGGGACTGCTCAGCCACAGCTGTCTCCACAGATGGGCACAGCCCGATCTGAGTTCTCTGCCTGCACTCCAAGCAAGTCGATGCACGTGTCTGCTCTCAGAGCTGCAAAAGCATGTGAGTGCAGCACTGTGTCCACGCCAGCATGACCTGCTAGGTGTCCATCATAGTCCTGTCCTGCTGACAGCTATGTGTATCTATCACTTCCAGCCTGGAAGACGTGCTCTATCACTGCCACAAACCTGGCATGATGCTAACAGTGAAGTCCTCATGTGATTTTAGATGTGTTTCTTTGATAGTTGTGCCACTTTAACATCCACCCACAGAGAGGACCTGACATCTTTTTAAGCAGTTTGTTGAGATGCTACAACCTGATGACTCAACTTAGTTGTCTTAATCTGCAACAGACTCAGAGCAGTTCAGTGAATTAAGTATGGGCTATTCCCCCCCACAGCAGGTGAAAGATGGAATCAACAACTGCTCTGTTTTGCTCAGTTACCTGGTCTCATTTTGAATCAAACCCTGCCTGTCTTCTGCTTCAGCCTTACACATGTGCAGCCTCCCTGCCTTCACTGGTGCTCAGGCCACACAGTCTGAAATTACATCACTGGCATCTTGCTGCAGCTTAGATGGCATCACCTCAGGTTACACAGGACTGGGAGAGACCCACTGGGTTACCAAGTACAGCCCCTGCTGTCCAGGCAACCACATCACCTAATCCCTTTGTAAATGAATCAAAAATAGTGATGAACTATATCTCGCTGGGCATACCCCAGGCTAGCCATGAATGACATATTGTGGTGTAAACTGACTCGGGAAAAAGTACACAGACACATCCAAGACAAATTAGAAAGTGCAACAAGCAGGGAGGCAGCTTAGTCTAATGGCCAGGGAATGGGACAGGCAGCAAGATGGTTGGGCCCTGCTGCTGGCTCCTGTTCTTCCCTATTCTACCCACAGGGCCATTGCTTCATCCCTCAGGTTCCTCTAGGCGAAGACCAATATAACAACATTGTCCTTCCTTCCTTCACAGATTGCTTTCAGCACTACAGACAAAAAGAGGGACACAAGAACTAACTATTTTTATTTGCTTAATCTCCCCAGCAGGTTTTTAAAGCCTATTTTAAAGCCCTCCTTTGCAATTCAGTCTGTGGATAATTTGCTACCTGCATCTCCATAAAGTCTAATCTGTCATAGCCTGGCAAAGGTGTAATTTCATCCCCAGGCTCTTCTGACCCGAGACTGTGGAGCTTCTCTTTGTGGATAAAGTATCAAAGCAATAGCTCTGAGACAACAGCCCTTTGCATCTCAGAACCCATGTATTATCCTCTCTAAACACAGTTTAACAGGCCAGAATCAAAACTTTTTCTCTCCCCTCATGTCTCCTCCCCACCATGCACACTTCAAGAAAGAGCAAACACAGATAAGAGCAGCAGACAGAGACACAGAGAGAGGATGGTTTATCCCACAGACAGAGGATTACTGCATCATGATGTAATGATCTTGTTCAGGAAAGAAAAAGGTTAGTTATATGACAGCCTGAGTTGTAAAAATACCAGGTCCTTTTCAAAATGGAGTAAAATAATGCTCATTTAAAGTTATGCTGAAGAAAATATAAAACACTTGGCCAGTGAACTGGAGAGAGAGCACAGCCCAACTGGCCTGGACACAACCCCTCTCCAAACACATGTAACACACTGAATTGAACAAGCAGGGGTGTTCCTCAGCTAGGTATGGGTGGAAAGGAGATACCATGCTGCTTTCTCTGTTTTTGTATCTTCAAATATCCAAGACAAGAGTCCTTTCTGTACCCTACAAAGGTGCACGGCAAAAAGAGCCATTTCTGTGATTCACTTCAGCGGCAGAATGCTACAGAGCCAACTGTTTCATTTGCCCCATGTGAAGACTTTGCATTTGTACCTATTTTCTTCCACCTCAGAACAACTGGAGGGAGGAAGGCCCCATGCTGCCTGCATATGAAGCAATCCCATGAAAAAACAACTCAAGGCCAGGCTTATTCTCTCTTTTCAGGCAATATTTAATGAAGCTTTGGCCATGACTAAAACTCCAAGGCTGAGTTAATCATATTTGTGACTACAGGTTCCTCAAAGGGACTTGTTTCTAATGAATTTTCAAATGCTATGAAACTAATAGGTACGGTATTTACCACTGAAAACACTGTAAAAGGACACTGATGCTACTGCCCCAGTACAGCACACTTATTTCACTGCACTGCTGATCTTCTGCTTAAGTGAGGCGTATGTTATTAAAGCCAACATTTACCAACAGATACTACAGTTGTGAAAATAATACAGTCCTTCCATGTAAAAATAGGCTTCCAACAGGAAATACAAGGCATTTGGCAAGTCTTAGTCTGCCAAGGGCAACCGCTCCATGTCCTGTTTCCAGGACAAGAAAGCCCTCCAGTTACTCCAGATACTTTCAGTGGTGAATGCTGAGCTTGTCTGGTAAGTTTTCTGAGCCCAGTGGAAATCCTAGAGCAGACACAGAAAGCTCTGAGTCTGAATTGGCACCAGATGCTTTAGAAAACAAGTGATTTTCATTTTGTTACAGGAATATGTGAAGGCCAAAATGCTTTATTTGTCAGCACAGGAACAGCCACTCATCTAAGTGCATGAATATTCTGTTGAAGTTGTTATAAAATCAGATTCTTCCAAGGAAACCCTGCACTGAGTAACAGTGCCATGTGCCAACTTACAGAGCTCTCTACACGTGTATGAGAGAGGAAATGTATTTTCTATAGCAAATGAACAGCAATGACAGCCTTCAGACTAGAGTATGGAATATCATTTGCAGCAAATTCCAACCTCTCAAGGAGCAGCCTACAGTATCTCCCTACTAGCTCAAAGACTGCATACAAAGGCCAACTCAACATCATGCGTCTACTGCAGTGTTTCTTCTCAATTAACTAAGGAAAAGTGTATTAGCCATACATCAAAACTGCATTGCAGCTAGAGCTGCCAATTACTTATGGCAAAAGGGAGGCTGATTCATCTGACTGTATGTGGGCCTTGGCTGGAGTTTTCCCAAAACGCAACAAGAAAAGAAGAAAACCTCAGTGAACCTCCCCCTCATTCCCACTCCTTCCACCCCCACAAATCACAGTCAAGAGGCCTGCGCTTGCAAAAGCAGCATTTCCTGGAGAATTCTTTCTCCAAATCACCCCTTTTCTAAATTCAGACAAAATACACAACTCAAAATCCATTTGCATATGATATATACGCATACAAGGACACCCCTCCCAAACACTTAGAAGCAAAACGCAATGCAAAGGATCTAAAGCATCTTTAAATCCCCAGTCCCCAGCGATACCTACACCTTCCACTCCAATCTCATGGTGTTTCGTGGTCACCTGTGTAGTGTGCAATGGCCACCTGACAACACTCGGCACCAGCCTGCAACAACTGAGCAGGGGCTGGGGGGCCTCGTGTTTCTGCTCACAGCAATCACAGAATAGAACATTTCTGCTAAGCACAAGCACATCCTGAATCCAGACCTTTTCACAAGCTTCCTGTGTCAGATGCACTTAACACCTAACACATCACAAGTAGCAATTCTCCATCCAACATGTCGCTCCTTCACTTTGTGTGTTTCAAATGAGCCTTGTGGCCTCAGGGTGCCAGGGCTCTTCTCTCCCTGGCACTCCTGGATGGAAATTGTTCTCTTTAGTTACCACAGACCCATTTAGGCACCTACTAGCCTAGGTTTTCAAGGTCCCCAGCCACACCAACACCACTATTCCTCTCAGTGAGTTAAGGACACAAAACTTCAATCATGTTTGCTTCTAACTGCTATCTTCCACCGGTCTGACAGCACCCTACCAATGACCTTGGGCATCTGACTTCATCCTTTTGTTTCCAGTGTGTTTGACACGAGTCAACCTGGCACCCAGCTCCCCTGGAGCGGCCAGATCCTGCCTGAACACATCTCTGCTTTTCTTCCAGACCTGACTTTTAGCCATTTATTGTAAATCTTTAAAACAGTTTTCACAGAAAATATGCTTTGAGATCCTCAGAGTGCAGAAAAATGCTTGAAGTGTGCACCTACTGCTCACTGTCTTCTGGCACCAACATTCAAAATTCCATTCAGCACACTGAGGAAGCCTGAGCCACCATTTCCATGGTGGGGGGATCAGCAGTCAGACACAGCCAGCTCCATGGATCACCACGCAATGCCTCATCAACACTGCAGGGCAGACCAGTGCAATATATCTTCTGCCTAATGACCCCACCAAAAAAAAGTCATCAGTCTGATGAGAACTTGTGCTTTAGAGGCTGTTAAGATTATGCAAGAGCACATTTTTTTCCTCTCCTTGCCCAAAAGCCAGTCCAGTTATGGGTTAATTTTGAGATTATGTTTACCAGACTGCTTGTGGGTACATAGACACCTTTGTGTAATTCCTGTTCCAGTACGCAAGCAATTACACTCAGGATAAGCACTGCAATAGATGCAGTCCTCAGACAGAGAGTCACATGTGTTCAGGTGTACACAGAGGCCAGGCTCTGCCATTCTGCCGGGATCAGCAATGCAAACAACATTGAAATGCAGCTCAAAAAGTACTCAAGATTCAGGTAACAGACCTCTTGTGTCATGTGGGGGCCTGGGAACTTCATCCACATGCTGCTGTGTCCACTAAGTGAGAGAAAAGAGAGTTTACCAAACCAAGGACTTAGAACTGGTAAACTACCTTGTAACCAGATTCTTACTGCTTCTCCTTACTGCATGTACAAGACTGGCATTTACCCCAAGTGTCCAGAGTGCTCCACAGACCATGGGAAAAGACAGGGCATGCCCTGAAGAAAAGGCTGCTCAAAAGTTCTGTTTGCATTACAAGTTGGGACATGTAAGTGCCCCTCTAAATAGATGCTTTGTGGACAATTTACTTCAGAAACACACAAAAGTAACAGAAGTTCCAGCATTTCAGTATCACTATAGCTTTTAAGAAGGGTCCAGGACACAACTTCTGTGTGTGAACTGTCAATATACTGGAGAAAAGACTCCAGTCTCAGCTTACTCCTTCTGAAGCACTAAACATTATTCATTAATGCCACTAAAAAGGAGGATTCTGCATTCCCCCAGTGCAAGAAGAAGTGGAGAGAGAACAAGAGCATGGAGAGAAGGTGTGGTACAGGATGTGGGACAGAAATGAAGGGAGAAGACTGTCCCCATAGACTACCGCTCTAGATACATCCAAATATTGCCCTACCTCTTTCTGGTCCATGCATCCTACAAAGTGCAAGGTGCCTTCCTCAAAAAGAAACAAACCAGGGAGCAAATTCTATCTGATTTAGTCTTTTTTCTTGCTAGAAATCTCACTTCTTCCCAGCTTGAATTCTCTGGAATGAAGAGAGGAGATTCATAGCACAGCACAGCTAATGTAGACCACATCTGTAGGAAATAAATAACCAGGATTCCAACCTGATCTGGCTAGGCTTGCTAAAAAGATCAAACGTGGATGTAAGCAGCTCTTTTCTGGAGCAGGCATCGTTTCAGTTGTTGAAATATTCATGTGCCAATAGGAGCTGTGGTATCAATGTCTGTCCCTGATATAAACAAACCTGAGCTCAAAGCATGACAATCTGTGTTGTGCAGAGCAGAATCACAATTAAAAGCATTTCCCAAGACTCCATTTCTGCGTGCACATATCTGACAGCTTTTCCGGTGACACATCAAGAGCATCCCAAATCCAAGTCCACAGTCTTCTGCCTGTGAGGGCAGGAGACATTAAAAACAGTTTTAGCGAATGCCCAGCATTTTGTGTGCCTTCAGTTTTTCCCTCTCAGATTTACCATGCACCAGCAGTCCTGTGGTTCATCTGGGGAATGGCTGGATGCACCTGATAAATATGAGCTGGCATCTGGGCACTGCAGGTTGAATCAAGACTCTCTGTAGGGAAGCGCCTAGAAAATTTCTGATCTGGAGGATCTTCTTCACAATAGGGAACAGAGAAGGAGGAGACAGAAAATGGAAAATATTAGGCCTTTCAGTCCCCTCGAGAGACACAGAGAAGTACTTTCCAGTGGCCTTTCTAAATAAAGGAAACTAATTTTTTTATGCCAGCAAATGGACAGAGACTGGCGGGAGGGCACAGTTGCTGCCCCTTCGACAACACTGTCTGGAGAAATGAGCCCGCTCAGGTGACACAGTAAGAAAATGTTTTAGTACTCCCCTTGTAACACGCACCCAACTGTGCACACACTCTGCAAAGCAACACTGAGCCTGCTAAGGTGCCAGAGCATTTTCAACACTTGAGGATTAGAAAGAAAATGAGAATGGCCCGGGTCTGGAGTCTGTGCCATACTGCAATGTCAAAGTGGCAGTTTGTTGCAGGCTTATGGGGATCTACAGCTGGACGAAAATGACATTGCAGAACCTTGAGTTGTGGTAAAGCTAAGCACATACATGAGCAGCAAGCTGGACCACAGCACAGAGCTCACTGGTCCATGTGCCAGGTGTCACTTGCAGAAGTCAAGGGGTCACATCCAAATCTTTGTTTCCATTCCCTGAGAAAGCACACTTTTGCCATCGGGCCAATCAAGAAACATGAAATTACCCAGAGATTCCTTGCACATGTTTTGGATCCAAATTGCTTTAATTTGCTTCTGATGGCAATAAAACAGTATGCATGACCAGAGCAGAGCAAAGGACGTGTATCCAACTTTAACTTTGCCGTTCCCCATCTTTACGAGCCTTACAGTGCTGTATCAGAGCACCTTTACTACACTGAGCCCTAAACCCAGCACAAGGAGGCACTGAAAACTATTCCAACTGTGGAACTGGCAGCAAAGACTCCAGGGTAGAGATGTGCTTTGCTCTGCATCACTCAAGACTCAGTCACATCTGTTGGTACACTACCAGATAAGCAACCGACAATAAAACGAATGCCGGGAAATGAGCATACTGAATATATAACAACACTATTTTACCCTTGAATACTTAATGCACACAGTCATAATGATAAGTCTTTAGAGCAAAACAAAGCAACATTCATGGCAGAGGTTCCCCAACTGAGCAGGACACGCCTCTGTTTAAGAGGGACAAGATTTCCAAGTCTGGCTCTGGAGCGGATGATACAAGACTGGACATCAGAGTACCTGGAGGTTCACCTAGCCCAGTGCTCCAAGAGCCAGACTTGCAGGTAGGGCTGGTGCCACATGCCAACACAAAGATACTCCCAGTCCAGGAGCCAACGACCTGGAGCGCTTGTAGGCCTGCCTGTCCCCTGCCCAAGTCTTCCTGGGGTCAAGAGCTCCAGAAGGTGGGGGACGGGAGACTGCATCAACAACATCACAGCTTCCTGGATGCCTGTCAGTGGGACTGACAAGGCAGATGCCATGGCGCTTGCCCAGTGCAAGGTGCACCCACCTGCCAATCCCACATTGCCTGAAGCAGTGAGGGCCACCTTGCAGCCCATTTCCCTGTCTCAGAAAACCCAGGCAGCCAACTCATGAACAATGCACTGTCAGAGCTAAGTTGGAACAGTGCAATTGAACATGCAAAATGAGAAGTCCTTTGGCTATCTCCAACAAAGCACAGTGATACACCTGCTTTTCACTGCATGCAAGCCACAGCTCCTGATGTTCACCTGGAAACAATCTCCAGAACTCCAAGCACTGAAACTATTCACTAGCAAAACACAGATATTTTTGCCATGTTTTTCCACTATAAAATTACTGCTAGGAGCAGGAGACAACCAGTGATAGCAAGTCTGAGATAAGACATTCACATCAGTGTCTCTACCTGTGCTGACCCAGGCCCAATAAAACCTACCAATTACCATTCAGCATAATGCCATTCCTCAAGTAACATGAAAATCAAAGCCAACATAAAAGAAGATATGCAAGATCAACTATTTGTGTCTGAAAGGTAAAAGGCAAAATAGAGCTCCAGGGAGAAAATGCTAGCTAAACACAAAATACCACTGATGAGTGAAAGGGTTTGTTTCTGCAGGTGAAAGTTAATTCATGTTCCTCTCTCCCTTTCTACTGCTGCCCTCTCCACTAAGTTCCTGGGAGAAAAGCTTCAAGCACCTTTGGTATGAGCAAAGGATGGTAATGACAGAGGAAGATCACAGTAGGCTCCTGCCTGCCCACTGTGTAGCACAGCAGGGAACAGAAATCAGTACTCAGACCAGAGAGGCACAAAGTGACAGCACTGTTAATGTCCCAAAGTCACAGGGAGTCCAACCAGAGCAGCAGCAGAAGCCAAATCTGGCAAGATCCCCCCTGCGACCAGTTCTGTGCAGACATGACTAAAATGAAGGAGGAGTTGTAGGCAGATCTGAAAGATCTTCAGAATCCCAGCTGGTTTTGATCCCAGCACACTGTCAGCTCCAAGGATGCTTGGATCTACAGTCACAATTCAAGTATTAAAAGAAAAAGAGAAGAAAGCTTCAGGCAAAGGGAACAGGAAGTGAAAATGGGACTATCCCCACAAACCAGCTCTCCTCTAGGAGCAAATGCTGCCAGGCCAGAAGATGGCTAACATAAGAGCTGGATTTGTTATGGCCAACAATATGTTGCAGAGCTTAATGTGACTCACCTATCCCTGCAACTCTATGTACAAAACCTGCAAAGAAATACAGAGAGTTGGAGGAAAACAACCTCTTGTGCCCAGTTTTGTTTTTTGAGACCTTGCGAGTCGGCTCAAGACACACAGGACAATCTGGACTACAACTTCCACATGTATTCTGAGTTTTGGTCAGATCCTTAAAGAGAAATTGCCCAGTCAACAGTCTGCCTGGAAAGGCAAAGTTCTCCTCCCTGTAGTCAGCAGCAAAATGCTCACCAACTCCTGAAGAATCCTCCTACAGAGTCTCGCTGGGCATGTTGGTTTAGAGGGCACAAAGCCCCCATTAGTCCCTACAAAAAGCCAGCATGCTTGTGCTAAAGCCCTGAGGTGGATGAGGCCCCAGCCCAGGGCCTGTGACAACCAAAGTAGCTCACCCTGGATATTGCCTGCTGCAGCACTGCTGCCACAGTTTCCCAAACTGTTGCTGCTTCAAGTAGTGGCCCATGAGGCCTGAAACTTAATCCTGTAACAGGAGCTCAAGCTCACAGGAGCTACTGAGACTTACTTTTAGTTTTCCAGAGTCACTCAGTGAAGAAATGCCATCCATGCAGATCTTGGTTCAGAATACAACCTCCACTGCAGCCTAGAGGCAGCTGCCTGCAGCCCCCCACCTACGAAGCCAGCCAGCCCCCAGCCCCCTGCCTGCCACCAGCTCCTCTGCCTAGTTCCATACTCAAGGAAGCAGCACCAATCCACGCAGCTCCATACAGGCACAAACATCACCCTCCGTAACCAGCCTGTGCTCACGGCAGAAAACCCAGCTCAAGTCAATCCCCTCCATGCACTTAACCTGCCACGGCAACCTTTGCTCCCTAGCCTCGAACAACCCATCAGTCCATGCCCCAGACCTACAACCCATTACCCCCGACCTCTAACTTACTCCGTATTCTGCTCCCATCGTTGGGTAACCGGTGACTGGAAGCCCGAGGCTCCTCTGCAGCCATGTGCCACACTTCCACTTCCTTCGGCACAGTGTCCTCCTCCCGGGCGGCTCCGGCGCTGTGCCCGAGCCCCCTCCTCCTCCCCTGACAGCCACAGAGAAGGTGGATTCACTCGAGAGGAGCCAGGGAAGTCGGTCTCACCACCCCTCCGGCCGCAGCGTCCTCTACCCTCTCTCTCCCTCGGGCGGGCAGGCAGCAGCCTGGCTCCGGCCCTCCCGACAGCCCGTCCTCCTCCCCCTCCCCCTCGCTCTGAGGCTGTCCATGTCAGCCCGAGAGTCGCTCAGCAAAGCCCATCCTGACCTCCGCCCTCCAGGTTCCCTGTGCAAGCATCCCCGACCGTGCCCAGAAAGATAAGAGAAAGCAGCGTCCCCTCTCAGGCAGCCCGGCGCGGGGTCGAATCCGGGCAGGTGGGGCATCAGGGGCACGAATCTTTAAGGGGGTTCGCCAAACTCTCTACACAGACACCCAGGCTGTTCACTCCTGACACAGGCTGTGCCCACCTCACAAACGGAACGGCGCGGGGAAAGGCAAAATCCAGCCCCTCAACACCCCTCGGGGCTGCAGGCCCCCAAACAACCCCGCTCTTCCCAGCCCGGGCCCACCATCTCTTTCAGATGTCGCTCGCTTTGAAGCTATGGCTTCTCCTGCCTGAATTCCCTCAGCATTACACATTAAATACCTCGCTGTATTTAAAACAAGGATCGTGTCCTGGCATCAGTGAAAACTGGATCTGAAAACTGCCTCAATGACCAGAAAAAGGGGCCATTCGTGCCGAGTGCATCCCCCCGCCGGAGGAGGGAAGCCTGGAGCGGCGAGACATCACACTGGAGGCACTTCCTCGGCTGGCTGGTGTACAAGTCTGGGACAAAGGGACAACCCAGCACAGGGACCAGCTCCAGTGTGGCATCAGACACCACCATGCATGCACAAGGAGAGACCACCGTTCCCTGAACGGATTTTGGGAAAAACTTGGCAGGTGCTGCTGAATGGGTCAATCGGATGCGCGTTGCCAATAATGAGCTTTACCAAAAAAAAAAAAAAAAAAAGAAAGAAAAAAAAAAAGAAAAAAAAAAAAAAAGGGAAAGGCGGAGTTATTTATAGCCCAGAATTTCTCACTCCTCTGCAGAAGCGCAGCCCAGAGGCGGCATTGTTGGGAGATGGGGAACACGCACCGCGGCCGCGTCCATGGCCGGTGCCGGCGCTGACACAACTTCAGCCGCGGCTCTGCGGCTCGGGGAATCCTTCCCGCAGGACACCGGGCTCCGGTCACCGCCGACTGCCCGGCAACACAGGTGTCACTGACGGCAGCGGCACCCCGGAGATGCAGAGACAACCCCGGCACCGGCGCACCCCGGCCCTGCCCGCGGCATCATCCTCCCATCGTCGGGGAGACGGGGCGCCGCAGACGCGGCCACGGGCACCGCGCTTCGCCGGCGGCCGCAGGGCCCGGCCGGGGTTATCTGGAAGCACCCCGGCCGGGGTTACCTGGAACTGCGGTCGGTCATAGCTGCCCGGCCGGGGTTACCTGGAGCCGTGGTTGGTCATTGCTGCCCGGCCGGGGTTACCTGGAGCCGCGGTCGCTCATCGCCGCCCCGCCCGTCCCCCGCCGCCGCCGAGCGCCCCCCGGGCGCGGCCCGTCCCCCCGCGCC
>JACBWW010000057.1:74934-224269 GCA_020086605.1 Lanius collurio
GCCCGCCCGCCCCGCGCGTCGCGGGGCCGCCGCAGCCGCGCTGGCGCAGCCAATGGGCGCGGCGGGCGGCCGGTGACGACACACGGGCAGGGGCTGGGGCTGGGGGCAAATCTTGTGTTTCAAGGCAGCGCGCAGGGAAAGCGCGGCGCGGGGGGGTGCTCGCCCTCCAGGCCCCTTGCCCGCGTGCCCCCTCGGAGGTGTGCGGGCACCTGGCAGGCGGCACCGGCGCCGGCCGGGGCTGAAATGGGTCCTGAAAGGCATCATCACGCTCCCTGGTCTTCGTCTGCTGAGAATAGGAAATGCATCGTGAAATTCGGGGCTCCCCCCGATGACGTGTGCGTGTGACAGCCTGTGGGCTTCTGCTGTCCGCATCCAAACGTGGGAGAAGCCCAGCAGGAGTGAGGCTGGAGCAACCAGCTCCGGCCACTCCTGTGACAGAGGGCACTTCCTTGCAAACAACCCCAAACGCACCAGAAGAAAAATCTTATTCACGGTCTGTCTTTTCCCTTCTCCTTCATTCTTTTCCACTTATGCTTCCCTAGGCAAAGTGTAGTCCTTCTGCTCCTTTCAAATCCACGGATTCAGCTCCTTCGTGAAAGGTATCAAAAGAGAAAGAGACCCAGCTTTGATGAGCATGATCTCACATTTACAATATTTCCAGGGAAAAAAAAATGTGCAGATAAACATGACCAGTTTTACAATCTCTGGGCACAGAGCAGTGCTGGGGTGTAGCACCAGCCATACTCTGAGCTTGGGGATGAGCTCGGTCCCAGGGCTGGCAGGAAGCTCTGCCAGCTCCAGGTGCCACCAATGGAAATGGCTGTGCTGTTACATACCAAAGTGAGCATACCTTTGACCATTTGTTTTTGTTTGATTTGTTTTGTTTTGTTTTTTTTTTCCTGATGGAAATGCACTGGGTATGTTTAATAACGTATTATGGAGCAGCCAAGGGCAAGCAATGACGACTCACCTTCTGGTGGCTGCTACTGGCAAAGTAAGGCAGGCCACTTTATCCAAGAGGAGATAACAAACCCTCCCAGCCCCACCACACGGCATGTGATCTTGTCTGACCACAAGGGATCATACTGCTGCCTTACAAGTCATTCAAAGGACAGGTTCTCCAGAAGCAAGAGCTCACTGAGTCACCCAGTCCACAGTGATGTGACAAGCAGCCCCTACTGAATCACTACTGTCCCTTCCTGCTGTAAGCTGAAGTCTCACTAAGGTTTTCTTCCCCAGTATGAGTCAAATCTGTCACTTAGCTGGCTGGCTCTGCAGTGATTACAGTCAAGCCATAGAGCAAGTTGTCAGTGTTCTTTCCACCCCCACAGAGAATTACTCCTGTGGATAGATGACTTTCAGGATCCTCTAAGGGCAGCAGGAATTGTACAAATCTGCTGTCACTCAACAATTGAAGAGGAGGCCTTCCACTTTCTGCTGCATGTAGTGTCCACCCCAGTGACAGCACTGGATGCATCCGAGAGTGTTGGGACAAGCAATGGGGGACTCATGCAGAGGACACACTCTTTCTTGTTAAGCCAAAGCAGGTTAGTTAGCAAAGAGTGCAGGCTTTGGCCTTTGGCTCTTTCCCTTTCAAAGTCCATGAAAAGCTTTTGGAGGGATGTCCCTTGACTACAGTGAGGAAGGGAATGCAGCTGAAGGAGCTGTCAGGGTCCCCACAGGCTCACCCTGCAAACCACACTGGCTGCTGCAAACTGCTGTTTAAAACAGCCCAGAGCTGGAAAGGACTGAGCAGGTGGGAGGCCCAGCAGTACCCAGCCACCTTCAGAGAAGAAGTCATTCCTGATGGCTTCAGAAAGACTGGTGGGTCATTAACCAGCCCCACACCCTGGAGCACCACAAGCCTTGGGAAGTACGTGTCCCACTCACAGGCTTCCGAAAGAGGGAGGCAGCTCAAGAAAAAGCTGAAGATAGAACATGAAATCAGGCAATTACAGATGTTAGGACTGAATCTGTGTGTGAATCACTTCCATTCCTTTTAAAAAGTCCAACTAAAGTCTAGTTTTAGCATAAACTTTTAGCAAAACTGCTCTTATGAGCACTGTAAGAAAACTGTAGGCTCTCTGAAGCACCAAGCCCAGTTCAGCTCCCATCTGACTTTGCCAAAGGCTGGGCAAGAGCAGATGAAGGGAAAGTTTCAGTTTCCTTTCCCCTGTGAAAGAACAGAAACTTGACTCCGTGACTGCACACAGTGAAAGAGCAGATCAGATCCCCTACTCACAGCCCTGTCCAAAGCTACAAGTCTCCGGGGAGCCAAAGAAACTTTGCAAGCATTGACCGTGCACAGTGGAGTTTTGCCTGAAAATTACAGAGGATTTTTAAACAACTGTGCATTTCAGGTTGGCCTTTGGAGACCACAAAGCGCTTGAATCTGTGCATTTTAGCCTTTCTGGGTTCTCCAGCTATCTTTAAGCTGCTGGACGGAAGCCAACTGTCCCATACCTGATAGGAAGCTGATTTTGCATACCTGTCCCATGCCTTCCTGGCAGAGGAGACAAAGAGAGAAATCAAAAGCAAAGGTCACAAAGGGGAAACCACAGAGCTCCCTTGCTCCTCCATCCCAGCTGTAATGAAGCTGACCCTAATGGAACTGGAGGGCTCTGCTGCACACCGTGAGCAGCTCCATGTGCTGACAATGGGTACATTGCTCAAGCACATTGCTGGGAGAGGAAAAAAACATGTGACTGCATGGTCAAGGCACCTACAACAGTGCCAGGGTGCCGGGCTTGGCAGTACGAGCCGGACTTGCTCCACGGGTCCACCTGGGATGGGCTGGGCTGGGCCAGACCTGCAGAGTGTGGCTGGGCCTAACCTGGCCCAGACATGGACATGGTGATGGCTTTGTCCCCACAGGGCTTAGGAAAGCAGGCCAGTCCCTGCTAGACGTCAATTCCATGTGACTGTCATGTGGATGTCCCAGTGAGTTGAAAATGCTTCGAGAGTCCACATGCACACCCATGAGGTCCAGCCTCCAAGACCTGCAGGGCCTGCCCAAACCTTGTTTTTTCAGGAGCCATCTGGTCTCTGAGCAAGAATCTCATCCTGCAAAAATAACTTCAGAAGCTGCCCTAATTTGAGCCCCAATGCCCAATGCTTTTAAATATCTGAGAAGCAGGAGGAAGGACCTGGCTGGACCAGGTACATCACCAACCCCAACAGCTCCTTTCTTGTGTACTAAAATAGGCAGGACTGGCTGTATCACAACCATATGTGCTGGAGTGTCTCCGTGATGGGCTGTGCACAAGCTTCCCAGCCCCTCCTTGGGGCATTCCCAGCCAGGAGTGGCTCAGGGGAAACTCTTTCCTGAAGATGCAACCCCACAGAAATTCAGGGCCAGGCAACAAATACCTAGCAAAGCAAGAGAAAGAAATTTTAGCTGTGAGCAACAAATAGCCTTCTTGTAGCCTCCAAAATGTGTCTGAGGAAGCCTGATGCCAGGTAACCTCACCTCTTAAATTTAATCAGATAGAACCTCTCAAACTGACTGCAGAGCTGTAGACTTGCACTGCCTGACCAGCACCCTCCCCTGTACCAGAGGGGTGTGCAAGGCTGAATGTCTCAGCAAAGGACACCAAGCACCAGCATTTTCAGAAATAAAATGTACACTTGGCTGGGGTGACCAGTGAGTTTAATTTCTTGAGTAAAAAGAGGAATCCTTTCAAAGAGCTGCCTGATCCTGCTTTCACAGGGAATGCGCTCAATCAGGGCAGGAATTCAGGAAAGCTCTGCAGGTACACATCTGAAGGATGCCTTGGTCAGTGCTATATAGGATGTAACCTTAATGGGATACATGGTTCCAGAGGTGGCTCAGATATGCCCTAGTGAAGGCACAAGGGCACAGAGTTCCCTCTGGTTCAGCAGGGCAGGAAGGTGGACACAGCCTTCATCCACACCAGAACTGGTTCTGCCACATTTATCACACCTTTCTGGCAAACATGACACAATCTGAGCAATACAGCATGACTGTTGATGAGGTGTCAGTAGGTTTTCATGGGAAGAGGGTATCCTATTAAGGATCCCAATAATCTCCCACACTCACTGGTAGCTGCCAGAGAGCTCATCTTACAGATAAAATTAACTCTGGCCATCAATTCATCCCCATCAACAAAACCCCAATAAGAAACAATCTATTCTGTCCCCTAAGAACTGAGGGTATCACAGTCCCCTGCAGTTTCCCCCCATGCCAAGCTGCTGAGGCACCAGCACTCAGCCCCACAGTCCTGTGCCTCCCCGAGGCTGCACTGCATAGGGGACTGTGGGAGCCCCTCTGCCATCCCTGCCAAGCCCAGGCAGCTCCTGGGGGGGCTGAAATGGCACCACAGCAGCACTTGATTAACTGTGCCAGGAGCTGATGTGGGGAGCACTGGTGGGAGGGGACACAGTGGGACACTGAAAGCTAACAATTAGATTTGGGGGCCTGCTTGGCCCATGATGTCATGGCTTCCCAGCGCCCCAGCAATTGGCTGCGGGTGAGCATCTGCTGGGAGCTGAGGATGGTTATTTGCCTGAGGTTCAGACCTTTCCCAGCGGCTCTGAATCAGGCTGGTTGTCCTGACAACCTGGATAGTGGCAGCTTCTGATAACCACGTAATGAGGCTGTCACAAAAAGGAGCCCCTCCATCAGAGAGGTTTAGGGATCATTAATGTTTCCGAGGGAGCGTGAGAGAAGAGGTAAGGGGACCATCTGGCGATGCTGGAGCGCGTCAACAGCCTCCCTTGGAAAGGAGCTTCATTAGACAGGAACCACCTACCGACACGTAGCGATGGGAACAGGCAGGCTGCCTGCCAGCAGCGAGGGGTCCCAACTGCTCAGCTGTGGGATCTGAGATACGCTGAGATCCAGGCAAGGACAGGGCAAGGAGGACACACAGGTGCTGCCTGGGAATGATTCAAGTTGCTGAGTAGTGAAAGTACCCAGGGCTTGCATGGGCATGGGGCAGTAACACAGCCTGGTGAGGCTGGCACACAGAGGCCTTCCCAATGTGCTGCTGCTCTCACGTGCTGCCTCCTGGAGGGTAAGGAACTGAAAGACTCTGTGCCTTGGTTTACCCCATTTGCAGGTAGCTTCTCTGAAGGGTTAGAATACTTCCCACTCCTGTCATACAAATCTTGCTCAGGGCAGAGCACAGACTCACAAAAAGACTCACAGCTCATTCAAAGAGAATTCATGCATGACTCTGCTGTCCTGAGGGTCCCTCTCAGCTCAGGTGCAAGACAGGACAGAAATGTCCCCTGCAGTCTGAAGACTGAATCTATAGGGTCATGCAAGGCACCAAACCCCATGTTTCCCCCTGGGATCTACCCATGTACTGTCTTCTCACCCAGGAAACTCTGTGTCCTTCACCCTGCCGTTGTGAAAAATGCATTTCATTCATCCTGTACTCAAGAGACCTGCGAGGTACCTCCCTGTGGCTGCAGTAACAGCAGGTTGAGGTGCTGCAGTCTGAAACCTTCGTGGATGGCAGTAACACCACAGATGGAGAAGCTCAGTTGCCAAACTGCTGATCCCCAGGACCAGGTTCCTGGAGAAGAATGCCCGCTTTGATGTCAAATAACACACTTTTTAAAAACCTTTCCTATAAAATGATGAAGCCTGAATCTTTCCTGAGAGGAGACAGAAATTACCTCCATAGATAAGTCCTTATGAATCTTCCAGCAATAACGGACAGAATGTGTCTTTTATGTAATTTTTATTTGTTCTAAAAGTATCTACTAAGTGTAAACACTTGCTAAAGTCAATATAAGACTTCATTAATACACTTAACACTTTATTTAGTAATAAAGTTTTTATATTAAAATCTGTTGTACTTTTAGTACATATTTTTACCTCAAACCACGACTTCCCTATTCAAAATTAGTGCTTCAACTGTGGATTGAACTGAGATGTAATAGGACAATTAACACATGTCAATTAAATACCAATCAACTACTAAAGACTGCATTTAATAGATACATTTCTTAATATACTACTGCTATACCTCATTAAAATGGTGTTGAATCTTCACAACTGTTGTAAACAATCAAGTGGGATATAATCCACCTGCAGGAGCTAGTAGAACTGAATGTAGTGCTCCCCAGCTCTGGGGAGGTGTGTGATGGAAAATTCAAAGCTAAGACAAAGATACAGTTGATTACATATAACAGAAATACTCTCAGGTTAATAGTAGGCATCAGGTTCATAAATCCTGCCTCTCTCAGAAAGAACAGGAATGTCTGCAAGGATATCCCCAACCTGGAAGAGGGTTTTGCAACAGAGAAACAATATGAGCTGATACTGCTCATACCTGTGCTCTGCAATCCTACCAGAGCTGCCTTTAGTGATTCTTCCCCATGGGAAACTCTACAGCCCAGCAGCATTGCTCCTCCAGTTTTGGCAGAGGGGAAACTGAGGCAAAGAGCAGCTCAGGCTGGGCAGCAGCTCAGGCTGGGCAGCAGCTCAGTGGCAGCTGTACAGTAACTTCCCCGCATTGTCTCCCATGGATCCCCAGTGTCACTCCCAGGCCTCTAGTTTTTTTGTAAATTGTAATTTAAATCACCTTCCAACAGGAGTAACAAGACTAACAGCTTGAACGTATCAATCCCTGCCTTAACACAGCTTGTAAATAGAACACACCACAGCTTCCTACAGAAACACCAGTGGGATCCAGAATTTTTCAGGAAAATCCCTGTAAAATTCAATTGTGATTTGCACTTAAACATCACCCATGCTCCTTCATGGGGAACATCCCATTTGACTGAACACAAACAAAGATGACCCACCTGCCTGCTGAATTTTATCTGCTCAAGATGTTGAATTCAATCTGCTCTCAGGACTGAGAAAGCCAAGATTCACTCTATCTATCCAAACAGTACAGAATGGTTTCCAGTCCTTCCTGGCACCAGAGAGTAAGATTCTTCACCCAGGGCAGTGTGGCCAAGCCATCACAGCCCAGCACAAACACCAGATTTACTGATCCATGACCATACCCAACCCCCCTAGAGAATCTCAGCACAGGGGAGAGATCCCTTCCCCTGTAGGAACAGCTACACATGACTATGTGCAGTACACTTTAAAGGCACAATCTGACAGTAAAACCACCACAGCAAGATGGGCAAGTGCAGCAAATTTATCTTCTCCAAAAATAGTTGTCATTCAACCGTCATTCTTCATTGAAACAACCACACATCACCATGCCTCTGTTTTCAGCTTGCAAAATGTCTAGAGGTGGGTGAGACATACAAAAACCATTCTCCGGTTGTTTATCTTTATTTTAATATGAAAGGCATTTGCCAACATACTAGATTTTTTAAGTCATTCTCCATTTTCTCCCCAACTACTTGGGAGCAGGAATGATACCCATTCTTGTGCCTGCCAGGAGACTTCAAAATAGAGACACTCAAGAGATGAAATGTCACCATTTTACAGGCTGCCACACTGTGGCAGTTCAGGTTTAGCCATACTGTGGCAGTGTCTGGATATGGGGTTTTAATTTACATTCACCTCGATGTAATCATTAAGACTGATTACTGAAGCACTGAAGTGGAGTAAGTGTGAAGCAGCTCTGCCTGCACAGCCCTCAGCTCTTGACACCTGAGCTCAGCTCTGTCAGTAGGAGACCTGCTCAGCTCCCACCTTGATGTACAGACTTGAAAGGGGTAAACCATTGGTGGCACCTGATATTCTAGGGTTTTAGAAATGCTGAATATGGAGGCCAGTATTTAATCTGTGACTGTCCAGAGCATCTTAACATCCAAGATCAAAACCATATGAAGGTAATATCTAAAGGGAAGGTATGAAAATAAACTGATTCAAGCCAATAAGGCTGTTAGAAAATGAAATGGAATTAACAGCTTTTATCCAGGGACCACTACTGAATCTTTTTAATGCCCATTTGTCAGCCAGACATTTTGCAACAAAAAAATCTTGCTCTCTGGCTCTTTTCCACTGAATGCAGTGGTACTTCAGGAGCAGAAAGGGCTTAGGCAGGGATTCAGACCTCTTTGTTGTACTCCATCACCAGAAGATTTCACATGGGGATGATTCTGGACTGAAGACACTAGAGTGCTGTTTGCTGTGAAAGGGAAGCAGTGTCAAGCAGCTGCTAGGAAAACTTTGCCATACCTTATCTGCTGCCTTCAGGGTATTCTGGTGAAGCAGAAAGGTCTGATGCCACTGATGTCCATGATTTCCCTATGAGCCCTGAGACAAGCTCCATGGGAGCAGGAAGGGAGCCAGCCTGTGAAGGGAGCAGCAAGGCACTACAAAACAGGATGGAGATACAGACTTACATCCAGAAACCAACAAGCTGAAGAGGAAAGGCTCTACCTTATTTTCAGTTCATCATCCCATGATAACCCAGTCAGACAGACTCCAGGCCTAGGCTGACTTACCTCTAGCTGGCCTGTAGCACAGACACACTCGTAAAGGCTTACACCCTTCAGGGACCCTAGACCCTCAGCTATGGTATCATAGGGGAGGGGCTGAGTTATTCCTTCAAAGCAGATGAGACAGCTGAGGCTGCTTTCAATTTTAGTGGTTCCTTCCCCTTCTACAAATGAAAGTGGATTCTTATGTCCATGTGCCTCTTCCTGCTCATTCAGCTCTCCTGAAAATCCACTTTTCCCACAGCAAACGTTGTGAATCTGAGAATTAACCTCATACTAGATCAGTATGGACTCTAATTTCACAGCTCCACTGGTGTCATGGGTGAGTATGAACAAAGGTGGATGGCAAACACATGGCTCTGCACGATGGCTTGTGAGGGCTAGAGAATGTGAGTTCCCAGTATGCTGCCATGCAAAGATACCATAGGCATCAGGATAACATCAGCCCACAGGGCCTGGAGAAGAAAAAGGTCTTTATGTGGTTCCCTGTCCACAAATGCAGGCTTCATTGCCTGGAGAATATCCCATGACAGTTAGAGTTTACTACCAGGCTGGCTCAGGGCAGTGTCCTCCCAGCACTAGAAGACCAGAGACAAGGGTTGTCTGTGCACTTCCACAGCAGCCTGTGAGACTGAAACCTTACAGTTAGAAAAAGCATGATAGGGAATGTGTGTCTTGACTTAGAGGATACCCTTCCCAAGCTTACTGGAGTTGTGATCTGGAAAATTAAAATGCAAGAAACTCTCCATGAAAGAAACTCTCCAGCTGGTGACCAGGCAAAGTGGCTGATATTGGATTAAAGATTCAAGCCTCTCTGCTGTGGCACACAGGCACCAACTGCACTGGCAGAAGTGCCCCTCTCTTCTTTTGTGTGCCCAATACCAGCTACAGCAGCAGGACTGAGACTGCCTTTGTGATATGGACAATTTGCAACAGCTGAAGAGAAAGATTCCTCTGAAACCTGACTGAGACACTTCAAAGAGGATTTCAGGAAGCTGGTCTAGAGGAAGGATTGCTAGCAAGACTGACCACATCATGATAGTAAAGGAGAATGTGCCAAAAACCAAACTTACATGTACAGACCACCTCAGTGCACTTACTTCTTTAGAGTATCCCCTTCTTCTCTTCACTGTGAACCCCCTAACACCTTCCTTCCCGTTCTCCCCTGCACACACATACAGCTCACTATGCATCAGGGCCAGTAAAATGTGCAAGATTTACAGCCAGTAAAATGTGCAAGATTTGTTCATGCCAAGCAATCTTTCTACTGTTTGTCTCAAAACTCTTTGTTTTGTTTGGCCACAAAGAGAACTCCATAAGCAATAGTGAAGGCTAAGCATGTGTTCAAGTACAAACCCCAAGAAGTTCATTCCATAGACTTCCATGTCATTGGGACAGCTACAGTCTCCTTTGACATAGCATAGATGGAACCAAATATTAGTTTAAAGACAAAAGGCCACTATCCCAGAAATAATCCCTTTATCATAATTCAGAGTCCAGAAAGCAGTGCAGCGTGAGTTTTATGAAAAAAATAGTAGGTTTTCTTTTCTCATGATTCTTGAATTATGCATTTCAGTGTACAAAACAACATAGGCTTGACAAGTCTTATCTGAATAGTAGAAGAGTTTTGAACTCTAAGATTAAGGAAAGATATGTTCATGATACCCTGGCCACATGACAGTCCATAGGAAGAGGGTAAGACCTATGGAACATGTTTTCAAAACACTTTCAGTGACAGCTTCTTTAAGAAGCTCAAGGAAGCACCACTTTCAGCAGGCATCCACAGGGTGGGAGAACACCATTCATGGAAAATCTATGCAAGTTTTATTCTCCATCCAATATGGATCAAAACCAAACATAGTAAGAAAAAAATATTTCAAGAATTGCAAGTATGACCTCTTGGCCAGCTTGAGTCAAGTGTATAAAGCATGACAGTACATTGCAGCCCTCACCCCTGACTGTGAAAGCTGGGTGTTCAGAGAATTCAGTCAGTCTTATTAATCTGGTGCTCAAAGACATCACCTAATCAAGAGCTGGGATCAGGAAGAATTCCTCATCTGACATTAAAATGTTAAATGCAATGGACTGAATCCAATTACTATTTCTATTGCAATTGCTAATATATGAGAGGGGGCTGGAGAGTCCTATTTCCAAGATAAACACATGCCATCAATGCCACTGGAGACAGAGATTGATTGAAGCTTTGGACCTGTTCTGCTCTGCAGTGCCAGGTCAGACTCCCCTTCCACCCTGGACCTGCTGATATCTGGGAATCCAATAAGCTCCCATGGGTCAGAGAATCCCTGTCCCAGCAATAGTGTTTGGGTGCTCTCATGCATCACCAAGGCTACAAACTGGCATGGTTGCCCAACTATTCTGCTAACCTCCATGTTCCATGATATATTTCCTTCTTTTGGTACCCATAAAATTCAAAGCTCAGGGATTTATGATCCCTGGTAAACCCAGCATATGAAAAGAGAAACCATCTCCTTCCATGTTAATTTCTCTTGTAAGAGATCTCACATTAGGCCTTCATCTCTTCAGCCAAGGTATCAAGGTATCAAGACAGCCTTCGTGTCTTGTCATGGATGTGCCTTTGCAGTCAGCTGGTAAGTCTCCCTTCCAGTCTGAGCTCTTCAATGCAAAGCTATGTCATAAATGTTCCTCCTAAAAAAATCCTTCACTGAATGAGAGGAAAATGACTGGGGTGCATTGACAGCTGTCACTTACCTGAAATGACTTTGTGAAGTTTTACAGGAACTGAACTCAGCCAAGAACAATCACCCTTAAAACAGAAATTAAAATGAAATATCTTAATTTTTTCATGAAGGAAAAAGCAGCATGTTCCACTGGAGCACCCACTCCACCCGTGTCACTGTGACACCTCCACTGACAGTCACACAGCTTCTGCCAGTGCCCAGTGGAGCCCACCAGGATGGGGCATCACACTCAGTATTCACCTCCCAACACTGCAGGTTGGGAGCAGATAATGATTCCATACAATCTTTTCAATGACAGGTCCCATCCCATATGGAGGCCACTGTCAAAGAGGAACAGAGCCAGAGGCAAGTACTGTATTTGGTGGTAGCCCACATGCTCTCCTGATGCCACCTATCCACACTGAACTGCAGCCAACAGGATGCGGCCAAATGTAGTAGGTGATTCCATGACATTACTCCAGCTTACACCGGTGTAAATAAGCCTGGGCTCCTGCCCTCCCTTTCCCGTGCTACCAGTGGGGCTCTACTGTGCAGCTGCCAGTCTGAATGCCAATCCACTCTGCCTCTGGCTTTCTGCGGGACCCAGACTCTCACGCTTCAGTGCATCCTTGCTGTCGAAACAAGATGTTTGCTCATACATATTTTTAATCCTGTTGCTACCCTGGCTCCTTCTCGTTAGTGGCCTTGCACAGCCGTTGTTTCTGCACCAGGGGAACAGCCCAATTATCTTGCACAGCCCAGGGAAGAGCCACTGCTCCAGGAGGAGAGGGGTGCTTGCCCCTGTGGGAACAACTGCTGTCCCGTGGTGAGGGGAGGAAATCCCAGAAGTTCAGAAAGTCTCAACAAGGCAGTGGAGGAAATGCCAGATAAATTCCTCATCACCAGAGGAAGAGAAACACCATCCCTCTGGCACATGCTGTCTTTGCTACATCTCAGAGGGCTGCGCACAACCCTGCAGATGCAGGCGAGCAGTGATTTCTGGAGAGAGCAGCTCCCTGGGGCAGAGCTCCAGGAGTAATGCATGGATGGGCAACTCCAGCAGGACAAAGTGACACATGGCCACAGACTCACAGCTGGCTGGTAGACACATTTGTTGCTGAGCAGGATGGGCTTACCCATCACCAACATTTCAGCTCCCATTGACTTGGACTGAAGCTCCCAAGGGACCACCTTAGCCAAGCCCAGTCACACTGACCACAGTGTCTCCTTGGAGCTGACACCAGCAGGTCAAGCTACAGTCGGGGCTATCAGCATACAGCCTCCTCCAACTCTCCCTGTGCACAGGGCAGACACATCAAGCCTGGGCTGCAGTATGAGACACAGAAGGTAAGACAAGCACTCTGCATTTTGGCTAAGCCAAAATCTCTCTGTTCACTTGTCCACACAGACATCACCAGAGAGACCCACTCCTGCTCCTTCAAGCTTGTCATCACATGAGACATGGGCTCCACCTCCCATAAAAGATCTGATCTGTCAGCTCAGGCTGAGGCACATGAGACCCAGCTCCTCCTCCTCCAAGGAAATAAGTGACTGTACAGCCTTAGCTGCACTTACTTGTGCCTGCAGTGAGGAAAGAGGAGGCTGACTCGCCCTTCGGAGGTCCAGTCCCTTCACCACCTGCCTTTCCCAAGCCCTGCACCAGCAAAATGGATTTTCACACTCAGTCCTGCACACAATCTTGGGCAATCCTATGAGATTTTATGTGGCAGCCATGCTCTTTTTGAAACACTGCATGGTCCAGAACAGATTGACTGCACAGCAAGGTGAATCACAGCTGTGAACAAAATGTCTGGACAATTGCTATGGCAAAAAGACTGGCATTGCTTCATGCTACTGCTGCCAATTATCTCCTGGTTGCACACTGAATCCCTTATCACCTTCTCTCACCAGTGCTGGGCAGGAGGAGCTTTACAGCCTTTGCTTTTGCCTCAGTAATCTTTGCTGGGCTGACAAGTCCCATGGACCAGGAACAGACTGCTCATCTGGCTCAGAAATACAGCTTGTACTTTGCTTTCACTGTTTGTTGAAAATGTGCCCTCAGATGTCCTGGTGTGCCATTTTTGTCTTCTAATGAAAGCTGAATGTCACTGCTCACCCCACCAGGAACAAATGCCAGCAGCATAAAGCCCCAATTCTGGCCACTTCTTCCACCACACAGCAGTTGGACTGTCTGTGACAGGAGGGGGGCACCGGGCAGGAGTGTGCCACCCCACTTGATGCCAGCACGCCATGTAGGCCATCTCGTTGTCAAAAATCCCAAAGTTTGGTGGTGACACCAGTAATCATTGAACTAGCAGGGCTGCATCACAACATCTCTCCTGTACCCTCGTACCCACTAGGCCTGGAAAGATGAGCTGCTCTGAATGGAGACAGGGTCTCATCAACCCAAGGCTCTCTGCTTACTGCAGCACTGGCCACCTGCCCTACAGCGTTTGAGTTCAGCAGGTGAATGTTGCCCTATTCTGCACTTTTTGCTACACATGCCAGAAGTGATTGGGGCCCTTCAAAACCCTGAGACAATGTTGTGTATTCATGAGTGCCATCTGCTGGCACCTTCTCCCTTCATTAACCTTTCCAAAGCCACTTAGTGGGGTGTGGAGGTCTCCACATCCAGAGCACGTGGGTACCATTGGCTCCTGTTCCCTTCCTAGCAGGGGTGAAATTCTGTGCCCTCTCCAATATATCAAACTTTTTGGTCTCATCAGCTGCTGGAAGTAAATCAGGTAGATCCATTCTATAACCTGCCACATGAACTGTTTAAGTAAAATAAACATGTTTCCCTGGTAGGGTAAGGATAAGAGTTAAGGAAACACTTGAGACCCCAAGAGATGCTTGGTGACGCTTCCTCTATCTGGATAACAAGACATCAACACAAAAAATATCCACCCAACATATACATGTACTGGCTTCTTCCTCAAAAGACTGGCTGACCCACTGGAACCTCAGTGTCTAAGGGTTGCAGCTGCAAAGAGAACCCCGAGACTCAGAAAGCCAGGTACCTTGCAGAATGTGCTGAGAGCCAGAAAGAATGGCTCTGCCATGAGGGACTTACAGTTTCTGTATCCCCACTGGACGTCTGTTTAAATGACCTGCTCTAACCTAAGCAAAAATTATTGATCTGGAAGTAGAAATCTTTGGCAAAAACTTTGTGATCCATTTTGCATGGCAGGTCAGACTATCTGGTTAGAACTGTCCCTTTCTCTTGTGACCAGGGCCATGATGGGACCACTGGAATCTGAGAATTGGCAGCCAATGAACAGCAGGACACTAAGAGTTTCCCTGGGATCACGGTACCATTAAGTCAGTACTTTAGGAGGGAAAATATTAGTATTTCCTACCCAGGTTTTTCTCAAGCAGTAACGAAAAATTAGGAGATATATAATATGACTGATATCGACTGTATGCAGTAAACAAATAATGAAGATAAACAATCGGAATATGCAATGTGGGAACTCCTGTACCATATGTGCTATTATTTATTAATTATATTCCCACAGCAATATACATCTGCAGCACCCTGTAATCTAAAGCCCCTTGCTTTCTAAGTGTTAATTAGGGCTCACAATCAATGCTGAGAAGTGAAGGAAGTGTGTTTGTCTCTCCTATGTTTGCAAAGCCCCAGAAGCAAAACCCAAAGACACTTGCACAAAGTCACAAGTGAATCAACAGCACTGCCAGAAACAGAGCTCAAAACTCCTGGCTTCCAGGTTCTTCCCACAGAGAGATAAAGACTGGTAACAAATCCCCAAAGAGGTGGGAATGAGCAAGAAAATCACAGTGTGCAGTCTGTGTGCACAGATGAGTTAATTAGATTGTGGCCTAATTAAAATACAGCATTTGCATCTTGCCTTTCTTCCTTGATGATGTAGGCAGCAGGTATAGGTTGCCTTAAGTTTAAGCTGTAAGGTAGGAAACACCTAACCTTGGAGAGAGTGGAACAGCCCTATGATGGGGCTGGAAACCCAGCGATTGCAGTATGGCACCAACTAAACTCATGGAAAGCACCACTGGTTATAGATGCCTGCAAGGCAGAAGGAGAGAAATGAAAAAGGTTCCTACTCCTAGTGCTCCCTTCCACAGTAAACTTGGTTTTAGAAGCACCAAACACTTGCCATTTCAAATGAAGTTCCCAGGTGTTTGGCACCTCTAGAAAGCAGCTCCTGCCTCTTAGCAATTACAACCAACACGAGTCCAATATGCTTTTAATGGCTGGAGTAAGAGACTACTTTTGCAAAAACTGCAAAAACAAGTGGGAATCACATATCTGTGTATCACAGGGAAGCTGGAGAAATGAGGACATTACTTGTGTTATGGTATCTCTACTCCCTTTCTGCCAGGAACACAGTACGAATGGAATGGGCACAATTTACAAAATGTCACAGAAACAAAATATTAACCAAAGATTTGACCTCCACACACAACACCTCACAAATGGGACAACTCTACCACAATTTTAAAAGGAGTCTTTGTCTAAAGATCATTTTTAGAGAGCAATGGTCTGGTCAATGAAAAAAATGGATTTAACTTGCTTAATCTCCAGCAAGTTTTAAGGGTCTGATCAGGAACTCATGGGAAAAGCTCAACTGTTACCATCCTTGTGCAGAGGCAGATGTGTCACAAGCCCAGGCTGTCGCTGCTGGGGAAAGGCAGTGTTCAGGTACCAGCAGCCCTGGTTCTTATGGAAACCTGCAGTTCACATGAGGATGAACAGTTGCAAAATGAAATACCAAAGTCTCCCACTACAGAATCAGTTCATGAGTGACCAGAGGTGAAGTGCTAAAACCAATACAAGTGCATGGATGGGCTGAGCCACAGAGCCAGAACACTCAGAAGATGTCCAAGGCAGCTTCACTCAGGCTGCTTGTCCAACATAATTCCCTGCCAAGACACACCCTCTGGATGCAGACAGTGCTGCAAAGTGTAAGTATTTGGCAGATGAAAAGGCAGAAAACATCTGTAAGCTCCAAAGGTAAAAGACACTACTCCTGACCCTAATAACTCACAGATGTATTTTTCCCTATCTTGTCTGCAAACATTTCAAACCAGCGTTGCATTTCCTACTGAACAAGGATGCCCAGAGAAGGGAACTCAAGTGAGACGATACAGTGCATTGAAAATGAAGTTTCCAAAAGCATTTGAGATAATGGAAGAGAAAATAAGGGATAAGAAGCAGCAATGAATGAACACAGAGACAAGATTTCCCTGTGCATCAGAACTCTGAGCTTCAAAATCATGTGGAAATCCCAGCTTTCCTAGTTGTAACAGGAAATATCTCAGGAGATAGACTCAAGGCTCTGAGGCAATTCACTTTTCAACAAGACAATGCAGTCTGCAGCCAGAGCATCACATTGCAGTCATGCTGCCTGTTACTCAGTGTGAAAAAAGATCAAAGAGCAAGCAGGAACCAATCCAGTGAGGCACAGTGAGAAGCTGCAGCCACATCACTGTTCTCTCACAGCTCACCTCTCTGAAAACAAGGAGTGTCTGCACCTACACAGGGAAGCTGGTAATGCCAAGCAGCCCCTTTCCCTGCTTGCTGGAGTGCTCTGTACATGCTTGCTCAGAGCCCACCACAGTCCAGCCCAGCAGCACTGCTGGCTCACTCCAGCACTGCAGGATCAAAAGAGCCAGAACTCCAGAAAGGTCTGGCTGAAAAAAAAAAAAAAAAAAGAAAAAAAAAAAAAGAAAAAAAAAAAGCCAAGGAAGTGCACGTCTTTATGAACTTTGATCGGCTTCCATTCCCTTTTCACTTCTGCTTTGCTGTCACCTATCATTAAAATTAAGTAACATTTGGTCTTGTTGCCATGTTAACCAAGAGACACTGCAGACTCAGAAAGTCAAACTCAGTCCACCCTGCTGGATATTTGTTCCTGGTACACTTGATGGAAAAGCACAGTGTAAGAGGGAGAGAATAGGGGACTTATTCCTGGAAATGCAGACGACTGATTCCTGCCCAACTCATAAAAGAAATATTGCAAAGGGGTTGGAGACATGTTAGATTTATAATTAGGATTATTCTATGCAGGTGTATCAGTAACTACTGTTAAACAGTCTAAAAAAACCTGATTCACAGATCCACAAAGGATCTGGGACAGCAGCAGCACAATGCAATGCCCAGCCCTCACAGTCTTTACAACAGGCAATCAATATTCCTGCAAAGGTGCCTGCTTATGCTTCACATCCGTGTTATCTTCCATGCCCATTTCAGTCCTGATCTCAAAAAAGTGCTGCTCATTTCTTCTTCCCAAATATCACCTCCCCAGTTCTGCACAGCTACGAGCTGATCATAGATTTCCTTGCCTTGAGAAGTAAGGATAAGAACACTCCAAAACCCAAAGAAAAATGAAACAGTGCCGGATGCTCCTCAGATCATCAAAAACACACGACAGCACTGTAGCATGGACACAAAGCACTCTGCTAGTGGGATGGCATTTCAGGAGAATTTCTGGTTTTCTCCTCTCCCCCTGATGCTTCCTTACAAATCAGGCTCTGTCCCTGCCTGGTTCTTGTGTGCTAGAAGTCTCATTGCAGCTGCAGGGAAAGACAAGCCATTTTGCTTGCATGGCTGCCTCTGCATTTCAAGCTGATTTGTATGAGACACTGCCACCCAGCACAATTTGCATACGTACCAAAATGCAAGACCTGCACAAAATGAAGCAGGAAAACCATTTGTCTCTCCTCTCAGAAAAGGTTAACAGCATGGATTCCTTGCAAATGTTTACTATTAAGTGTTTCCTAAGCCTATGAGCTATAGAATTTGTACATAAAAGGGGGTTCACCCTGTTCCCCCAGTCCCACAATCCTATTTGCTTCAGATTAACATGAGTGACCTCTACTTCACTTGAGCTTATTCATTGCCCACAGAGCAGGGCCTGATTGTACTGAATTATTTCCCTGCCATCATGAAATGCTATTCAGCTGCATAGGAGGAGACAAGGCTGCAGATGCAGGTGTTGGCTTTCTTCAACATTAACTGTTCAACACCCAGACAAGACTCCTATTTAAACCTTACTCAGATCAGAAGGGCTCCAAAAAACCATGATGTAAGAATGAGATACCTGGACCTAACACACCAGAACACTAGGCCCAAACATGTGATAAAGAAAACAGAGGTGAACTACTGGTAATTACATGTGATCACACATGGCAGGGGACAATGCAGCCCTGCCATGAAACACTTCATCTCAGCTCCTCCTGCTGCTCCCTCCCTCTCTGTCCTCAACTCTGTCAGTCACCCAACGTGCTCCACACTTGCTGTCTTAAGAGTGCATCAGAGGCTCTGGGGTGGGTGCTCTTTGAAATGGCTTAATTTAAATTGACATATGAAGTGTCACCTCCAAATTAAGCCAGGCTGAAGAAAACCCTTCAGGATCTTTCTGTCCCTTCTCTCTCTCTTCCTTCCCCTCCCACATTACTTTAAAGAGAGCTTGCACATAATTCACCATTCTGGCCACCAATAGAAAACAACTCCTACCTGAAAGGTGTCTTCAGGTGCAGACTCTAGGGGCAAGGAGGAGACCCTCTCATTTCTCCAGTCCTCCAAGAATAACAGCCCAGGCTGAAGTCCCTCCACAAGTCAGATCTCCTGTGTCAGACACAAATCCAAATTATTCTGGCATATAAACACAGATCTGTGCTGAAAGAATGGCCATTGGGCAATTAAAGTCTGTTTTGTTCCTTTGTTCTCCAAGCAGGCTGCCTGATTGACTGGACCTTTTACTTGGGAAAACAAATATTAGGCCCAATCTTCAGCTGGCAGAAAGTCAAATGGTACCATCAATTCCTCTGACTGAAATTTTCATCTATGGTTTGCAACTACATTGAAGTCTTACTTCCTACTGTAGCTCCCATACTTTCAAATGGCACAATAACTCCAGTCACTAATTTCTGCAGACCAGGGACAGATTTTCTCAGATCTCACTGCATCAGGCTCACAGGGGTCACCCTGAGCAGCATCTGGGCTGCCTGGCAAAACTTACTCTGAAATGGACTTTATTGCGTTGGGTTTGGGAGCTTTTGCCGTGATTTGCAAATAATCAGAGAGTTCAGACACAACCTGTAACTACTGTATTTAAATGTTCCATTCGTTACTAGAAAACAGGATTGAGACTGAAAGTTAAAGGAGAGCAGACAAGTGTAAAGGACTGATGGCAATAACTGTCCTGCGCTCACAGAGCAAAGGAATCAAACTATTTAAATACTTTCAGCATCTGGACTGTCCCAGCAAAAATTCCATTCTTTATCTAGCCAAAGAATTACACACCATTCCTTACTCTGCACAGACAAGAATCTGCTTTTGCATTCACTGAATGGTGGTTGGGGTTTGGGTTTAAAAAACAAAAGCATGTATTTACTGAAAATCATATGTGACTCTTGTGATGAGCAAAGCCCTTTAAAACAGTCCAGAACCTGGGGGGACCAGCCAGGACACAGAGGGTGTTGTGTGGACCCCTCTTCAGCACACACATACTGATGTTCAGTACGTGTGTACTGTAAAAAAAGTCAGAGACTGACGAAGACTGGTAGGGTAATCAGAATGAGGCACATTCCTCTCAGGGAGACCAGAGTAGCCAGCTTTTTTTAGCCTAACCAAACAGAGGCTGAGAAGGGTCATCACTGCAATCCCGAAATAACTCAAAGGCAAACACCAAGGAAGAAAAATAGCTAGTCAAGATCAGTGACTAGAAATAACCAAAGAAGAATAAAAAGACCATGAGTGAATTTGAACTGGAAATGATAATGTTTCTATGACCACAAGGATGAGGCAGAAGATACTTTTCAATAGAAATAATGGGGGAGAGAAACATTTAACCATCTTTAGGCATTTACAAAGCAGACTCTAGGACAAGATACTTGCTGTCAGTAGAACTGGATCTAGCACCCTTGAGCTTCATCACTCCCAGTGTGTGGTCAGCTCAAACCCAAAGAAGAAAAAAAACCAAAATAGAGGAAAATGTCAACATTCACAACTATTGTCAAAAATCTCTCATTAGAGCTAGGCCACAAATACAGCAAGCTGTGCAAGGAGGAATGCCCAGAGAAGAAAAATGGCATCTTGCTGAATTCAGGCTCCCTCATCATTCATGCCTCTCCATCACAGACGCTTGTCCCACACTTGCTGTCCAGAATGAACTGCCAGTTGGGATTTTCCTTTAATGTATTTACAGGGAGGCATCAGGAAACTCTGTAAATGCTGTTGGAATAACTACCCAAAAGCACTCTCCTGCAGTGAAAGGTGAAAGGTGAAGGATTATAGGCTGGGTTGTATGATGGCTTATGCAGACATTCTCATTAAGGAAATGGTAATTTCTGCCTGTAGATTTCTTCTCCTCTGAAAGCCTGGCAGTGCCACCCAATGACAGTTTATCATGTCCAAAACACTAGTGAACTCATCCTTGTCTCCTTGCAGGCATGGAGATTGTGATGATCTCCTTACTTGCCTCATAGGTAGAAATATAAAAGGAAATTGAAAGGAGAGAAGGAAACCAAGAAAATGGATAAAACATATGTGGGGAGAGACATAGCTGAAAGGAACCCACTGTTCAAAGCACGCTGGTCAGCAATGGAATGAATCCTCTGAAGGCATCTGTAGCTCATTCCTACTATTACCACACCAAGAAGGAATTAATCAATGTATTAGTTTTCAAGCACACTCTGAGGGATCATAGCACCATTCTGCACAGACAAGGAGGATAACCTGCCCCTGTCCTACACCACTTACAACCCCTGTTACTGGCAGCACACCACAAAAGGATGTGAAAGGACAGAGAGCTGAAGCAATGGAGAGCACAGAAACTAAGCCTCAGTTCCTGTCTGCCTGATGCTAGGTAAGCCAACACATCCGCTTCCCAGCAGAGAGGGGGTTCAAGGAAGAATCAGAGGAAAACCCTCATGGTGGTTACCTCACATTTGGTGAGTTTTTCAGAGTCACACTGATGTGACCAGAGAATCAGCAAGTGGGTATCTTGGGACTGACAGAACAATGGTAAACATCTTGATCCAGTCATAGGTGAGACTGTTAGGAGATGCTGCCTGGTGAAGAGCCCTAAAGATCAAATTCTCACTTGAGGGAGGCAGTTTTCACAGGGCAAAAGCCAAAAGCCTGTCCAAAATATGATCAACATCTATTTAAGTTTAATCACAGGAGCAAACTCAGTTAACATGGCTGGTACAGAAGAAAGTTGTACAAAATAACTCACTGGATTTCTTTCTTCTTTCCCACAGAAAAAAGTTGTTTGTCAGTCCCATTGGAATGCCTCTGATCTCAAAACTGATCTAAGCAACAAAAATAGAAGAAATCAAAGGAAAAAATGAAAAAAGCTCTCTGGAAGAGAGCATCTATCTTCTCTCCACACACTGCTTGGCCTCTGCCTTCCCAGATACAAGCAAGTGACTCCTGAGAGCTGGCAAGGTACGATGTAAGAACGGCCCCACACACACCAAGTGCCTTGGGCGCTTTTGGAAGGCTCTACCAGATCCTCCATTCTGCTCTGTTTTTGCTAGATATGTTAATAAGTGATCAAGGTTTATTGTGCTGTAGTTACATTTTACAGTCACACACAGTGCTCCTCTTAACAGCATTCTCCCTCTTTAAATTCCCAGATGTAGGGATGTAGGGAAGCACAGTCCATGCAGTTTAAGGATCTTCCGTATTTTGAATTTTGAAGCCATCATCATTGCTAGATTAAATGAACTGGCTGGGACTACTACAAAAACAGAGTTATCAGCCCTCCACAGGCTTGCAGAAGGTCAGGGCTGCCAGGCGAGAAACCTAAAATTCAAGAAAGGCTGTCTGTGTATTAGATCTTAATTTAGGCAGGGTTTGGGAATTTCAGCACTTCCTGAAAGTTAGGCACACACGTCCTCTCCCTGAAGTAACAGGAGCTACTCATGAGCTCGGAAGTTAAACACACATTAAGCATCTCCTGACTTGTGGCCAGGACCATAACATCTGTGGAGCAGAGTCTGATACTGCCTTGTGCAAGCCCTTTCTTTACATGATGATCTTATCTGCTTGGGGATCTCAGAACCACCATATAATAATTACTCAGTTTAAATTACATCAGTTGAGATCAGATTAGCCTTATTTTGGCTTTTCCAGGAAAAACCTGAAAGCACTCACAAAGGCATATTGCCTCTTCTGATGTCAGCAAAAATGTTGCTATTGATTTCAGGAAAACTGGGATTTCATTGCAACATTTAGTGCTCTGAGTGTCACTAAGTAAAAATGAGACTGCCCCAATTTCCCTACAGTTGTTAAACAAGAAAGCTATCAGTTCTAAAGACGAAAGCAGAACTGTAAACAGTGCTACTTGCAGTGATGATGATAACTGGAGGGAAAAAAAGGAGAATTAATATTTCTCTGTGGCACTGGATGTTCCCAGTAAATGCTAGAAATTGCAACAGTGTTCAGTGACAGACACAGCTTATTGTTCACAGAAGTCTTTCTCACAATCTCAATTTTTTACCACTACAGCCTTTACTTTACAAAATTTCTGTCTGGGTTTGCACTGGCCCTCTGCAATGTGGAAGCTGTTCAGGTGGTCACAGTGCAGCAGAACACTAATGCTAAGACCTGGCAAAGATCCTTGGTCTGTCAAAACCTGCTGCTTCAGAGAGCCCAGCAAAGCTCCTCCATGGCAGGGCTGCCGTGCCTGGCTGGTGCAAGAGCAAGCACCAAGTCCAAGAAACAGGCAAGGAGTTTGTGATCCTTTAGGCAAGAACACTCCTGTTGAGAGGAATGAACGTTCATCTGTATTCACTCCCAGTGAGAGGCTGTACAGCCACTCCTCCTGCTGTGCATCACACATCCAGGATCAGACAACAGGCAAGGGACAAACTGGATCATTAAGTCACAGAAACTCAGTCAACCTGTCCAGTTTTGGGTCTCAGGAGAACATTCAGTTCAGAGAGTTTCCTCAGCCCCCCTGAAAGTCTGTTTATGATTGATTAATCTAGACATACAGCAATGATAATAACTTGATACGTCTCGGTGTGCAGGAGGTCATTTTTAAAGCATCATTATGTGCATTAGAAAGCTTTAACACTCATGACACCATAATTATAATCAAGCCTCATCTGATATTACCTAGCATTGGGGAAGAGGGTGGTGGGGAACAGTTTGCTTTAATTCCCAGTCTAATTAAGATTCTCTTTTGTTCCACCAGCCAAAGCCATCTTCCCATTTAAAAGCATAGCAATGCCTACTTGCAATTCTGAAATAAGTAATTTCATTTAAAAGCAACTGCTACATACAAGAAACTCCTGCACCCTGGATGTCCTGGTGGAAAAACATGAATGACACATCTTTATCACAGAGCTGGTTAGTTATGGCTCCCTATAGCCCAGTACTGCTGTAAAATAAAAATATATAAAGATGGCAAGCTCACAGCTTTTCAGGGCAAACCCACAGCTGTATTTCATACCTCACAAAACTTACTGTATGCAGCACAGACGCGAAAGTAAATTTTTGGGGTGAGGCTAGGGGAGGATGCTGGGTTCTCTGCACAGTTGCCAGGTTCAGTTACAAAGCTATTACCCTCAGTGTGAGAATTACAAGGCGAAACACCACATCTTGAATAATTCAGGAAGTCAGCTTGAAGGACGGTAGCAATTCCTTCTCACTTTAAATCCTGTCTCCCTCTTCCCCACACTGATCTCCCGGGACTCCACTAAACATAAAGCAGCAGGCAATAAACGGACCAGCAATTACCACAGACAGATGCATAAAGCCCCACCCTCCCTTCTCCCCCATGTGCCCATCAGAAAGGACTCTCCCATGTCTCTTCTTTCTGCTGACTTGCCAGTGAGAAAGGGAAAGCAAAAGATTATTGATCTGATTTCCAAATTCAAAAGTGCAGAGCATCCCCAGGCTCCAAGAGAGGAAATCCCTGCTCAGGTGCTGTCAATAGTGTCCTCTGCCTGGCAATACTTCTCACAGCTGACAGAACTTTCAAGGTGCCCAACATCAAAGCTATGGGGTGGAGTCACAAAGTCTGGGTTTATAAATCCCAGTTTAACACATGCCCACTGTGATTTATGAACACAGTGCATTAATGGCTGGGCTCAGCATCACTAAATCAGTCCCTCCTGCTACAAGTAAGTTGGATAAATCAGACCATTTCACTTAGGGTGATTTGTATTGCAGATAAATCAACATTCATCTGTGAGTGATTTGTTAACACATTGCAAGATCTTCTAATCACTTTCTGGTTTCCCATCAATCAAAACTTTTGGGAATTACATCATTAAATCCCAGACCAGAGGGGCCAGGGCCATGAATCAAGTCTTGGAGTCAGAACCAAGCAGGCTTACAGTGTGGAGTGATGGTTTGGTTAGGTTGGGCAAATGGGCTCAGTGCCCTGCTCTGGGACTCCCTGCACAAACTGGAACCCAAACTTTGCATGAGATCCGCTCTCCTGTCTTGTTCCATGATTTTTCAGTCCCATGCTTCCATGCACAAAGGTGTGATGAGAGCATGTCCCCCTGAGGGGTAGATCATGAGGGGAAATACCTTCAGAAGAGCCCAGGGTGTTAAACACTACTCGTGCCTACGCTGTAAGGCAGTCAGGGATCCTGGCCACCACAGAGAGCCACAAGAAGCAGCTGAGGTCTCCTTCAAGGTGACATTTGACTCAATTCTATTCTACTCAATTCTAAAGAGCTCTTAGAAAGAGAATCAAAAAACCATTCAATACATCATTTGATGTACTGGTACAATTTTGGAGGACTGCGCAGCTGAGGGGCTGAACAGAGCCAGCACACAGGAATACACCACAGCTACTCCAGCTTCTTTATTGGACCATTCCCATAGCTCCAGAATGGGAACCTCAAGGGCAGGGAGACTCCAAGGACAACTTTCCTCCTGCATCTCAGAATTAACAACTTCAGGTCCTGGCTCCACTCTGGTCAGCCTGTTCCCCAAGTCATTCTCCATGCCTGCTCAACTGTGAATGGGAAATTAGGAAAGTGGCCTCATTTAAGAAGTGCTTTGAGATAAGCTGATGACAAATGCTCTAGAGGAATGATTTGCTCTTCAGGCATGACTTCTGATCTCAGTGGTTGTTCAGTCTTCCAGCATCTACAGATGGCTTAAGACTCAGATCTCAAGCACTTCAGCTGTCTTTGTATTACATCTCACAGATTCGATAAATTCTCTATTTTCTCCTCCCATAAATCAAGAGGTTTGATTTCTTGTGCAAAGCTGATAACTTCTCCATCACAAAAGCATTCCAAGTTAGTCAGAATCCAAAATATGAGACCCAGGTGTGCCTTACTATGTTTCTACCTACAAAAAAAAAATCCTTTCTCAACATTTAGGCCTTAGCAGGTACTGCTTTTCACAGGAAAAACTCCTGTCCTGTTTGACCAACATTCTGTTTCAGCTTTCCTGTGGGAGTGTGACACTGAGAAAGCAATACTGGAGTAATATGCAGTTCAGCAGACACAGAGTTGATTAGCATTGTCCATAAATCACTGTCTGACCTGTGCATCCATTTATTTCAGCAGCAATTAAATTGATCTAAAGGAGATACTTTCCGAAATTCTGTTACACTGATGCAAATAGTTCTTATAAAATTCCTATACACAGCACCATACTCAGTGATGTTCAGGAGCAAAGTCCTGTCTGTACTAGATGGACAAGCAGCACCAGAAAATTAGGACTGACTCTGAAAGGCATTTGGATGGATTTGTTTTTTCTTTAGCTTAAGCACACACAGGAGAGGTTTGTGCTAGCAGGAGATGTCAGAGGGAATGCTCCAGAGAACGGAATGCCCCAGCCACCACAGAGCAGGCAACAACAGGCCTTTCCCAGGGCTGCACACAGCTGCATCCTGCAGCCAGGCAGGATGCATCTCTCCGTGCCAGATAGACCCGGAGCTCATGGCACACCCTGGGCAGTGACAAGAGCACAACCACCCCTTCTGCTGCCCTCACAAAAGCATCCCTGTTCTCTTCCTCACGCTGCCCAGACTGGGAGAAATACAACTACCACTCAACAGTGCTCTGACTGTTGTACAATTTATATAAGCACACAAATAAAAGTATATATATATTGTGTTCATACATCTATGTGTATATATATATATATATATATATACACATATATACACCTACACATACACATGAAAAGAGAGAGAGAGAGAGATTCTGGACATAATAGTATGAACTGAAAAACTCACAGTCAAGTGCTTTAGTCAGAGAATTTTCCAAACCCAGAGTGCCTGGTAATTCCTTTCCTTACTCCCAAAGCCTCAGACTCTGTAGTCTGGAACAACCCACTTCAATTTCATAATTATTTTTAAAATTTGGCAATCTAGCTGGATTTTGCCACTTTCAGAATAGTTTTACAATCCAGAGATGCTTGCTGAGGACAAAGCAGAACTAGAGTGCCATTTTAAATACAGTTGATTAGGTAGCTTGTGCTTTTTAAGTGGACTGTATGACTATCAGCACATGAAACACCTCAATACTGATGACCTCTGGTGAGATTTGCATTAACTGCACGAGCTGCAAGCCCAGAACCAGTGTGCTTTGGCTCCTGGCTACAGGGCAGATTCGAAACCTTACCAAGTGCCAGCACAAAGTTATAGCACCTTATTTGTGTAGTCTCTCTCCCACACTGGGGACTTGAGATCTACCCTTCAAATATTTACACACACATTTCACACTCCAGACTAGACACTGTGGAAGCAGAGCTGTGGATATGCATAATACACCTTTTTTCCCTATGATATTGTTATGAAGTAGGAGGTGAGATTATTCACATATTAGGCCTTCAGTTTCCAGGGAACTGTCTGTGATTTCTAAATTTATACTTTCAGTGTTGTCACAGAAAACACTGCAAGAGATTTTGATCTTGAATACTGATGCAAATTAAAAAAAAATCTGGCATTTCCACCTCATCCACAAAGCTCAGGAAAACACAGGCTCCCAGATTTTTGCTCTCCTCTTTCTTAAAACAAGAGGACAGAGTGAAGCAGCAGGAGGCCATCACACAAATGGCAATCAAAAATTGACCAGGCTATCAAACAATTGTCATCATGAAGCAGAAAATAGATTAATGAGCATTCATTATTGACTGGTCAAGTAACCTGGCAACACTTCATTCCAAAAGCTGACAACAGCAGGACTCTCTAATCACTTCCAAGCAGGACAGGACCTTTCCTGTGCCTCTGGGCAGTACAGCTCTGGCCTTTTGCTCTTCACCATGTGAGGGAGATTAAACAGGATTTAGATACAATACTGGCTGCTAAGCAGAATATCCCAAAATTTGAATTCCCAATCACATAAGCATGAAGACAAATGTGCAAATCTAGATTAAGAGATGCGTAAGTACATATTTTCAACAACCTATCATAGGTTGCTGCCTAATACTAATAATGAAGTTTTGAAGATGAGCAATGAAGAAGTGATAGGAAAATGTAAGGGTTCATATGGTGGACATTTACGTCCCTGCATTGCCAGTGCCACTGTGGCCAATAGAATTGGCTCAATCTCAGTATAAGGAAAAGGTCTGTAGGCTGGGCAGACTCTGAGAATACTCCTGCTTTCCAGTGCAGTGCCCAGGTCCCTTGTATGAGTCTGGGCTCTGAACTACCCTAATTTTACACATCGCCCAGTATGTAGCACACATGCAGATTACTCTTTTGTATCTGCCCAGTTCAGATAGGATGCAAACACATTCCAGGTTATCAACCCACATGCTCATGGCTCACTCCTGGTCAAAACAACACAGCTCCAAGGACCTTCCAGCCACAGAGCAGAGGATATTTATTCCATCAAGTTTCTGAAGAAGTTCAAGAACACTTTACAAAGGGCAACGAAAGGGGTGGAAAGCACCTTATGTCAGCAGTTGGCTCTTGACATATGGAGTTGATGAATTGAATGCTGCCAACATTGGGATTGTGTTGCTCTTGTGCAGCAGATGAACTGCAGCCTTGCATACAATGGGTACTGGTGGTTATGTTAAGAATATTCTATAACAACAAATGAAAAGTAGATGGCTTTTTGGTTTGCTTGAGAGACTGCTTCAATCAGGTAAAAATAAACAAAGACTCCTATGTGCAGTGACACCATAGACTCACCTGACTCCACCACAAATGTTACGTGTCCAACTCCTTAGGTAGGAAACAGGGAAAAAAAGAGTGTGAAAAGATTAGTATGGTCCTACATAAACCCCTCTGTCCTGTACCCAGAGCTGCTGCCCCTCTTCAGTTCCTGACAGAACTGAAACATACAGCAGAAGCAGTTGGCACTAATATTTACAGAAATTTATAGAAACCCTGCTTTGCCTTCATGGGGATCCACCTCTTCTCCCCTGCCCCGTGTTTCCTTGTTTCATGATTGAGCAAGACCTGTGAGGGACAACAGAACTAGGGGTGCATGTTCCACACAGTAAGAAGTTCCCTCTGCTTCCATTTCTCAGGCCACTTTTGTCTCAGTGAGATGTTCCATGAGCTGTCCTCCAGTCCCAATGTCAAATGATAAAAAGGGATGCAGGGCACTTCTGCCCATTTGTACCATCTAAAGATTGACCTTGAGGGTCACATTTGCTCAGTAATTTTACCAACACGATCTGAAATATGGGTCAATGTTTAATGTCTCCTAATATTAAAGAGATTGATTGTAGCAGGGGGAAATTAACAGTGCAGAACACGCAAGTGTGATCCAACAGCAGAAAGTGCCTATTCCAAAAGAGCTGAGATGCTGCTGCACAGAAGGAACCAGCATTTAGCTGAGTGTCCTTAATAACTGATGAGTTCACTGCCTTTGTCAGTCAACTCTAAAATAAACCTGATCATCAGTATTGCTGTGGGGCCTGCAAGACCCACCTTCCAAGGCCAGGACTGAGGCCCAAATTAGGAGAAGCAGCCTTCCCCAGAGGGCATGAAGGAACATGTGTGTACAGCTAAGGATGTATAAGGAAATAACAGGAGGATTTGGGTCAAACATGCGAACAGTTCTGCCCACCGTCAAAAGAAGCAAAAGAATACTCTTTAATAAATGCTGCTGTGAAAGACAGTGTTTCAAAGCAGGATAAGAAGGAAGAAAATAAAGTTCTGCTGGGGATCTTGGAAGAACAACTTCTCCCACGAGAGTCAAAGTCCAGTGATCAGCAGTCAAAGACCCCCCAACAGACTAAACAGCCTTCATCATTAGTTAAAGTGAGATAATGGGAATGAGATGGCTCCTCACTCCTTCCCAGCTGCCACTGCCTTCCAAGTGGATGAGCTACTGCCTAGTGCTGGGCAGGGTGGCTGGAAGCAGCTTCAGGAGAGTGCACAGGTAGGAATCAGGGAAAGGAAGATGAGCAGTTTGTGCCTGACAGGAGGAAGAAGGTGAAGGACAGTGGAGAGATCGTCAGAGAGGAGGCAATGCACCTATCAGTCTGGAGAGGTGATATCAGCAGTACAAAGAGAAGTGAGGTAAAATGAGATTTGAAAACTTTCATTGCTCTCTGGGAAGGATGATACAGGGAGCTGAGAGAGAAGATAGAGGACACCTGGATAGGAGAACTTTACTGGTACCTCACCTTAAAAAAAAACCCAACAAACCAAAGCAGCAGCAGCCTCTCTATATACTCTAGATGCACTTGAGATAAACATCAAACTAAAAAAAATCTGAAGATAATCCAACCACAGATCATAATTTAGTCTAAGACAATATCAATGATTCAGGTAACTCCAAAACTCTATCTTCACTGAGATAAAGCACCACTATTAGCAAAGAAAATTAAAGCCATTTACTTTGAGGTCAGTGAGATCAGAGCATGTGAGGAAATTGAGCTCTGCTATCTCCTTTTAATACCATGTGTTTTCCTAAACTAATAAATTTTCATGATGCAAATCACTGTTTTTTGTAAAGGGGGCAAACTCTCTCTTCATCAGTTCAGTACTTCCTCCCTGCATCTTTCTTAACAGCAGCACATTTTTTCCTAAACTTTTGAAAGCAGAGGCAAAAATACCACCACCAAAAAGAAAAAACAACCAAACAAACTTAAACAGAAGATCCCAGCTGCCACAATCAATCACTCCCAATGGGAAGATGTTCTGCAAAGCTGGTATTTCACAGTGTTATGAAGTTCTGTCTGGGACCAATTTGAAAATAATTTTTTACCAAAGATCCAAAAAATGCCCCAGGACAACCTTTCGCCCAAATTATCATTTGAGGTCCCAATGGCTTTCACACACACAGTAACCTCTTTCCCTCCCACCACTCTTCTGCTTCTGGCATCAGATTTCCACAGAGAAGAAATTTAAAAACCCAATCCCCACAAGCTATTTTATTTATTAATGGGCAAAATTCTCTCAGTTTCTTCATTGCTTTTCCCATAGCTACTAGACAATGTTCAGACACCCTCCTGCTTGTGTTATCTATGTACAGCTAAATTACATTTAATTCATTTATGAGTGAAAGCCACAGGAAGCCAATATGACAACTCCACTAGATAATCTTCCACTTCTCTGCCACAATTTCATCCATGAGATCCTTTTCTCATTTTACTTCAGGATTCCTGGCTGCCTCAAAGTCTGATTTGTTTATTTTAAGACAAAAGCAATAGTGTTTCTTTTTAGTCATGGCAAAGATTTTTAATGTAAGTAGAGATAAATGAAGTTTTTAGACACTATCTTTCTTAAATAGTCAAACAATTCCTTTTTAAACTGTTAAATTAGAAAAAATAAACGGTTAATTTTCAGCACCAGGAGGGACATTCATCTTGCTGAGTGCTTCTAACAGACATGCATGCACAAAAATCACTGTGCATGGCACAAAATATAAATAACTAAAATAAAATAAAGCTATATAATTGTATGGCATTTTAATGAGATTTTATAATTATATTGCATTTTAATAGGATTTGGACAATTAACTCGCTTCAGCTCTTTGCAAATCTCTGCCTTAGGCAATGACCTTGTGCCAATGTCCACCCCAAACCAATGAGTAAAAAAAATTCCAGGGTGACTTATATCTCTGCTGAGGTAGAGTCACCTCCAGAATGAAAGCAGCCACTGTGGCCAGAACACCTGGCAGGAGTGCTCTGTTTAGCCATAATCCAGTGGGGGATTTCACCACATGAGATGTAACACTGAGAGCCAGGGACAAGGAGTGGCATCCCATCCAATTTCCTCTGCTCCACAGGCCAGCAAGGCTGACTGACAGGGAGGAGCATCATTTCATCAGATGCTGATGCCATGACTTCAGTGAATATGGAGGGGGATGTTGTCTCTGGAATCTCCCTGGTGAATACTAACCTGTGCCCACCTGTCTCTATTTTAACAGCTGGGAAGAAAGGACAAGTTCACAGCTGCAAACTTATGGGTCAGGAAATCTAAGTTCTCCCTGGGAACTATATTTCTAAATAAAACCCATCCTTTCAGTGCAGTGCTATTTATAAGAGCTGCAAGTTTATACTGCTCATTCCCCATTTAGTTTAGCTTTTCTCTAATATTCATTATCTCACTCTTGACTTCTCGCTGTCTGCATATCCATTGTCACCTCTCATTTAGGAGTGACTCATTCTTAAAAGGATTTAGTCAGCTGTGAACAGCCAAACTGAGTACTGTGCATGGCATAGCCAGGGAAAGAGAAACTCTAGAAATGTCTGGACAGATCTATTCAGATAACCTCCTCTGCAGACAGAGCAAGTAGGCAGCCCAAAATAACCCACCTTGAGTCTTTGGGAATTTTACTCCAGAATTTGGGGTCAAATTATTGCTGCTGTCATGCAGACTTTAGATGGGTAAAGATAAAGGAGCCTTCTCCTCCACTCCATCACTGCCCACCACACCCTCCCAAAGCAGCAGCTATTTGTCTCACTGTCCCCTACATTCAAGAAGCAAACCAGAACATTTCACCATCTGTCCAGCAGCAACATTCAAGAGTGCAGATTTGACCCATTATCCTGTTCCTCTACATACCATAAAAGCCTTCCCTGAGGAGGTGACTGCCTTGCCCCTTGTTGGGAGCTGTTGGGGCAGGGCTGCCTTCTGGTGGGACTCATCTGAACACATGGCTCTGTTAGATCTCATGCCCAGCTCACAGCACCTTCTCTCCTGATGAACTGTCTGGGTTGGTGGCTCACAGGTCCGCAGTGGAACTGGGTGGGTGGCTTGCAGATCTGCTCAGGAAGCCGCTTATGAAACAGGAGGTCAGGAGAAGTGAGCAGCTGCTGTTGGGGCTTGAGGGAAGGGCACCCTGAGCAACCCTTACATCTGTGGGAAATGACAAGGCAGCCTCAGAGTCCAAGATAGCAGGGTACTGTATTGTACTTACCTGGAAAAGGAAACGTAAGCCTTATATTAAATGAGAATTTACTTTCAGGTTTAAGAGTGTGGCTGAAGATCACAGAGGTGTCCAAAACGCTGTGCTAGCAAAATGCATCCAGCTTCCCCTTCAAATGAGCCTAATAAACTGGGAAAACCCTGTCAGTCTGAATATACTGTAAGTTAGTGAGGCGCACACTTAGTCCCTGACAAGGCTGATTTCCATGGTGCAGTCATGTGCAGTTCAAAGAGGATGGCAAGTTACCACAACACCTCACCTCTCTGGCAAGTGACCCTGCTTTGTCTGCTCCTGCTTTTGAGGTTTTGTTCAAAAGGACAAAGTAAGTCTACTTTTCTTCATCACCCACACTATCTGAGCCTACATGGGCTGGCCATGCACACAACTCAGCTCTGTCCCAATAGAACAGCTCTCTGCAGCCGTGGCCATTACAAGGTCAGAGGTCCCTGGGACTCTTCTCCCAGTTCCTGGGACAGAAGAGCCAACTCTGCCTTTCAAATTCCAATCTGCCAAACAAACTCATTCCAGAAAAACAAAAACCCAAAGAGAGATAAAGGACTGAAAACAACAAATATTCACCCTGTTCTTCTGCCCTTACCAGAAAAGGACAAAATTCAGAACTGGTTTTGATCAAGGCCCTGTTGCTGAAAGTGGTACATTTGAGGGAAGAAAAAGGCAGGCAGATAAATGGCTCTAATTCTGACATATCCTGCTTACAAATGCACCACACAGTAAATCATCCCAAACCAAAGCAGATGCAGAACTGGTACCATAAGAGCAACACTGAATCCAGAGCCTGATTTCAGTACCTTCACCAGAACAAAACATGGCACACAGATGTCCATGCCAGTACCTTACTTGGGTTGTGCTCATGTTCCTTTTACCTTCCCCCTGCTTATGTTTCCTGGTAAATTATATTCCTTGCCAAAAAAAAACCCAGCCTGCTGAAACCAGAAAATTGGAATGTTTGCTGAAACCAAATTGTAAGACAATCAGAGAGTAAGTGTTGCATCTGCAAAAATGAGCATTTCCCTGCAGAACAAATTCCAGAAGCCATTTTCATCCAATTAACAGGGTGAAACAAACTGTTGCTAGGCCAAAGGAATCTGCTTAGCCAATCTATTTGGACCTTGTTTCCGCAGCTTTCAGTACAAGAAGCTGGCAACGTGAGTTCTTTTTCCTGAAAACAGTAGGATCCAACAAGAAATAGCATCTCATGGATCAAAACTACACATAATGGCAATGGTTACTATCCAGATTACACAGAACTGGACAGATACAGTCAAGCAGATCATGAAACTAAACCTGCTTTTAAAAAAAATGGGTTTTGTTGAATGCAATCCTGTTCAGATGACAAATCCTTAAGACTTTGTCACAAGGTATAGCTCCATCACACTTTCAAAAAAATAAAAAAAAAAGAAATTGAGGAAAATCACTCTACAGAAGCAGGAAAAACAAACAAAAAAAGAGAATGGAGAACTCATTTCTTAACTAAGAGTTCCCTAAGAGCTGGTTAGCTTGCTCACTTGCTCCAGTCACAGCTTACTATGTGACAGGCAAATTTTGTTGATAAGCGCTGGACAGAACCTAGATCAACCATTCTTCTTCTTCCTATTTAAAGTAAATTTACTTTCCACATCAAAAGTGTACTAAATTTAAAAACACTGGCCAGAAAGCTCAGCAGGGAACCTCCATTCCTGCTAGTGCTTTTCCTGCTGCAATTTGTAAATGCCTAGGAAAGCCCCAAAAGAGATGCCAAATCTCTTCTCGCTAACCTATGCATTATAAGGAAATGCTTAACAGACTGGGGTGTCTGGGGTGTAGATCATATCACAAAATGTAGCAAGACCATGCAAGAGGAGTGTTGTGACTCCCCATGGTGGTTGCCTCACCCCAGCATTAAGAAACAGAAATTCATTCGCACTGATCTCTTGCAAAGTTTGAACATGTAGTTGAATATCTCTTGTCCACCAAGCAATCCAGTTGCATCTTGAACCTTTCCCACATCTTGCAACAGTGAAAAAACAACCCTAAGCAGCAGGGAGTTTTGCTCCAAGAGAAACTCTTCACCCAACTTTTACACTCCTCCACCCTGTAATGATACAGAAAGAGTTGGAAAAATAAGCCTTGAAATTAGCAACCCAGTCAAATTAGATTCACATTGTTTCTCCTTCAGCCCAACTATGCCTGCAATGCTCTCTTTAGCTCTGGTTAACCACTGTTTGTCAGTTGGGTCCAGCACTCAGATGGAATCCCAGCAGCCTCTTCCCTCGTGGTGTCACCAGCCTGGATGCTCCGCTTCCCCTCGGCGCTGCTGCAGGAGCCAAGGCAGGAGCACACAGCAAGCTGCTTTTCAGGAGACAAAAACACCCAAGGTGCTTCTCATTAGGGCTTGCTGAAACTCACACCCTTCTCTTGTCTTCCAGCCTTCCTCCCTGAAAGCATCTGGAATACAAAACATATGAAAAGCACATGGGGAGACAGGAGGAGGGAGGGGAGTGGAAGTTAACATTGCTATAATGAAAATCTTCCGAAGCTTCTTCTCTTTTCTGTTCCCAGATACAAATAATAGGAGTAAGGAGATTGATTTTCTTGCTTTTTATTGTCCCCTCCTTTTTATTTTCTACCTTTCCAAGCTTCTCTAATTTTGGCAAAGTTACAGAGTGACAAAATTACACTGCTGCCTTCTTCTTCTCAGTTTCACTTTGGAATTTTTACACAGAATGGGTTTCTTTGGTTTTGGGCTTTTTTTCCCCAAGGAGTGGGGAAAGGAAAATGCAAAAGAAAATATCCCTAAAACGATCCTAAGCTTTATTCAGGCAATTGTATTAGGAGTTCAAAAATTCTGGGGGTAGTGGAAAGGAGCATTCAAGAAAAAACAAAGTAAGAAAAAAAACCCCAGAAACAAAATAAATGCTTTCTTTCTAAATAAGTTTTGATTGCTTTCCACCTTTCTATCAAAGAATAGAAAAGTATTCTATTTCAATTATGCATACTTTTCTACCAAAACCTTTTAGGGGGTAATAAAAAGTAATTTTCATTCTGCTTTTTTAAAGCACAGCTGCTTGACATGTCTCATGCAAGGTACCTGGTGTGCTATTGCCATGGCTGTCTACTGTGTTATATGTTGAATGTCTGTCCAGTGCACTCCTGTCTAGAGAGTGCCTCCAGTTTTCTTGGATCTTGTGAAAATCGTGAGACTAAGGAACTGCAAACGTCCCTGTCCTTGTTGTGCATACAGATGTGATCACTGAGATCACCACATACAGTGAAAATATTGCAAGTGCATTAACAGTCTTCCCCTGAGTTCCTGCATTCCAGTAAATAACCAGTAAGTTCTGCTCTGGACTGCTGTGCACAGGTTGTATCAGACTTTGGAACCAAGTCATGATTTTCAAACAATCCAAGGAGCCATTATGGAAGCCAAAAAGCAGCTTGAACTTTTAGATCAAAAAGTCCTGTTCTACACAGGAAAAATTTTATTACAAACATACTCACTTTCCTAAAGGAGCCCACACATGCCCTAACAGTTCACCTTGAGTTAGGAAATTCCCTTTCACCAGCACCCTGAGCACACGTGCTGCTTGCTTTCATCAAAGGAAAATTCAGCGGCCAGGAAAGGAGGGGGAAAGGTGTTAGCGTTAGGGGAATTTGTCAGCTGCAGAATCAGAGAGTAATTTCTAACACCCTAAACACTTTAGCAATAAATGTGTATTCCCCAGGAGGTGCAGGTCCTGCGATGGCCTCTCCATGAGCGAGGAGGCCTCAGGAGGGCAGAACCACACCTGCTGAGGGACAACCAGGAATGGGAATTCACCTGGCAGAGTGCACAAAACACAGCAGCTAAACGAAACTCGATAGGGAGACATCTTGGGATTCATGTTGTAACCAGGGCACACACTCAGCCCCCAGCAGCAAGGGGCAGGACAGGGCTGGCCCCACACCTCGGTCACGTCCCAGACGCTTCCAAGCAAAACAGCCTCGTGTGGGAAACCTCCCTCCAGCACTCACAGAGGGCAAGGTACAAAATCCAAAGCTCTGCCAAGTGAAGTCCAACAGGGAGAGCTGGAAATGGAAACCAGAAGCCAGCTTTCCAATGAGCATTTGTTTGTAATGTGGCAAGCCCAAGGCAACCCTCATCCCCTCACTGCTCCCCCTGTTCACACACCTCACCTCTCACCAGGTCCCCCTCTCCTGGAAGAGGATTGATTGAAGAGGGAAGACACCTCCACTTTTCCTGCCTCTGCTACAGCACAACAGCCTCCAGAAAGGCAGCAGAGGACCAAGCAGAAAGAAATGATCTTTAGTTTGCCTCAGGACCTGTTCACTGCCAGCATCTCCTGGAGCTTCACCCTCTACCCCAGGCTGATCCAAAACACCCACTGCCTCAGCAAAACCCCCCTTGGCTGTGGAGCAGCCTACAGCTTCATCCTCAGGGAGTTTTGAACTGAAGGTCTGACCCAAGTGCTTTTCTACACAGGCAAATTGAGATCCAAATGAATGCCCAAAGTCAGATCCCACACCCCGTGCTGGTGTGGCACCCAGGTGGGAGAAGAGCTGCTTGGGCCCAGGCTGCCCCAGCAGCTCTTCTGATGCCATGAGTGAAAAGTCCACAACCCTGAGGAGTTGGTCTGAGAAATTCTCTTCACCCCACTGACCAGAGGGGGTTTGCAGGAGGTCAAGTAGCCAGAAAACAAGGACCTCAACAAAGGAAAATGAAAGTCAAATGAGAATAAAACAGAAAGATGGGAAGAAGGGAGACATGGGATGTGTGACTGACATATTATACTTTCCACCTCAGTTTGCTGTCCCCAAAACCCTTCAATATGGCAACAAAGCATTTATGGCCCACTCCAAAGCTACCAAAAGCAGTGGGAATCCTCTCACTGGGTTTGCAGGGTTCAGGTTCACAAGGTAGATCATAGATGGGTTTCCCTGAGGGTGTGGGCAGGACTGCTGTCAGATCTCAGAACTTCATCCATCTTCCTGCTGGAGGGCTGGGTGCAGAATTCCCTACCAGAAACCTCATTATAAGGTTCTCCTGAGAATGTCAGATTTCCCTGTGGATGCCCAGGAGCATGGACTATCCTCCTGATAACAAAGACGTTTCTTTCTGCTTGAGACATCCCAGGCATTTCCCAGAAGTCCCTGTGTGGCTCAGAGCAGTTACCTTTCCAAGTAATATCTTTTTAATTTGCTCAAGGACGCTTTGTGGTGTCATTAAAGTTTCTCTCCAGCAAACATGCTATTATTCAGCTTGGAGACTTAATTAATTAAACAACACGTACAATTTCTTTCAACAGCTAATGCAGCACAGAGGAAGATGATTTGCCACACTCTTGGTTATTCAGTGCCACTTCCAAGAAGCTCTGAAGTCTCTAGGCAGACAAAGAGCCCTGTCCTGCCCCCCTACTCCACCTCTTATCACCATGCAGAAGGATTCTGTGCAAAAGGAGAGCCTCTCAAATAGCAGATGCTGCAGCCTGCAAGCCTCACAACTGACTGCCTTCCACATCATCTTTGCTTCACCGCTGCCAAAGCTGTTACCACTGGTAAAATTTTACTGTGTCCTCAAATCCCACTATGTCCCTTGAAAATGCCTCTTGGCAGATAATTCTTACAGTCCAGCCCCTTGTATGCAAGAAGGTCTTTCTGTTGTTACTCATAGCACACTTTTCAGTTTGAATTTCCTCTTTCTTTCTCAAGATAAAATTGAGAAAGAACTAGTCAGGTTTTCTAATGACATTCTTCAGATCATCTTCTCCATTTCTCTGTAAGCTTTAAAAGCAGGCAATAAAAATATGAAAAATTAGGAAACTGTTGTTAATTTGCCACATTTTTCGAGACTCTAAATACCAATTTCCATTTTGTCCTCATTTGGATTTGTCATAATATCATTACTACAAACAAAGAGTTAAACTAAGTCACAGTTTAATCCATTCCCCATTATACTGCTGAAATGAGCAAAAAAAAAAGGTCAGTCTTGGGGGGGATCAATGCCTTCCTTCCACAGCACAAACAACTCCGCTCAGCAGTTTGCTAATTTATCATCGTTCTTGTAAAAAAGAAGCTTTATTGGAAGTGCAATACCTTTTGTTTCCCTGGAAATGCAGGGTTTGCCTTGCCTCTCCTACACAGAGTGAGAGAGGAGCAAGAGCAAATCTACCCAAAGACAGCTCTCAGTGTTACTGATAATACTTCAGTACAAGCAGCTCCCTGACTGCATCACCAGAAGAAGTCACTGATAGAGGACACCAAGAGGCAATATCCCCTGGGGAGATTGAGAGCATCAGGTAAATTCCTTCACTGTGCTCTTAAGAGCCCAGGGCTTATGAGCAAGGCTATGAGTACTGTGTTACCTTGTCAGGAAAGAGTCTGGACCAGCAGGAGCAAAAGACAACTGAATCGTCAGAACTGAGCTGGATAAGTCATTTAAGAGAAGCCAATTAGTGGAACTACATTAGTCACATGGGAGATTTTCCTCTCACTCCTGAAGCTGGTGGAAAGCACACCTATGTAAGATCTCTGCTGGGATCACACAGCTGGACCCTCTGACTGGACACTACTGACAACCACCAAGACAGGCATATTTTGTTGCCGCCTCCATGCACCTGATGAGATGAATCCAAAAAAAAGTTTAAAGTCCTTAAGGCTCCATCTCTCCCAGAATCCTCCCTCGAGTTTAAGCAATGCTGTAGTTCAGAAAAATGTACAGCACTGGTGTGACACGAACCCTGCCTGCAGTGAGCAGGAGCAGCTTCTCTCTGCCTTGAGCCACACAGAAACCCTCCAATGCAGGGAGCAGTCCCCAGCTGTCCACCCCACCCCTCGGAGGGGCTGGGAAAGCAGGAAATCTTTCTTGATCTTCTGTGAACAAGCCCTCTGTCACAAACCCATATTCCAAGGACCAGGGGGAACACTAATTAAAGGAGCAAATATGCCCTGGTTTTGAATGTGCAGGCGGCTCAGGGACACAGTCTGGATTTCCAACCAGCTGGCTCATTGTGAGGGAAACAGCTGCTTGATTTGTCAGGCTTCATTGCCTGTCCAGCCCAGCACCGGGCTGCAAACACACTGAAAGAGATTTCCACCAACACATGCGAGACTCAAACTTCTCCCTCAAATAGGCACATAAGCCATCCCTTTAAATGGGGTCAGTGTTAATTAACCCACCTTAAGCCCCTTTATGCAGAAAAAAAGAATACTTTTTGCTTTCCGTGGACAGAGTTTCATCTGCCAGCTACCACTTATATCATATAGAACAGCTCTCTTCTTTCACTTGCAGGGAGAAGAGGTTTGTGTACCCTCCACATCCAGGAAGATCCCCAGCAAACAGAGAAAGGCCTCCTACAACAGGAGAACATGTAGGCAACTATCAGCTTATTTCACTGAAAAGCATGAGCACAATTGTGGAAAGAAAGGCACTTATTCAGAGTACTCTGTTAGTAAGATTTTGCCTTGGCACTGTTCACTGAGGGCCTTTTGGGTTTGGTGTACATATATTAATTGGAAAAAATGAGCAGGTAGAACTTACAGCATGCACCCACAGTGAGGACTCACTTTACTGCTATTTACACACACACATTTCTATTGTCTTCACTCAAAAACCAAGTCATCTTTTTTAGCCATCAAAAGACCTGAAAAGCCCAAAGGACTGGCTGGAAAAAGTGTTTCTATTATAGCACTTCTTAAACTCAAAAAGTATCTCAAAGCAAAGACTGAGCATATGACTTACTAATTTGTTGCCAAAAACTCAAACACAGATCCAAATTTCACAACAGGCTTACCTGTAAAAAAATACAAAAACCCAAAATATATGGATTCTCAAAAATTTATGCTGGGAAATTTCTCCCCTTCTACTTCTGTTTTACAATCTTAGGTTATTTTAAAACTACAGAACACTCCAAGCTTTGAGTGCTTCTATTCTCTCTGGCTATTTGCTGGCCTTGAACCTGAATTTTCAAAAAAGCCTACCTTCACTGCAAAACGACCAAGAAGTATAATTACAGGGAACCATTATCCTTAGACTAAAGTGTAGCAGAGATGCAGCTCTGCCATCCCAGCCCTGAGTGTGCTCAATAAGGTAAACTCCACCAGGAAGAGTACAAGGTTCCATCAGTGACCTTGGGGTAAAAGCTGGACTATCACTAACCCCAGCCACTTGAAAACCAAGAGTCAGGATTAAAAATAAATACACACAAACAGCAGTCTTTGGGTTGTGGACAGAGAAAGGTGTCTCCTCTTTGGCTCGAATTTCCACTTACTCTTCCATGGATGGGGAGCACAGGAAATTACTTTCTTAAAGGATGCTGAGAGATACCCCTGAATCCCAGAGCTGAGGCCTTAAGGAAAATCCCAAACCAGCAACATTTGTAATAAAATAACATTTCAAGATGCAAAATTAAGACTTTGCACCAGCATCTACACCCCCCCTTTCCCAAACAAAGACAAAATTCCCAATTTCCTCAGTTTTACTTCAGAATGTTCTCCAGAGAAAGATCTTTTCTGGCTTCCCCTTGCTATCATGCTGTTTTTCTCTTCTTCACCCTCCCTTTAACCTAATTTGTTCTTTAGATGTAAATCTCAGCTCTCCTGATTTTGTAATCAGTTCATAATATTTTTACATTAATGTTTTACATTATAAAAGACTGTGTGAAGAAGCCTTTACTGTTATTTCTTGTTTCTGCCTAAGAGACCACAATGTTGCTTAACACAACGCACATTTACCATGCTATAGGGCAGGTATGGAACAGCCCTGCATGTGCCACGTTACCTGCATTTCTTCTCTCCACCCCCAGCTCTGGATGTCTGACTACTGGAGCCTAGGCATGATTTTAATGGGTGATTTTTATAGGTGTGACAGCTGGAGTAAAGTACTTAGCACTTGTGAAAATCAGGTCTCTTGGCTCCAAAGCCAACCTGGGCATTCAAAAATCATTACTAAGATCCTAAAAAATAATGAGATTGGCTTAGCAATAAAGATGAGTTTAGATATTAAAGGTTTTATTTGTCTTACGGTGTTTCTGCCTTTTGCATCTTCAAACCTTCTTTTTTTTTTTTTTTTTCTCAGCAAGGAGAATTAGAAACTGTCTTTTAAATGAAAACAGAAAATCTTCCCATAAATCATCTGACTTCTGGAGCTAGGATTTTAGGAAAAATATATCACCTCATCAGATTGATGGCTCATACAAGTAATTAGCAGTGCATATGCCCATTAGAAGTACTTCTTCTTGTACAGGTTTCTTCCAGGTAGAAAAGATAACAGAATTGTCTTCTCCCCTTTGTGGATACTGTTACCCAGTCTGTCCCAGTTATCACAAAGGGGGCACTTATATTCAGTAAACAGGCACGTCTGCATTTGGACTTATAGACCTACACATAATGTATTTCAGAGGCAACTTCTTACACCATCAGAATTGTCACACTCACTTCATGCAGCCTGAGATAGTAAAGGATATCTGTGTCCTTTGGTTGTAGGAGAGAGATATCAAAGCTCTATTAAATCCACATCTGCCCAAATTCAGGATGCAATGATCATCAAGTAGTGTGAAGCCAGGCTGTTCATGAGGCCTTGATCCAAAAGTTTCCAAAGGTCTGGGGAAAGTCTAAGGCAAGATTTAGCTTTGTATGTTACTCATTTTGAGGGTGGGAGATGAGGGAGCAGAAATTAACTGTATGTATCCCAATCATCAGCAAGTGTAAACTAACTTCATCCTCCAGCACTCCCATACAAAGCAGGACAAACTAAGATGATAAAAGCCTACCAGATATCAGAAAGGCTGATCCATAGCACACCATGGATGGACTTGCAAGCTACCTCTTGAACTAAAAAATACAAATGATTCTAGAGAGAGGGGGAGATTTTAACATAAATTAATATATTTCAGAATTGCCACATCCTTTGGGTTCCATCCTTTTCTGAGAGAAGGGGGATGGCAAAGTGACCTATTGGTGAAAATAATCAAATACAGGCATGAGGCAAGACTCCATCCACGCTCTCAGGATCTCAAACTGGCATGAAGGTCACGCTTCCATCTCCTCCATTATCCTTCAGAAGTGACACCACTGCACTGCTTAGCAGTAGTCTGGCCAAATGGCAAGATTTGGTGCTGCTACATCACCCTGGAATGAGCACTCAACAGTTTACCAACCTCAAAGCTTTCAAGAGCCATCAAGGCTGTTTCCAAGTCATTCCTCCAAGTCTTCCTCCTTTTCCAAGAAGTTTTCTAAGAAGTAAAGCAGCAATGTGCTATTACCATGATGGTGCAGAGGCCCACAGGCCACAGGCATCAGGACTTGGCAGCTTTTTTGATGCTTCACTTCCAACACTATAACCAGAGTCAGTTTTGGCTGAAGATGATATAGCTAAGGACTAATCATGTTCCTACTGAAGTTAATGGAAGTTAATTTCCCTATAATTTTCACCTGTGTTGGATAACTTAAGGACATTCAGCTATCAGTGCAAACAGTGATGGAGTCATACAAAGGTGGAAAAAATGGGATGTACAGGCCCTCTGAAAGAAAAATAAATGCAGGAGCAAAGATCATCACAATCCATCCTGCCTGCTTAAGATAATGATAGATCTACCTTTCTGTAACCTGATTTGGGAAGAGATTTGCACACTCACTGCCTCCCTTTCCTCCTGCAAACTCCCCATGCTGTTCTAAGAGTCCCTAGCAAAACAAACTAAACACACACAGCTTTTCAAAGAAGGCATCAATGCCCTAAAATAAATAATCCTTTACACCCTTGTGCATTGCAGCACTTCCTGGGCCTTAGGCAGGGAGGAAACAAGACAAACTGCAGCTGTGAAATATGAAGTAGGACAGGACTGAGAAAACATTCCTTTCTCCTGAGGAAGCATACGCAGAGCTGCAAGTGTTTTGATCTACCAGTTTAAATGAGGCCTTGCAAATGAACTGCCTCATACACACAGAGAGTGAGGAAAGAGCTCTCACTGAGCACATGCAGTACGGACCTGTCAGCAGAAGGTGTCCCAGCAGCACCAGGAGAGGAACACAACCAGCAGGAGGTAAACTGCAGTCCTGTTCTTCCCAGCTCCTTTGCTGTTACTGTTTTATTCAGCTTTCTTCCTTGCCTGTATTCTGCTAGGACCTTTACTGCTTAGAAAGGAACCATGACTGTGCACAAATGCAAGGATATAAATCACATCACGAGATGTTTCTTAAGGTTTAAATATGTTTTAATCTGCAGGTATAAGGTGAGTACTAATGAGATTTCTGGGAAAGGAGAAGCTGGTGATCGGGAGCACATAGTGTTGCTCTCATTTTCCAGCCAACAGTCATCCCAACATGGCCAGGTACCCTCAGCTCAGGTGCTCTATTGGAAACACTGGTTTTGCAAGGTGGGAGGAAGGCACTGCCACTGCTGCCATAATCAGCAGCTTCCAAAGCCCATCCACTATATCTAGCTCTGTGTGATGTCTGGAATAGGGGGCAAGAACAAGGTCCAACTTCCTAGTGCCACTTCCTGGTTAACCATGAGGCTTTGGTTCCCAAGTGGGACATTGCACCAAGCAGCAGCAAATGTCACTGTGTTTAGAGAGAAGGAGAGATGGACAGTTTTCCAAAATATTTGTGTAATGCTAATATCTCAGCATCTTAAAATACCTACCTAGGAACCAAGTACCTTGTTCAGCTTAGATCAAGTCAAAAATACAAAAATAATTGTAAGCAAAACTGAACCACTGTCAGCATTCACTGTCTCTGAGAGCCATCCTTGTCCCCTGGCCTCCTGAACTGTGCTTCCTATAACAAGGGGAACAGAAGACAGCCAGTATCTGCTGACAAGGGAACAAACAGAATATACTGTGGCAGTAAGTTAAGTTAACTCAGCTTGAAGGAAACAATATTAGGCATTCCAAAAGCAAGTAATTACAGTCTCCCTAACTAAAGTTGTCACTCTAGAGAGTCTTGCACAGAAGAACCAAGACTTGCTCACTGCAGTCCTGTCATCTCTGAATATATCTCTTTTCACAATTTATTTCTAACTTCTTTGGACACAAACTTTCCCTTGCTGTTGTTTGTGTCCAAGTATAAACAGGGCCTTTTTGAAGATGGAGACTTCCAGGCTGTCATAAAGGCTTGGAAGGTTCTCTAGCACTGCCGTAATCTCTCCAAGAGCTTATGCATCCTTAGCAAAGATTTTATTTCACAACTTTTCAAGCACCTCAATAGATTTTGACAGATATCCCTACACCTCATGTAAGCACTAGTGTGCTAACAGGACTATTTTTCCTACCCAGTCAACAATGAAATTATAAGGAACACTGCACTGACATGTACAGACACTAACTCTAAATTTCTAACAATAATTGCTTCTGGCCCTTTCTGATTTCCAGAACCTATCTGTTGCTGTCAATTGTCTTCCAATCGAGTGGCACATGTTATTTCAAGGGAAGAAACTAAAAACATATTTCAAAAGTGTTCAATCACCCTGTCAGTACCATATCTCTTAAGAAAAGAATAAGTAAGAACACCAGAACTCAACTTGAAAGGTTTACTGTTTCACACCATGTACTGCTATAATTATCAGAGTGTACAGGCAAGGTAAAGCACGGCAGAATTTTTTGGCCAACCACTAAAAGAGATTGGCACCCCAGATGATAAACATTTCATTAAGTCCTCTCTGCTGTGCATTTACACACACCCTGCAGATACTCTTCAGTCCCAGCTTGTGTGAACTGAAGGTATTACATTCAAGATGTGATAAGAAGACAACTATTTTGCTTCATGGCACTTGCTTCAAGTTTCAGTAATTCAGTGCCATCTACAATGAGTTGAGAACAAACCTATGGTGGTATTTTCATGCAACAGAATAATTCTGAAGCATCATCCACATTTAAATGGGAGTCTTTCAAACCAGGACATGCAAACCCAGTGATTATTGCACTAAGCTGAGATGTGACAGATTCAAACACTAGTCTCTGATGTGAAATGAAATTGTCCTGACAGATGAGGGACTTTGAACTCCTCATACCTGGTTCAGTGCTTGCCCTAGCTCTGCATGTGTCTCTAGGACCACATTCATAGCAGATGCACCTACGTGCTGAACAGCTTCCATGTGTGCAGCTGGCAGAGCAGCAGCCCCTGTAACAGCCTGGCAACGCTCCTCTGGTCAGTAAGGGCTCTTCTTCACAGGGATTTGATCATCCTCAATCACTGAGAAACTGAAGAGTAACCAGCTATCTGTAATCATGTCTTACATACTCAGGTCTCTGCCCAAGTTCAGCACTTTAGCTGAGAAGAGCCAAAGGGGACATCGTTGCCAGCTTTCCCCTCATTATTCTGTAGAATGTCACATCTCCCCTTTCTTCACTTCTGTTTCACACCTGCATTCCACTAAGACAGTCTCCTAAACAAGAACTCAGAAAGTAAGGAAGATGGATTCTGTGATTCTATTACCCAGAGTGATTTCTAGGACAACCTTCCATATCCAAATGTTCAACTTAGTCCTCAAAATACAAATATTTTCTCCTCTATGCATGTCTCAGGGACTTCCTTCTAGATTTTACAGCAAAAACTATTGAAATACAGATTCACCAGAAACTTTATGGAGTGCAAACACACACTATTAATCTCCTTTCTAAAATATAGACAAGATCCACTTCTGCTGAATTTCACTTGATCTTAACACAACTTACATGAATGCTGACACCAAAAAGAAGCCTACTCTTCATTTGTCTTCATTTAAGGGAAAGAGGTCCAGCTTTGTATTTCCAGTGCTTTCAAAATAAGCAAAGGATAGTACTGAAGAACTCTGCTGGCTCTGCTGTACTCTCAAGCGCCTGAGACAGGGATGAGAAAGAACCAGCACCTTTCATAGTGTAATTAACTCTCATTTTCTCTGGCCCTGGAGTACTTGTCTCCTTCACCCATAACTGAAAGAAACAACAGAAAGCTCTGGAGGCAAGGGAGGGGACAAACCCAGCTGCTGAAAGTTGTTCTCCCTGTTGGCAGTATTTCTTACTAGGTAACTGGTTAATTTTTTTCATCACAGAGGTCATCATTAATAAATTCTGCGTACAGATCAAGTTGAAATGGAGCAATCAGGAGAGTGAGCCTCTAACCCCCAAAATTGCACTCTCACGGGATCACCCAACAGCCTTGGGGGACCTGTTCCATGCCCATTCTGCCATAAAATACTCTTTCACTGGGACACCACTGAAAGCCTGCCATCAGCTGAGACCACAACCTGTCACATTATTCACTAGGGACTCACTGCCTCCCTACACCCTGAACACCTCCAGTTCCTCCTGTACCCCCACTGTGGGCAGTTTGGGGCTGAATCTGGCTCAGCCCCAATGCTCCCAGAGCCGGTGCAGGCTTGGGGACCCAGGGCACAGCATTAGCCACACCCTGCTTCCCTCACCTGGGAAACGGAAGGAAGCCCAGATTCTCTGTCCTGTAGGAGGCTGTGGACTGGGTGTCAACTCAGGAACTGCCCAGCACGACTGACGGGGATGAAGCAGGAGACGTGCACGTTCTGAGCTTTGTATGCTCTGCCTCTTTCGAGACTACAGGCCCAAGCAGCAGGGCAGGAGCACGTGGCTGGCTGGCTACCAGCTGAACTATCCTGACTGGGGCACTTGACCATGAGCAACATAAGTACTCACAAGAATTGTTTTCTAATTAGCCATACACACCAAAGGAAGAACCATATAGCTAATAAGCACAAACAAAATCATCATTAGATGAGACTTTATTAGGTACTTACAACTGAGATTGTAGCCATTTGTCTTGACAATAAGCTTAGGCAAAACTGATGCACGGTGTCCTTTAAATCTCAACTGATTAAATTAGACAGTTGAGGATATTTGATAACCCAACCCTTTAGTCCCTCTAAAAATAATCACACTGTATGTCCTATTTATTAATTTTGATTTATATCAAGATACACTTCTGTTTCTCTAGGGGGCATTTACAAAAGTTAAAATGCAGAGCCAGCCAATAAATCCATCCAGTATATAATGAAATGACCTTCCAAGGAAGTAAAACCCCATCACCCTGAAAAGCCAGAGAGGCCTTTGTTGTATTTGCTGAAGGTAACTCCAGCTTGAAAGATGGCATCTCTGCCTGAGAGGTTGGAAAAAGTGGTGGCTATCATGTTTGAGTGTATTATTAAAAGTGACAGTTATCTCTGTATGCTTACAATTGGAACTTCTGATTTCATAGACTATAACAAATGCACCACTGCTGTTCTGGATGGCCTAGCATTAATAAAGCAAACCAATTTTGAATGCCCAAGGCCGGGACCTCAGGGACAGCAGATGGTGCCCAGAATACCCATTCTCACATTAGCATAAGAATGGTATGGAGTGGGTCACAGATTGCCTTTAAGCAAGCTTTCAGTTGTCCACACAGTCTCTGCTTCCAACCAAAGGAGGCAACAGCATTGTCTGGGATTTTTAATTTCAGTAATTGTTGCTTCATTACATAAAATGTATTTCACAAGCAAGCCAAGCAATAAAGAACTCTATCTCCTTTGTAACTACTTGCACTCCATAAGCACCTTATTCAAACTTTGCACATGCAACAAAAGGAAATGAGCAGTCCTTGTTCATATGTGTTAAAACATTTTGGACAAATTACTTAAGAGTTCCTAAAATTAGACTTTCTTTCCCTAAAAGTGCTTCTAATTTTCTGTGTAATTACAGGTGTAATTTCTTGTAAGCACAAATGGCATACACATTGATTTCCAACTTGACTCTCACTGAAAGTCAGAACAAATCCCAAATAGACAATTGGAAACTGTGCCTCAATTTTTTTAAAGAGTATGAAATCCACATGCTCACCTGGATTCGAAATTAAGACTGTCCTGATCTTAAAAGAGGCAAAACTTCACCCCATTCCTAATTTAAGCCTCAGAGTTATGTAAAAAGCAGCCAAGGACTGGACTCTCCAGAGAGAAGTTCAGAGCAAGACTCAGGATATCATATGCAAACTTTCATGAGATATTTTGTCCTTTCTAGAAAACACAGGTAAGTTCCACTTTATTTAAAGTCTCACAGAATGTGTGTTTGATATCTTAACATGAATAATGAAGAAAGCCTTAATGTTTACATGTCTGTCTTTGTAGCTGAGTTAACTCAGATTTCTGAAATAATAAATTAATAATTAATTTCTATTTTCTGAAAATATGACTCTGTATTCATCATATTTTGAGACCTTTTGACAGGGATCCTCAGCTGAGTTTGTTTCCTGTTGTTTATTAACCATCAAGAGAATGCTTTAACTCTACTCATCGTATGCATCAGTCAAATCAAATCTAGAAAAACCTAGAGGAAGAACCTCATTTTTGAAAAAATAGGAAGTACATTAATTGAGAGATTCCCTACTACCTCACAAGCTCTCTGCAAGAAAGATCCAGAAGGGCAGGGATAATTTCTTCTTTTTTTCCCTCCATCTGAGAAACAGGAAAAAAAAAAAAAAAGGGGTATTACTTCCACTCCCAAACCTAAAGGATTAAAGAGGAGTTAATCCACACAGATACTGTGTGGCCACATACCTCTTCCTTATCACTGCACTTACTCTAGAAAATTGCAATCATGGCTTCACCTGCTTGGATCCCCCTTCAGATCCCCATGATGAGAACTTATGAAGCAAAGACTGGTGTTAAAAATCTGCAGGGTGTCCAATAGATGGTCAGCCTCATTCCAAGTCAAAAGTGCAAAGTTCCAGTGGTGACAGTGCCAGGGATTCCCAAGAATGGCTCTGGGCAGGCTCAGCAAGCCTTTAGCTTCCCAAGCTGTTCTCCAAAACAAGCCTGACGAGGAGCTAACAAAGGCAAGTCACTCCACACCACAGGCACACCCCAGATTCCAGACATGGTTGATGGTGAGGCAGCTGAGAATTACAGATTTACACACAACACAGACTGGCACAAGGAACAGACGAAAATCTTTTGTTGATGTTGCTGTTCTTGTTTCTCATGTAACACAGTTTTCATTCCCTAAAGCAAATGTACTAATTATCAACTGAAAATAAGTCATTTCATCATCTTACTTGAATAAATACCTCTGGAGCTTGACTGGAAAATTCAAGAAGCCATATCTGGGCAGTTAAAGCAAGTAACTATTTCTGTATCTTGATCAGCACATTTCCTTCTCTATGAACTACTGGAAAATGATTAATTCTCTAGAAACTATATGGAATTAAGGGAAACTTCTGAATAAACTGGAGGATATTTTGGATCACAAGATCACTGGACTCCATGGAATTATGAGGGTCCTTTCCTAGATGAGGTGTTCAGAAGGAGGCTGAGGATTTTGTAGTCGATAGGTGAAATATGAAAAAACACCAAGGGGAGGGACAAAAAACTGGTTCCTTATTTAATCTTGAGCAGAGCTGCTTAGGGCTTATTTTTCTGAACAGTTTGGCTTCAAAAATTTCAATTTTCATTGAACTTCCTTCCAATCAGATACTTCTGGGGATGGAATTTCTAAAAATTATAGCAAATGGCAATTTACAATCTTGCCACTGGAATGTGGCCCACTCTGCTTAATAGTCAGCATTGTTTAACAGAGAGAAAATGTAAATCTAGCAGCATTTCTTGGCTCTGCCTTTGGGGGAAGAACTTTCCATTGTTGCAGGTGTCTCCTAAGTGGTTCCAGAAGGTGAGCAGAAGTGAGGCAGTGAGGGGAAGTGCCACCTCCTCCTGTCAGGGCTAAGATCTCTCACACTCATCACAGAGTGAGAATGAGTGAAGGAAGGAAGACAAACACAAACATTACAGTAAAACACTACATAAAGATATTACTCTGCTTTTGTGATGGATATTTATAGCCAGATTTGGGATGTGACTGTAAAATTATTATTTTAAGATGATCTCTAATTTATTATTCTCAGGTTCTGTTGGGGTGGTCTACAGAAAAAAACCCACACTGCAGCTAAAGCACTGCAGGCAAGTGCTGAATGTTCTGTATAAACATAAACAGTTTCTTGTCTGCAAATCTGCTCTCCATCATATTTCTCATCTTTCACTCCTCAGTTCCCAAGATACTAGAATTTCCTCAGTTCTGTGGTTACCTAGAGTTTTCTCCTGGAGACAAACACTGAACACATAATAAAGAAAACAAACAGTCAAAAATCCCCTAAAAACAACCCTTCAGCTTACTATTCCCTTACTCTTCCTGTGCAGGCTCAGAGCCAAAGACACTGCAGCCACTGCTGGGGAGATCAGTGGTAAACATCGTTAGCTATTAGCAGAGGAAAAATTACTTAAAATAAACAGTTCTTCAAGGTATAATTTTTCCCCTGATAAACATTAAAGAGGGGCAAAGCCAGCAGACCTCTTCATCCCCCTTCTTCATTAATTAATAATATAAGCACTAATCTTAAAATGAAAATGGACACTTTCTTTGATCCTGTGGGAAAGCCCAGAAAACAGGCAAAAGGCTCTTGCCCCATTTGTCACATGGCTGCCACGATTTGCAGGTGGTATGGCAGAAATGAAATCCCAGACTCTGACGAATCCTCATGTGGGCATGTGCTCTCCCAGTGCACTCTGGGCTGGACAATGGCCTGGACAGACACCTGTCTTAAGTGCATTTCTGACTATAAAAGAGGAGGATATTCCATTTCAGTTCTTGCAGCTACTAAGAAGTCCCAGTGAAGCAGTCATTAAAGACGTGTCAGGCCAAAATGTGCTGCACTTACAGAGCTTTTCTATGATTTGCCTCTAGCTGTCTGTAAAGAGTGAGAATGATACATAGCATCCTTTTTACAGAGAACTCTAAGAGATAAATAAAAATAGTTTTCTATCTGGTAGATGCAAAGTGCAGGGAGGTTAAGTGAACAATCCAGTCTCTCATAGCAGGGCAATAGGAGAATCAGGGACAGAACCCAAATCCGCTGCTAATAGTCCTGTGACCTCAACACTAAATGGGGATCTTCCTGTACTTACAGCCTCCTTCTCAGATAAGTTTGTCCTGCCAAGGTGTACCCAAAGAATAACACTGGTCTGGGAGTCCTGCTGCAGGAGCTTGTGTGGATGAGCAGAGAAAGTTCCTTCAGTAACAGCCTTTCCAGGGCTTCTTCCAGACATCAGCAATCTTACTGCCTTGTTTGGTTCTGGGCTCTTTCTGACTTTTAATTAATCTGAAAGATTTGATTCATTGTTACTCAGCAATAAACTGTTTTCCTTAAAAGGGCTAATCAAACTTTGATGAGGCCCTTGAGCAATGGGAAGATTGATTAGATACATTAAAGGTTAGGTGTAGAGCAAACCTGAAGATCAGGGCATAAACTCCTATTGAGTTCAATAGAATTATGACTGGTACTTCTACACATATCTTTTCCCACTGCTCTATCCCATATTTTTATGTATTTGTGTAACCACTCCAGCATCCTGAAAGAGGGAAACCTCTCCCATGTTTTGCTTAGCTCTACACCCTACATGTTTTGAACTACTTAACATGGCAGAAAATCTGCAGTGTCACAGCCACTGCCCTGCCAGTCAGCCCTGTGCTCTACATTCACCCACAGGTGGGATGAAAGGGATGGCTTTGATGGCAACAGCTGGGAGTTGGGCAAGGAAGAGAGGCTGTCCTGCAGACATTCAGGAGTGACCACCTGCATGTGAAATAGAAGCTCTCAGCAATGTTTAACTGATGGTGCAGACCTGAATCCCACACTTGAATACTGACATCTTTAGCAATACTTGCCTTCTTACTCCCCAACATCTTCAACAGTGAAGACACTGCATCCTCCCTAGGTAGCCTGTTGTAGAATTTAGTATCACTGCTGCGGGAAGGCATCCTTAAATTTATAAGGATAAACTTCTGAAAAACATATTGATCTGTGTGCTGATCTATGAAGGCAAGAAAATGAGCTACAATATGGGGAAATGGACTGGCCAGCAAGTTCCTATCTTTACACTGTCACCTGAGCTGCCCGGGACAAGTCATATCAGGCTAGAACAGCAGAGTAGGTGACCCTCAGACCTACTCTAGTATTGCAGTTCTTATGCTACCACAAAAATACAGCATTCACACCAACTGCCAGACACCAGGTCAGTTTTTCCAGCTGATCCTCTGTCTTATTATGTAAGAGACGCTGTTTGATTACTGCTCTCTGCTAACCTCTGCATAAATCAGCCATTAAGGACTAGAACAGAAATTGTTACTGAAAAGTCAATCAGTGTTTCAAAGATTTTTTAATACACAACCACATGTATATCAAAGTACATTAACCTGCCTGAGCCTATTGGAAAAGCTTTTATTAACAAACTCCATACAACCTAATAACAACACAGGAGAAAGGAGCAGTGGTCCAGGACTTGAGAGGGATAGCAAAAGTTAAATACAAATTTCTCAACTTCAGAAGTCATAAATGGTGTATTTAAGAAAGGGCATTATCCATTATTTGACCTACAAAGGTGAGTTTATCTCCTACACAGTTTAATTTCCATTTTGCTTTGGCTGACACATGTTCATAGAATCATAGAACCACAGAATATCCTGAGTTGAAAGAAACCCACAAGGATCAGGACAGGACAGCCCTGCCCAGGACAACCCCAGTAATCCCACCATGTGTCTGAGAGCATTCTCCAAATGCTTCTTGAGTTCTGTCAAGCTGGTGCTGTTACCACTTCCCTGGGAAGCCTGTTCCAGTGCCCATCCACCCTCTGGTGAAGAACCTTCTCCTAATATCCAACCTAAACCTCTCCCAACACAGCTTCATGCTGTTCCAAATTTCTTGTTTATGAGGTCTAGTGACACGTGAGGCCAGCGCAGGTGATCTATACCATTCCCTTCCCTTTCCTTTTCCCTTCCCTTTCCCTTTCCCTCTCTCTTTCCCATTCCCTTTCCCATAAAAATTTATAACTTCCACTGTGTTTGATGCTCATGGTCACAAGCTGCCTTGCAGATAATGCTGCCACTTGATGGTGCCCAAGGTTTGAAATTTGGGAAACTGCTGATACTGTGCAGTGACTCTGCTTGGGGCACACTTAGTATCAGGGAAGGAAATGTCTTATGCCATACAAATATGACAAGATGGATCCATCCCAAAATCAGATTAATCCCTTAGAAGAAAAACATGCCAACAAATGAGTTTCATGACTTGAAACTGCAAGAGGCTCCTGGAAAACCCCAGAGGTAGAGAAGGAGACATTAATTCAGCACTTCATCCAGTCGAAGTAACACAGTCTGCAGTCTGTCACATAATGCTGCATTCAAAGGCAGGATTTAGGAGACAGGTTCATTGCAAGGCTACAGCTGTGCCAATCTTCACATCAGAGTAAACCACATGGAAGACCTTAGCCTTAGGAAGGCTGCCTGAAATGAAAAGCAGCTATGAAAAGGCCCTTTTCATATCTCTTCTATTCTCACTCTCTATCTACCTATGTATGCATATACCTTTACCTACCAAGAAGGCATAGAAGATGGAACCAGACTCTTCCAAGAGGGGTACAGTGAAAGGTAACAGACACAAACTGAAACATGGGGAATTCTAATTAGATTTTTTTTTTTCATGAGGATAGTCAAACACTGAAATTGCATCAGAGAGGTTGTAGGATCTCTGTTTTTGGAGGTAGTGCTAATTTAACTGAAACAAGCCCTGAGTAACCTGCTAAAAACTGGTACTGCTTTGAGCAGCAAGTTGGACTATATCAACCCCACAAGTCACATCCATCCTAAATTATTCTGTGATTTTTCTTGGGTAAATTTAGAATCATACTGTAGGGCCTTATTAAATATTAATATATTTCTATAATACTTAAACTTACCCTCTGCACTGATCAAGAATGGAGACAGGCCGCCAGTACTCAGCTAAAAGGAATAACAGCACTACTCACAAAATACCCAAAAGGGCCAGCACCCACACTGGAGAGTTCTACTCAGAAACCTCCTCCAGGGCACTCGAAGAACACTTCATCCACCATGGTCCCAGTGTGTCCATGGAGATGCTATACACACCCAGCTGTGCTCAATAGACCTGTGACTATGGACCACTGGTTCCAGAGTGAAACCTTCTAGAATATGATGCACTGAAAGAAAGATTACTGGGGAGTTTTTAAAAGAAAAAATCCTATAGGATCTCAAAATGTATCTTATTCTATCTGAAGGACTAAGGCTTCAAATAGGAGGATAATTTCAAGGCATTCATTTAATCTTAAGAGAACACTGTGAGAAATAGGGAGTATTTACATATACTGAAATGATGATTTAAAGTGATATCTACTGATGCCCAAAGGTATTTTTGGGCCCATACTTTCTTCACTGACTGTCTATTTTTATGGAGTTGTTTGCCAACTACTGACAATCTGTTTAGAAATATCAGGGAACATGAAATCTGGAGGTGTATCAATGTGTGAGCGTCCACTCCAAAACCTCTGTGAAAATAACCTTCAGGGATGGCAATTGGCCAGAGATGCAGTTTGAAGCGAGCTAAGATAAGAATAAATATTCATGGCAGCTGAGGATTTTGCATTTAATACCATTCTGCTAATGCAGATAAATATTCAGATTTCCCTGGCTTCTAGAGAATAAACCCAGTTTAAAAGAGAAATCCACACAACAGTATTGGAATAACATTGCAACTGCTGGTAAGGCTTGGGGGGGATGTGTTATCCTAGTTTTTTACAGACTTATTTGAAATCTCAGCAATTGAAATATCTATATCAGACAACAGATGCAGAAAGAATCATGTCCTGGATCACTGCTGCCTATGGCAGAGGGATGGCTCTGCCTGTACCATACTGTTCAGCACTATGCTGTACTTCTGTCTTTCAGGACTGTACTTCATTCACAGGTAAAGCACCTCTCACTTATTTTCACATCTTTGCAATGAATAGTATAATCCAAAGGTAATATTTTACTACTTTTACTCCTACCCACTTGTCCCTGTGCTAGGGCAAATGTTTCTGTGGTATAAACCCCAAGCTCACAGTTGAGTGTAACTGACTTTGAACTGATGGTTACCTTAACAAGACTCAGTTTTTACAGGAAAGATACACAAATGAATTAGACTTAACCATGCTATTGCATCTGTCAACCATGTTACAGCAGCAGATCTACATAACTGCCTAACCAGGTAGGGCTTTCCTCTCCAGCCAACCAAGGAGACAGAGTTGCATCCTGTCCCCACCACATATTCAAGTCACTTCACAGGAAGAAGAGACCGCAGAAGAAATTATTCAAAGGGAAGCAGAATAAAAGAAAATTATTTCACTTCCTCTGCATATTCACAAGCAAAAGAGTAACTGTGTTCTACAGCCCATTATTAAAATTCTTTGCAACTAACCCCACCACAAGACACTTGCACCCCAGCTGGATGCTATGCGAGGCTGTGACTACAGGACCACTGAGAAGTCACTCCACTTTCTCACATAAAAGTTAGGAGCTTAATTCACATGCTTCAGAACATGAACTTCAAACTGTTTTCAACACACCTTCAGACTTCATGAAAGGAAATGAGCAAGATGACAGATGGACCAGTAGTTTGTTTTTTTCATGAAACAGCTCTCAGACAGCATTAGGTCACTGCTTCTCATTCCTTCTGTGCCATACCTTCACTTCTGGATATCTCTCTAGATTGAACACTCACACTTCCTCTTCCCTCCTGTGACTGTAGTTCCTGTAAAAGGTTCAAAAAGGAGGGCAAATACCTCCTAAAAAACTCTAGCTGTCACACTTCTGGCTGAACAAAAAGGGGCAAGAAGAATGGAACTGGAAGAGGAAGTAGAGGCATAGGGCAATGAGAGGCCAGGGTTTTTTCCCCAGCCTCCACTAGTCTTATGCAAATCACTTCCCTTATACACTGCTACATTGAAGTAATATTAAATTGTGGCGGCCTCTGGCAGGATTTCCAAAGTGCAATGCTCAGCTACCAGTATACAGGTTTGAGGCATCAAAGCACTCTGGAATTCAAGGTGTTCAACTCTCTTAGACATTAAACACAAATTTAAAAAGAATGAAGAGAAATATAAACAGAATCAGCACACTCATGATCTCTAGTTTAGAAGTTACCCTCAACATCAGAGCTATCAGAATAGCCCTGCCCATCCAGCTCATCAGCCTCTCTTCCTTTTAAAAGTATACCAGAGATCACAGCAGTCAATACATTTACCTCTCAGTTAACATATACTTATCCTAACCTGAATCTTTGCATGATCCTGAGAATGACTTGAAGACATACAGACCACAGGCTTCACCTTTGTGAAGAATACTGTTTACATGTGGGGGTGCATTTAGAGCAGTTACTTCTTTAAAAAGAATGGAAGGAGTGTTCCAGCAGCCAGTAAGCCGACCCTGCTGGGACTTCTGTCAGTGTTAGAGCCTTTGCTGCAACAAAGTCTCTCCAGGATCTCAGTGCCCACTATCTCTGTTGGAGAGTACACCAAGAGTCTGCCAAGAGAGAAAACGCTGCACAGAAGTGACAGTTACGGGACAAAGGGGAGCTCTGCACCTGACCCAAGGGGAGGATGGCTAATTTAACCTTCTGTCTTGTTTCAGTAGAAGTCCACAGTGCTTATCTCCACTTTGAATATTGTATTTACCATTCTCAATCTCTTAAACTGCTCAGCCAGTTGATGGTGATCCCTTAAACTAGAGCATCAGATCCAAACTGGGAATGGCTAGACAGGCAGATGGATTATGGCACTGACGAGGAGGTTTAGGCTGTGATTGGTTTCAAAGGCAGCCCATTCCAATCACTGTCCTCCTGTGAGTCTGGAAATGACTTGTAAAGACACTCAAGACCATCCCGCTGAGCCACCAGATTAAAAATAACAATACAGAAGCTGGGAAATGTTTAATATGTGAAAAGCAACTGATCTTAAGATATTTGAATGGCAAGTCCTCGAAGGTGCATCTGGCATGGGAAGGTGCATCTCTGGCACTCAACGTGGCCTGGCGGGCAAGCGGCCTGGCTCGCCGGTGGCTTACACGGGGAGCCTGCAGAGCCCTTGGCCTCCCCTCCCTTCCCGCCGCCCGCCAGGCTCCCCGTGCCTGCCTGCAGCGCCAGCCGGCAGCGCGGCATCCCGGTCCCGCAGCATCCAGGCCCAACCAGCACCGCCAAGCACATGCCAGAGCCTTTTCCATGGAGCCAGTTCTCCCTGGAGCCTCCAACTAACCAGACCCCCAGGGTTCGGGGCGGTTACAAGGCACAGATTTGGGAACTTCCGAAGAGAGCCGGGTGCTGACAAATAGCTCAGCGCTCTCCCCAGCCCTCCGCAAGCTGCAGCCTCGCACGGACCCCGGCTGGGCTTTGTTGCCCGGCTGGCCGACTGCAGGGGACCGCGGGCTGCCAAGAGCCCGCCCAGCCCCTCCGCCCAGGGCACGCTAGGTACAAAGGCAAAGCACAGACCTTCTCCCTGGCCTCTCCGCGGGGAGGCTGCGCTTGTCCTGCCGGCCGCGGCCGCCGTGCCGGCGGGGAGCTGGGGCCGGCCGCGGTGCCTCACCGGCTCCACATCGATCCGCCCTCCGGCAGCCTCGCTGCTCCGCTCTCCACCCCCTCCTTCCAGGGGCACAAAAACGGGGCTGAGGGGGGAACCTTTCTATTATTATTATTCTAATATATTGTGGGGGCTTGTGGTTCCTGCAGCCAGGCGGAAGTGAACCCGCTTTCGCCCCCCTCCTCCTTCCGCGATGCTCCGGGGCTGGATGCGGGCGGCCCCCGCAGCCCGGGGTCCGCTCCCGGGGCCCAGCGACCCGCAGCCCCGGGCGGCAGCGGCGACCGGTCCCTTGGTCCCCGAGCGGGGTGAGGAAGTAGTGCCGTCCCCGAGAGGCAGAGGTTACTTGAGAGGCAAAAAGCGGCAAATAATTTTCTCCACCTCAGTGATGGGCGGGCTGCCCGGTGCCCGCCGGGGTGCGTTCGGCGGCCCCAGAGCCCGCTGAAGGCAGCGGTGCCCTCAGTGACGCGCGGCCAGAGGAAAGGCTATAAAACGTAGCGAAATACACGTGTCCGCTGGCTCCGTAGTGACATCCCGCGGTGCGGGGACACCACTGCCGGCAGCCGGCTGAGCCTGGGGCTTACCCAGACCCCCGGAGCTTTGCGGGGTTACGCGCTGCCCGCTGGCTCCGTCCGGAGCAGCCGCGCACGCAGCCCGGAGCAGCGCCACGGGGTTCCCGCAAGGACCCCTATCACCATCAGTGGCTTGGTTTTAAACCAGCCTTCTGCCTAGTGCTGCTGCAGAGCTGCGCTGCTCTCGGGCACTGTGGGGATTTGTGCCTTACAAACGTGCCGCATCTTCCACAGAACGCCAGAGAGCAGCGAGGGCTCCGAGCTGAACTGTGCCGCTGGCTTCAGAGTGAGAGACACCAAATGAACATCCCTCTAACTAAGGCAAATGTTAATTTCTTAATTCAGCATGTGCCGTCATGCTGAATCAGACTTGCAGAACATCTCCCGTAGCCAAGAGGCACAGCAGAAATGAGGTGGTGAAACTCTATCCCTACCTAAGCCTTAGGTACTCTAGAGAACTCTGCTATCCACCCTTCCTGTCACACAGCACAATGGGATGCTCTGGTGGCCTGTGGCAGAAAAGACAATAGAAAAGACAGTGAAAAGGACTGGAACTCAGGGACCAAAACACCACAACTTGTCCATATACAGGAGGAGAGGGTGAAGTCAGCACTTAGGCACAGCTGAGCTGAGTGGATTACATCTTACAGGATGCTACTAGTAATGAGGACTTGGTGGCATCAACCTACAAATGTTTTCACAGCACCTGGCAAACTTGGTTAGATCCATGCCATCATGTTTATGAAGCTCAGATTGCCTGGACCAGAAAGATTAAGGCTAGCCTGGGCAGGCCTGAACACACAGTAACTGAAACACCTGATAATTGTTTCGTGGCATGTGGATGCAGGTGGTAGAGGGGTTGTAAAAGGCTCTTCTAAACTCTACTACAGGAGTAACTCATGTCAGATGGTGCACATGTTCACAAGAAATGACTGGGACACTCTTTACTGAGATCTCTGTTGTCCCCAGAAGACAACTGCTCTCAACATCATGGGAGAACTTAAACTCTGTAAAATTCTCTCTTGGGGGAACAGTGTAATGGTCAATGAAGATGATACCTCTTTGGTCTGGTGTCTTGTTTAGGACCTGCCATTCTGGACTGTGCAGATTCAACTCTTCTCAGTTTTGTGTTAAACATTTCCTTCACATCCCAACAGCAGCAGAGTTGCTTAGTCAGCTGCTGCATCTGTCTCACGGCCTTAGGGTGTCTGTGTCCTCCACGTTGCCACTGGATGGTTGAACAACCCTGTCAGCAGAAACGCCCTCTTCCAGGTGGGACTGGCCAGAAGATTGCAGCTCATCCGAAGGAGTGCACGCCTGGACACACTGGTGCATAAACTGTGGCTTGCACCTTAATTATTGCAATTCTCTGTGCTTTGAAATAAACCACAGCAGGTGTAAAATACAGCAGATGTCTGCTTAGCAAAGGAGAGCAGTGTGGTGCTTTGCTCACCCTAGGTTCCTACTAAGTGCAGACTTTGGTCTTCTTTTCTGATATTCAAAGCCTTTCATAATCTTCCATAGCCAGCTCCTGCTGGAGCACTGCCACCATTGACCAAGGGATGAGAAAAGACTGTGGGAGTTTCATATTTCCCAGGCAGTCTTTCTGCACTGAGGAACTTACTGATGCCTTTTCCTGGTGTTAAAATCAAGACTCAAACACGGTTAGAAGGGAAAAAGGGATTTTACCTTGGTATTTATTTTAAGGATCCTTAGGTGCACACGTCCAGGTCAAATGCACACCACAATGCACACCCCAAAAAGATCTGGTATAACATTATAGGTCTTACTAATTAGTATATCTATCAAAAATTCCCCAATGAGAGGCTCGAGTGAGCCCCTCTCCCCAAGGAACCTTCCTCTGGATGGTTCTATCTCAGTTTACAGAATGTGTTCCGGAGAGGACCTTGGGGTCTGGGGCACATTGACCTCTACCTACAAAGCTTCTAAAATATTTAGTCTCTTGGTTTGACAAACAAGTCCAAGAATGTAGGCAAAAGCACCAGGAACACAGAAGCTGCAAAAAGGCATAAAAGAGGTATTAAAAAAAGGCAAAAAATCTTCACGGCATCATTACTTTGCCTCACAGAGATAGAAATAACCCAGATCAGAATGCAGTCAGAAGCAAATGCAAAACTTCTCTCCTGGGCTTCATTTCTTCACACAAAATCATGCAAAGAATGCTAGTACCCAGCCCAACAAATCCAAGCCTATGAACTAACCGCTTGCTATTCCTCTTAGTGGCAAGATAGAAAGGTGGAGAAAGAAAGGCTTTTTTTTTCTGTTTTAAAATACTTGGGAAGACACAAGCACTGCAGAGATGGGAACCACTTAAATAAATATAAAGACATAGTGAGATAAATTAACGCATCTCTTGTAATCTAACAGTTTAAGAAAACCAATTTTAAAAAAATCAACAGTTTCATAAAACCACTAAAGTACTACTGATATTTCCAAGTTTTTAAAATTCTTCTCCAAAGTGTATGAATGTAGGAAATCAACCATCTACTGTCAGATTCCTCAACTCCATGAAAAAGAACGAGGCTGTGTGTGAAGCTGATGCAAACAAATCCATCGTAAAATTAAAGCAAATTGCCATTAACAATCTAACACAGACTATTACAAATTGCTCCTCACACCCCAAAACACATTGCTGATTTCCATTATATGTCAGCACACACATCCATCACTATCCTTCTTCCATCCCAGGGATCTCAAAACACCTCACAGACGGTGCTTAAATGAAGGCTTACAACACCTTCATTCTTTTTCCATTGTGAGCACAGAGATGTGCTGATCATCTAACAGGAAATATGAAAATGACTGGAAAGATGAAGGTGTCCTATCTGCATATATGTCTTGCTCTTCCTACTAGATAGCACTTCCAGCACATCTGCTGGTAATTAGAATAAGTTCTTTCCTTAAAGACTGCCCTGAGCCATCCACTGACAGCTTTGCAGTAAAATCAGGGCACAGAAGCAGTGTTTTGCTACATCTTAATGGATGATGCCATTCAGTTCTGTGTCTGAAGAGCCACATAGGAGCTATGGAGCAGCACTCGATATACTGTGAATTTACACAAGCTTTTGTTGGTTTTGAATGCTCATCTTTTGATACAGCCAGGTGATAGATATGGGATACAGTCAGCGATTTTCATACATCAGGGAATCCTACAAAACATACAGGAAGAGAACATAAGCACCCAGTGTATCAGCCACCATCTCATAGGCATGTTGTGTGTGCTCCGAGACCTCTCAGCAAAGCAGGCTTATCTGGGAAGTGGGAAAACAAATGTGCATTGGCCAGAGAGCTGTAGTAGGCCACTGAAGTACCCTTGGAAGTGTTGTCCCTTAAATGTGCAGGCAGGTTCAGCTTCCTCTCTTCCCTCTCCTCTTCAATACATGCACACACCCCATCTCCGTGTGATTTATGCTACAGTCCTGCTGTGATCTTTCTCTTCCATGCCCAGAGTACAAGCTGAGAGCAGGAGTCTGAGGAACAGGCAGCATTGGAGATTTGACAGCTCAGCCCTGAAAAATGTCCCCAGTTAAATTACAGAGACACCTACAGACCTCAAGGAGCTACCAAAACACACATGTCCAACAACACTGCCCATTAGAAAGGCAGCAGCTGTGCTACTCACTGTGTTCGGTTACTCTCTTCCGAGGAGAGAAGTGAAACTACCCAACAATCAGTCCCACAGCCCGTAACCCAGCCCTGCCTTGGGCTGAGGGCATGTGTAGAGCTTCACATGTGGAACATAAAGCTACCTGTGGCTATGGGCATTACGAATGTTAGAACAAAAGAGAGAGCTGGCTATAGCTGGTCACTTCTTGAGATCATGTATGGGCTACCTCTGTAACATCCTCTTCTATGTTCCTGGTTTTGTTTGAGTTTTTCTTCTAGAACTTGGTAACTGATGTCTCACTGTTATTATCAGTAATACTGTCAGTGTCTATAAAAAGTACATATTTCAACTGATAAATGCTACAATATGGAAAAACAACATGCTGTTAATAAAACACAGATGAATTCCCAAAGGAAATTAATGGTCTTAAAACCCACAAATTTGAGATAAAAATCCATTCTACTGCATTTCAAGTAATTACAAGATAAAAATGATGAAGACTGTTTCTTCTCAAAACTTGGCAATTTTTATATAATTCTACTGATATTCTTATTGAAAAATGGTGGTTTTATTCCCTACCACTTTTTTTTACTTTGTCCAGTACTGCAGCCAAACATCTGCATGTTAATTTACCAAAATAAGTTAATGGTTAGTAACTCAGGAGTTTCCAGAAAAGATCCCCACAGATATTTCCTAAGGAAAACTTTCTCTAAAGCTTTGTAAGGATGCACTTAGGAGGGGAGAAGACCGAAGAAATAGAAAGGTCCAGACAAAGCATCCATGTGATTGTTTGTATAAGTTGAGCTTTTCTCGTAAAAGCCTCAGAGGAGGATTTGGGACAAGTTTTCAGCTGAAGGCAATCAAAAGCTCCGTATGCATGTTTCACTCCGAACATGCCACTGTGACTAAAGAAAGCTGAGTGCAGGAAATGAGGCTAAAAGCAATGGCAAGGTAGCAGATAGTTCACTGCTCACAGGATTCATTCCTTTCTGTCTTTAGAGAGCTGCAGAGGAAAATTAATCATGATTATTACAGTTACACATTCTGAGCCTCTTCCTGCTCACATGTTGACCTATCTCTATACCGGAAAAATTCTTAAGAGCCAGCCCAGCTTCCCCAAGTATCTCCCAACAGACGGAATCCTGTATATCCAGGATTTAAGAGCCAAATCCCCCAAAAGCCCACTGTCTAAGCAGATACAACCCAGACAATTGCCAGCAAGCCTCCCAGGTCCTTGGCTTACACTGTGTCTGCATGCTGTTCCAGAGTAACGGAGAGGTGTCAGGCCTTGGGACTCTCCAGGAGCAGGTACAAAAAAGGCACATTACATTACCAGACTTTAGCAGCACTCCCACCAAATACCCTTTTGTTTATATTGCTGACAATCAGTTATCATGCACCAGGGTTGAGACAAAAAAATACTCCTGGCAAAAATAGTGTATTGACAGAATGATTTTTAAAAGATCTAAAAGAAGCCATGCAAATACATTTGTAAATAGTCTTACTATCCTCACAAGGCAATTACAGCTGTTAAGCGGAACAAATAAATGCAGAAAATGGCAAGTCCTAATTTTTAACTGATAATGAGTTTCTTGCAGGCAAGCTACACAGCTCTGGAGACTGAATCCTCAGACTATCCATAGATCATGGCTGCACAGAGAAAAAGGAGCAAGTTTCTCCACAGCAGTGCCTGAAGCCCAGGAATGACTTCCCCCAAAGGCAGTGAGGAAGTCTGGGTGCCAAGAAGAAAAATGACATGGTTTTATCTGCCTGTGACATACCTGCCAAAATGCACACCAGCTTTTTTTTCAGCTGCACTAGGAAGTGAAGGTGTTACTTTCTTACAGCATAAGGGTGTCACACAGTGAGTTCAGCACCACTGGCGTAAAAGTGGGGCACTCACAGGGGTACAAATTATGTTGGGATCAAGTTCTGTACTTTTCAGCCTGTGCTGGAAATAAACAACCTCTGAGTAGTGCTGACCTTCTTTTTCCAGACTCCATTAGTTACTGTACAATGTCAGGACATAACCCAAGCTTTGCATGCCCTGTGCTGCTATTAATTGCCAGCAACAGACATTCACCACAACGTACATGGCCAGATGAGCAAGGAATTGTGCAGCTTTTTCCTACGCAATACTTCCTCACCACCACTAAGGGACAGTGTTTCCTACATTTCTACTAAAAAGAATGTAATATCTGCAAGTTCAATTTTAATTAGCAATGGTTAATGCCTCCTTTTAGTGCTTGAAGTATTTTACTTTTCTATTAGGTTTGTTTGATAAGTTATTTCTTCACAATGCAGTGAATTATAGGCCCACTCAATGTACTTTCACTACCACTGACACACTGAAAGATAAAACAAATGTATTTAGTAAAGGTAATTCCTCCTATGAGCTCCTAAGCCTAAGAGGATGGCTAGTCTAAAATAAATGGTTTACAGTAAGGTTTTAATCAAAATGCATAAACAGCTTTGAAAAACACATCCCTTTTTGCATATTAATTTTTTCAAAATACATAATTTGGGTCTGTGAAAATCTCCTAAACTTTCCTCCTCTGTGTTGGCAATGCAAATACTGGACAATCTGCAAAATTATACTCTTTGATATACTGCTTCCTATTCTATTTATACCAGAGATATTTCCGCCACCAACTTCAGAGTGAAGATAATGTCTACTATATTCAGAGGCAGAACTCACTAGCAGTCCCATTTCTCCAGGCATATTTTGTGTTCCGGAAAACAGTTTCATCAGCCTGAAAGATTCTGATAAATAACCTTCTCTCAATCTTCCTTTAAAATATTCTGAGAATCCCACTCTCACCAGAAAGTAATTTAAATACAGTAAGGCTGCAGCCAAGTTTTTACAGGACAATATTGCAGAGGTACCTGGTTATCCTTATTTTCACACTCACACAAATAAGAAATGTCAATGAAGTAGTTGCTACAGTGATAACAAATGACTGTAGAAAGCCCAGTGCAGTATGATTGCAAGACCATATTTCAACACCTGTTTTTCTGGTGTCTCAAACATTTGAAGACATTGTTGACTACAAGATCAATCAATAGAGGTACACTCAAGCTGATAGTGTAGCTGCACAACCAAACTCCAATCTTCATTTCCTCTTTAGTGAGAGAAAGCACAAGGCACATCATATCCAATTAATAAAGGACAATTAAAAAAACCATCACGAGTCCCATGAACAGAAGGCTTCCCAGGTTCTGTACTCTTCTGAGTAGTACATCTAACCTTATCTGTGCAGATAACCCAGTGCAATTAGCCTCCACTGCTTCTAGCAGGCAACAGTGGCACAGCCAAGAAATAGATATTTTTAGCACCCATCCTCTAATCCTACCCTGTAATTAACTGCAGAGCCCCACAGATTTCTTCCTGATTAGCTATTCAGCTAATGAGAGGGTCCAGACTCAGCTACCATGGACCCTGAATTACCTGCCATTAATGGACAAGTCTTTGTGACCCCCAGAGCAAAGCACAGGTGCAGAGCTGTGCTGCAAAAGGGACACAAAGAGGAACAGGGGCCCCCATGCAAAGTGTACATGACTCTGCTGACTCCAGTCACACATATTGAATGTTTTGGATGGTTACACACGTGGGAGCAAAACCTGCCAGTTCCTGTATGGTCATTACCCAAGATATAAAATGTTTGGCTTTTAATTAAGATCTACAATATCAATGTCACAAAATGAGTCTGAAATTACAACAGCAAAAGCTGATCTGATTGTAAAAAGCTCAGCCATTCAATTGAAGGCCAATGCTTGGTCATAACCAGAGAAAAGTTGAGGTCAGGAGTCCAAGTTCAGGAGTGGAGAAAATAAGAAGCTGAAGGAAACATTATATCCTCCAATAATCCTTGCAGGAGATATGATTTCAGCATGAAAGGATGCAGTCCAGCTTTCAAGTCTCCAAGTAAAAATCATTCTACTATAACTCTGCTGTGAGATAAAAGCAGACATGTGATCTAGTAATACTGGCCTTTCCCTGGTGTTTTTATTGGTGCTGCCCTCCATATTAAAGAAAACAAACACTCTGCTTTTAATATTAAAGACAACTCCAACAGGTCTGCTTTAGAGAGCTTCTCTGTCTTAATCTATGCCTTGTAATATAGTTAGCCTTGTGTAAGTTTGGAAGATGGCCTGTTAAAATAAAAGTAAGCAGAAGATTGGCTTTTTAAAAAAAATTTACCCAGCTTTCGGAGGCTTTTGTTTGAGAGTTACTTTTTTTCAGTATCAGCTGCTTCTCCTTTCTCTTTTAAAGGGTCATGGTAGAAGAGTAAATAAGGCTGTCACCTCATACGTGGTTCTCCCATTTCTTAACTGAGAAAGAGGGAGATTTGAGTCCTTCTGAGATCTGAAATACCCAAAGAAATGCATAAATACATGAAAGAGCATGTTTTATAATAGCAACATAACTCAGTTGGTAGCATACTAAGCCAGGAACTTGAGACAAGGTCTGTTGTAATTCTGCTCTGAGCTGATGAGTACCTCCACACAAAGCATTTCCTCTCAGTGTGTCTCAGTTTCTCTGTTTCTAAAAAGGATAACCTGAAAAGTCCACAACTTTTCAAGTGTCTTCAGACAAGAGAGTGCAGTGTAACAGCAGTGCCAGCCATGAAATCACTCGATGAGCTAAGGGCTGGTTCCCCTCTTGTCCGCAGAGCCTCCAATGAAGCACCTATATTTGGGCAGAGCAATATAGAACAAAGAGCTGCTGGAAGTCCTGCTCCCTTCTCCCTTTTCATGCCTCTGGATTCAGGTGTAAGGATTGTTAAGGATGATACAGTAATAATAATTCTGCTCTGTACTGCATCACTGTACTGTCAGATGGCAATTGTAGAATCAGAATGGTTTGGGTTGGAAAGGAACCTAAAGATCATCTCATTCCAGACCTCTGCCATGAGCAGGACACCTTTTAGTTAGTAAACCAGATTGCTGAGAGCCTCATCCAACCTGGCCTTGCACACTTCCAGGGATGGGACATCCACAGCCACTCTGGGCAAGCTGTGCCAGTACCTCATCTCCCTTACATGGAAGAATTTCTTCTTAAAATCTAATCTAAACATATTCTGTGTCAGTGTAAAAACATTTCCCCATTTATTATTGATTTTCTTGTAATTAAATCAGATATTGTTACACATTCCTTATACCAGTTCTGTCAAGTGGTCAAAAACTGTGGCACAGAAGAACCAAAAAGTGAGTAATTGCTGTTGTTAATGAGTTCAAGTGAATTGAACTGGTGCTTTCTTGCCTGCTTCCTTTAGCCATGAATTTGACCTGCAAAATGTCTCGTGACCAATCAGTAGTATAATGTATCTCTGAATGCACAGAATAGGGTGGAACTATTCGAGGATAGAATCAGAAGGGAATTTTCCCCTCACGAAGTATAATCACATTGACTGATACATTACTTTTGTTATGGATATAATTCTGTCAACTGTTTCAGTTATTGAATGTTATTGAACAGAAAACCAGGAAGTCTTGTTAGCAGTTATGGATGACTGTGTCAATAGAAGAAAAGTAAAGGTGTATTTGCTGAAATGGAAGTTAGAAATATTTTCAATTCTCTTTTTGATATATTCTTGTCAGCTGCTTGTAAAAATGGACATCACAAATTACATCAATGATGAATACCTGGATGAGCTGGAGCACGAGACAGGATGCTGTTGTCCTGATCATTTCTGTGACTGAAGTAGGTCACACCCAACTTTGCAACATTAATAATATCCAGATTCTGGTTTTCCACAATGGAGTCCTCATTACTGTATTTAACACTATGTACTTGCCCATCATGACAACGGCCTGGAGAGAAGGCAGTGGATTAAAAATGAAAACATTGAGGAAACCATCTCTTCTACAGCTGGTGTGCCACAGCTGCTGCCCAAACCATATCCTCCTACAGGAGGGAGACAGTGGCCTTGGTAATTAGCCAGACTTGAAAACCTTCCTAGGGCACTCCTCCTCCTGAGAAGCACACGCAGATCAGGACAGGCTGTCTAAACACAGTGAGCCTCCTCTCCCTTGCTGGGTTATTTTCTTTCCCCCTAGGGGAGCTCCAGCCAGGGGAAACTCTGTAACAGAGGTGGCTTGGTTTCCTCCCTGTTTTTATAGCAAGAACAAGCTACAAAGGCACCCTTTCGATAATGTCCAGCCCTTCAAAGTCAAGTTCTCTGCAGTACTGAAACATTGGAAATTTCAGTTGTGTTTTCACTGCAGTTTTATCTAGCTACTGTATTTCTAACACAGCTGGAACAGCAGTACCCCGATTTGAAGTGTACTGATGTCAAGTAGACACCTTATGACTCCAGACTCTCTGCTCATTCCAAGGAGATGCCTAGATCCTCACTCTCACATGAAATAATGTAAGTTCAACAAGACAGAGATTTAACATCACTTGTGACTAGAGATCCAGTCTGGGCTTTCCACCTCTAGGACAGACAGGGACCCAAAGGAATAAAGGTCTCACCTCCTGGGACTTGGGCTCCAAGCAGCTGAACCCCTGCTCACTGCAGTTCAGATGCCAGGCCTGAAGGTACTTACAGGAAAATTGTATTGGCATTAAAAACATCAAAATTGGATTATACTTGGACACATGCTGGCAAAGTATTTGCAATGGATTCAGAATAGCTGAAAATTGGCCACATCCACATAATATTCCTAAAGTTGGATAAAATTTAACAGCAGTAAATTAGGAAACTTTGCCAACTCCAAAGCACTACCTCAAACTTGGGCCAAAACAATGCACAGGCACCCAAATGCTCTAGAGGGATTTTTCCCCTCTGCCAAAAACTGTTGATCAGATAAGAAAAGCTGGGCTATGGACCACAGGGATAGGGATGCTGTTTCTGGAGAAGGCTGGGCTTTGGAAAAGAGCCTTTTTGGCAAAAACTAAGGAAGCTACAATCAAAAACCTAAAATACTTGCAGAGCTCTGTGTAGAGGGCAAAGGATTGCAGCTGCTGAGGCATCTGAGGCATCAGTTCATCTGAAGAGCCCTCCGGACCATGAATGCTCTCCTTAGCCACTACTCTTGTGTCTGATGAGTCTGCAGAGGAAAACGGAAAACTGAATTGTTACAGTACATAGAAACATTCCTTTCATAGAGATATTTGGAGCATGATGAGAGGTGGGAGGGAGAGAAGAAGACAGAAAGAACAAAAAAGTGTTAAAGGGGTGAGACAAGCTGCTGGCACCTCTGTCTTTTGTCATGTCTCAGTCCTAGTGTCTGCTGAGCTAAACTGTGAAATCTATATTTATGTCACAGAGCTGGGAGGCTGCTCACACCCAGCAGTGCTCTTCCCAAGCACTTACACAGTGCCCTGCCTGGCTCCTGGCACTCCTCAAACCAGGGAGACCCTGTGAACCCACCCTGGAGAAGCAGCACAGCCTGTGAGAACCCTTCCCTTCACTTCAGGATTATTCTGTGCGATATTTAAAAGATTCTCGCCATCTCTTAGAAGTGAAGAGGGGGAGGATCTGTCTGATTGTATCTGTGACCCTGGCAACTCTTCACAAGCAGAGACAGCTGAGTCACTAATATTTAGAAAAATAACATAATTGACTGTATTCAGGCCTGTGGAGGACCCCTGCTGGGTATTCACAGTTAAGCATTAGCAACTCGGTCATTCCTGGCAGCCTTTGTGAAGGGTTGCCAGGGCTGTAGATTCAATTAGATGACCTCCGACAAACTGATTTCCACTGCAAATATCTTTTAAAAAATACATTAAATCCCCAGTAAATACAGTGAAATTGGAGGAGACAGCCCTTCCTACCTCATTGAATGTCCCAAATCACCCCACAGCCCCAGCTAGAGGCTTGCCTGGATGTTCTGCATACCCAGGCTCTATTATCACTGCTGCCTAATGTGATTTAGCCTTGTCTGTGGATTGCACTCTTTAAATCCGAGAATGTGACAGTGTCGCGGTTGGACGCAGATTAGGAAACAAAATGATGTTGAAAAGGTAAAAATATTTTCCTGTATCTTTCTTTTCCTTGACACTGGGCAGGGGTGACAATTCTTTTACGGCTCTTTTTTATCTTCAGACAGCTTTTTTTCCCAGCACTAACCATTGAATTGTTTTGATGTAAGAAGAACTAAGATAAATTACATCCAGTGTTTTGTGTTACTGATTACAATATGCTGCAAAAGTACATTACACTGAGCTGGAATATTTATTTTCTTCTTGGTAATCTATACTAAAGGTGATTCATGTGCCACTAAGGCATCCAGGAATGAGATTTTTTAATTCTGGCTTATGCATAGACTTTTATAATAAGCCTTACAATAAAACAAACAATGTGGACACTATTTGTAATGCTATCATAATAAAATCAGCTAACACCTAAATTACACTTCATAATTGCTTCTCATAATGTCTGCCTCCTTAGACTACAGGATTTCATTTCAGTCAACATACTCTGCCCTGCTAAATTGATTCTCAGCTCAACTATTTGTTTGCTGCTTTTTTATCCTAAATAATTCTGAACAACTATGAAACCCTCATCTTTCTTGCACACATCAGTGTTTGAGGAAATAGAAGGAAACAGAGAAGTGCTGGATTCTCAATAAGTCCTTCCAGAGAGAACCTTAATGAAAAAATGTTTTAAAATAATATGTCCTATTGTTGGGGTTACAATGAGAAATTAATTCAGTAGCAAAAAAAGTAACAGGATAACAGCTATTATGAAAATATTATCCAGAGAGCCATCAGCAAGCATTTTCTCACATGGCATTGTAATTATTCTTTCTACATGATGCAAAAGAATATAGTAAGGATATTTACAGAGAAGAAACTTTTCTTTACATATAGGGTAAATTGGTATATGGAACAGAGACACTGCATGGAGTTAAGTCTGATTTTTTTTCTCAATGTTCCCTGCTGAGCAGTGCCACAACTAATCAAGCTTTCTAGGTTTTAGTTAATTGCTGGACTCCAATAAATTGGTTTGTACTGGCACTGGTCCAGGTCTGATAATTTCACAGCCTTGCAAACTGCTGCATGTTCACACAAGAACCTTGAAAGCACGGAGCTGGGATAAAAAAGAATAAAAGAAACTCTTGTTCTGTGACGTTCCAATAATACTTTAAAAGCCAGCCCACTAGCAATAGGGTCTTCACTGTTTGTTTTTCTCTATGTATTTTATACTGATGTTTTTCATGATGAAATGAAATGCCCCCTTTCCTCACTTTAAACTTTTTTCTGTAGTTAGTTATTCTCAAAGAGCCATTTCTAATTTCACCATTATCCTCTTGGACATTTCCACTGTTCCCATTCCCTGCTGAAAATTAATTGTGACTTTTTGACACAGCTCAGCTATTTTTTCTGTCTCTCTGCAGTTTTGTTCATGTGAAAGGATCACCATCTTCTGGTGAAGGAAAGTTCAAGACTGGCTTTATGAACTAGACAAGAGAAAGAAGTAGTGTCCCACTCTGGCCTAACTCAGTGCTAGTGAGTGCCCTCAGTCAGTCGGACACTGAGGCGGAGGCCAGCTTGGATTTTCCTAAGCCTGCAGTCAGAATCAAGCAGGCTGGCATTAAGCAAATCAAGCTTTAGGGTCTGTTATGAATAGGTACACAATATTGTTATCAGTGGGAAAGACAGCTCCACAGCTATTAGTTCATTTTACAACTAAGCTCAGTTACATGGAGGACTTTTGTGTCCTCAGCTCTCACTGGTAGCAATGGGATCTGCAAGTCCTCAGCTGCTGGCAGGCTGTGGCTCCATGCTGGCACATATTTGACTTTATTCTCCCTAGAGAAGGCTCATTTGGCAAATTCAGTTTTACTAATGGATTTCAAAAGCACTCTCACACCAGCAAGTTTCTAAGCAAAAGAATTACATAATACCCGAGGTGTTCGGTAACGTCGTTGTTATTGTCTTTGGCTTACCAAGGCGAGATTAGCAGCACTAATCATGGTTTATAAAAGTATATTTGAATTGCAATTGGAGCCTCATTCAGCCTGCCTTGACTCCTTCTGTCATGCTTTGGGAGACAGGATTGACTGGGTTTATCTGGTGGATGCCAGCTGCGAAGAAATGCCTCGGCAAGTGGATCTTTATTATGGTATGATCAATTTGTAATATTTGTTCCTGTTTTTCTCATGCATTACAGGAGTAAGACCAAATCACTGGGATTCTTTTAAACTCCTGAAAATTTTTACCAAGTGGGATTCTAGTCAACAATTGCAATATCAAGAACAAACATTTGTTGTTTTTATGTGAACTATATCACCATCTGCTGTTTTCAAGAATATGTGCTAGTGAAAAAACAATGAAGGTGAAGCGATCCCGGAACTAAGAAATAATTACTTATACAGATTCTTTGATGCTGCTTTTCAATTGCTGAAAATAGGCACTGAGATGCTATTGCATGTTATATGGATTTACACTTTGCTGGAAGCATTAATTGGGTTTCCTGCCCCCAAAACACTGCCCATACAGGAATTATAGATGAAAGTTTGGACTGAAAGTTTTAACTTGCTATTCACGCAGCTCACAAATATACCAAAAACCCCTATATTCCTACAAATTGTCTTGAAGTCTTTGACATGAAAGATATAGAAGAGAATTATAGGATCATAATTACAGCTGCACACACACTGTGGTACTAACAGATTAGATTAGATTAGATTAGATTAGATTAGATTAGATTAGATTAGATTAGAAACATCTGCAGATAAGCACTTTGAGGAAATTATGAGCACATGTGAAATTCAAGAGGGCCTCACCTCTTGAGTGCATACACTTAATCTACACCTACACACTGGGATTCTCAACACCTCACCTAGCAGAGTGTCATTGACTCTAGGATGGAATGGAACATTGTGTGGTTCCCTTCTCTATTTTCATTGCTGCTGGTCTTGTGAGTCTCTTGTCACCTGCGTATTTGGAAGTGAAATTTAAAGACATATATTTTATTTGCATTTTTTGACAGAACAATGAAAAATTTTCAGCTACTCTTTAGTCCCATCTGAATATATCCACAAGAAGGTAATGATGAATTGGGCTGTAATTTGACATTTTCTGTAATGCTGTTGTTGTTTAGCAAACTGAATTGGAATCTCAGGGTCACTACATCCATCTGTCTCAATGGCAAGTAAATAAATGAATTTCTAGTGCTACAGGACTGACAATCCACTGTGGATGAAGTTCACAGAATGAACAGGAGGGTGGAGAATGCTCATGATCCTCCTATGCCATAATCACAAAATCATGCACATCGGAAGCCCTTTTTGTTGAACAGTATATGAGGAACATGCTTGGTGAACATCCAGATTTATATGATATCTAGGGGGGCTGATCCAAACCACAAAAAGTAATTTAGAGATTATTCTAAAATCCTAGGAATAATTTTTAGCATCTTAAGATACATTTTCCAAAGGGCTTCACTGAATTTATAGGAATGCCAAAACCAAAGGAATTCATTAAGCTAAGAACTTCCTTTCATACATTTTTAGAGTGAAAACTTGACCATAAATAAACAGAAGAAAAAAAAAAATAGACAGGGGTGTTGTGTCGTGTGTCTAGTATCTCTCAGACCTCAATGTCTGTTCCAATTAAGCAAACTCCACATAGTGTGTAAACATGTTAGCATTGGCATGAATATTTTATCCTGTTTTTTTTTCCCCTCACAAGAACTGAGAAATAATAGCAGGATACCTACATGCTGCTCAGTCACTGTGAGGCACAGCACAGGGACATGGACTTCTACTGTCAGTGTTACATTATTATCTGCTTATTATCTTTAATGAGAATTGCATGGATAAATATCTGTGCTTTTAAAAACTTAGGGCATCCTTCAATCTTTAATGCTCCCTATTGGGAGCAATTCTTTCCTGTCTGGACACTAGAATGCAGAGCATATTCAAGCAGTGAGTTCTGCTTGGCAGCATGAAGGGTAGCGACTGTGGATCTGTTGCTTCTCCAGAGCTCTCAGTGCCACCCGTTGCAGCAGCCCTGAAGTTCACAAGCTGCAGTAACAGCCCACTGCTGAGCAAGAGCACGGAGCAAGGGCTTTGCTAAGTCATCAGTACTGAGGTCTAAGGGGGGTAAGACAGACCCCTACCATGGGGCAGTATTAGCTGGGAGACAAGGCAAAGCATAACGGGCTGTGGTCACACATAAAGGGTAGTGGCTTGTCCATGTACCTCTTGGTGAGACTTGGCCAGAGCTGGGAGAAAAGGAACAGCTCAGGCATAGGTGCAGCACTACCAGGATCCAGGGGCACTGGCAAACCCTGCCACCCAACAAGGGCTGCTCACCAAGAGGCCACCTGTGAACATTCCATGCATGCACAATGTCCAGCATGTGCCACATTATCCTTTGACCTAATGACCATAAGCCTTGCTGCAACACTATGCCATGGAAAGATGAAGGACAAGAAACAGACACACCACCATTGTATGTGACAAGAGAGATGGCAGACTGCATCATCACTCCACAGCCCTCAGGGACATCCCTGCAAATGATAAACAGCTTGAGCAGCAGGACCAGGACTAGGAGTCAGACTAGAGCAGCCTGCCCTTGGAAGTCTGGATTTCCACCAAGATGCCAATTCAGTGAGTCCCAAACCCTCACTTGAGTGAAAGGCTCTTTCAGCCAATTCTCTACAACCTAAATCTGCCAGAGCAAGAAAAGAACACCAGTTCATAAATCTCTATGTTCAGCAAAGGTCTTGCACCTGAATTAGTATCTCCAGAGACCATCAGACAGCAGCATCTTCTGAAACAGTCTTACAGAATGCAGTGGAAAGTGCTGGCATCTCTAGCAACTTTCCCAAAGCACTCTTCAGGCCAAATAAGGAATTTATTTTCAAAGAATCCCTCTGCAAAAGAATTCAGGTCACACAGTCTATAGAAAATATTTCACTTCTCATTACTACTACACTGACTAGGCATAAAGAGTACTGCAACAATTACTGTTGTCTTTACACACACTGGACTTTGTATCAGCATGGAGAAGAAAACACAGGGGATAAACACTGGCTAGAGAAGACTGACACAGGTGGATAGCTGTGTTGGGTGGATTGCTCTGGAGGAGGTCTCTGCTGTAAAACTGAGGTCTGCCCAGGCTCAAAGCTGCATTTATTAAGGTCATGTTTCTGCTATCAACACAAACTATTAAGCCTGTCTACAAAGACCGGAGGATTCCTACTCACAAAGATTTGCAACAGGGTCAGTTCAGTCACACATCTGAGTGTCTATGTTATCCTTATGCAATTTATCTCATAGGCTGAGCCTGCGTGGTCTAACACAGCACAAACACCTAAAGGAGCAACATTTCTACAGCCCCACAATTTAGAAGCATATGCATGTGCTTAACTCTTTGCTCCATGAGCATAGATATCCCTCTGCAGGACTGGAGCTTGCACAGTGCAGGTGCTCTGCTTTCATGTGCAAATTAAAATCATACTTCTGATTCAGAGTTGCCATTTCTTTCTCTGTTTGCCCATCCCTGTTTCATACAGTGTCTCTTCCAAAATTATCAGCCTGCAGCAGTAGGCATCACATTGGGGACTAAGAGCTTTGAGCGATGATTTTTCCTTAGGAACGTGGATTACTGCTTGTGCACAGCAAGACAGAGTGGCAGAGTGACACAGAGGTAGGCATGAAGCAGTGTTTTCAAAATGCTTAGCTCCACAACTTTCTCTTTTCATTATTTAATATTTAGAGTTATAAAGTTGCATTTGACTGACACACAGCCTTGGTTACTCACAAAGTCACACTAAAAAAGCCTTAGTAAGTCATCTGTCCTTTCCTCATGCTAGTATGAGGTTTCACCATGCACTGTACCTTCAGTATTTTGTGCAGCTAAGGTACAATGGAAGAAACGAAAATACTGCTTGATTTTCAGCCTTCCGAAAATATCTAGTAAGCCTGAGAGGTGTATGACCTCCCAGCAGTGCTCCCCAAACACCCTGGTCCCAAACTAGGGGAAATAGGTTGTAATTTGTTTCTCCACATGATGTCTTTTCATACCTCACCCTTTTTCTCAGATCATTTGTCAAGAGTTCACTGATCTCTTCTTATTAGTTACAGGGGCTACAAGAAGACAGAAAAAGAATGTTTGACCAAGCATATAATGAGTCATGGGTTTAATTTAGTTCCACCAGAATCTCAATGTGACCTTGAAACCTTCTAACACAATAAATCAGACCAGAGGGTATCAGCAGAAGGTGTCTGGCAGATCCCAGTAGATGCTAACTCTGTCGGGTCTGCTCCGGGGGGCACCCCGCCTGGGAGAAGCCCATTAAAGAGCCGTCTCGGTGTGGAGTTCGCTCTCCAAGAAAGCCACCCGTGGGGCATTCTGTTACCGCGGAGGAAACTGTGGCCACGATCACCCAGCCCACAGCTCGTTTGAAGGCACCGGAGCACGGCTCCGCCGCCCGGGTGCGAGTCCCGCGGCCCGCAGGTGGTTCCGCGGCGGGAGGGCAGCCCGGAGGGCGGGCGGGCTCCGAGCCCCGTGTCCGGTGTCGCCCCTCTCCGCGGCCCCCCACGGCGGAGCGGCTCCACCCCGGCCGTGTCAGTCACGCCGCTGTGCCGGGCGGCGGGCGCGGGGCGCGGGCGAGGAGGGGGCCGGGGCGGAGGCGGACCTGCTCACCCCGCCTCCCGCCGCCGCTCGCTGCCGGCAGGGCTGCGGGGCAGGACCCGCCGCCGAGCATCCTCCGGCCGCGGGGCCTCGCTACGCTCCCCGCCGGGGCAGGAGGCGGTGGCAGGTGCCCCAGCCCGGGACCTTCCGGAGCGCCCGCCCCGAAGCGGCCCCGCAGCTCGGGCGTAGCGGATCCCTCCCTCTCCGCTCCCGTCCATCAGTCGGGAGTCGAGGGCCGGCGGCGGCGGCGGCAGGACCCCGTCGGTTCCCTGCGCGCCCCCTCACCACCGAAGCGAAGGGGACACCTAAAAGCCGCGGGAGACGATTATGGCGATGTGAGTGAGCAGCGGAGCCGCCTGGCCGGAGCGCCCCCGTCCCCCAGCGGAGCGCGGAGCTGCGGGGCTGCCCCAGCCCGAGCGCTGTTCACGGCGGTCTCCGAGCGGAGCGGCCTCCAGCCCTGGCCCAGGTTTGTGAGCTTTGCTGTCCGAGGGGAGGCCCCGGGGAAGGCGCGGTCCCGCTGCCGGAGCTCCGCCCGAGGCCGCGGCACAGACAGCCCAGCGCGGGGACCCGACGCCTGCCGGGCTTTCCGTCTGTCCCGTTTCGCCGGCCGATGTCCCGCCGCCCTCGGGGGCAGCGCCGGCACCTGGCCCGGCCCCGGGCAGGAGGGCGGCCCCGAGCCGAGCTCCCGGCCCGGCCCGGGCGGGGTGGCGGGCGCTCCCCGGGCCGGCGCCCAAGGGGCGGCTGTTCCGTCAGAGCTGCGAGAGCCGGGAGCCTCCGAGCGCGGCTCAGCGGGAGACCCGTCCGCGTACAGCCGCCCCACGACGGCAGCGGGGGGACGCGCTGCAGGGATAAAGCCTCGGAAAGAGCGGAGGGAGAGGGTTCGGGCTGCGGGTGATGGAGGGGGAGCGCGGCCGTCGGGGCTGAGCTGTCCCCGCCGCTGCATCGCCGCAGCCCCGCGCCTCGCAGCCTCTGCCAGCTGCCCTCGGCACTGCCATTTTTGCTTTTTGCGGTTTTTTTTTTCACTTATTGTAAAACGCGGCGACGCCGGACACTGCCTCTTGTAGTTACCAAACCGGGCTCTTTGGAGGGCGAGGCGTTAAACAGAGCCCCCTCTGCCTTATTTCACTAAGTAATTCATGTAAGATGGGGATCACTTCCATTGTTTCTACAATGCAGAAAACACACCAATAATTAACAGGTTAATCCTAACTGAGATTATTTAAATCCAGGAATATTTTTAGGACGTTGCCCTTTGGGGAAATAAAGGGAGTGTGCTAATAGTGAAAAGTATGTGTTTATATTTGGAGTAACAACAATACAGAAATTAAAGAGAATTAAGAAAGACATCAAAAGTCTCCATCCCATTTTTGTTATTAACTCCTCCATCTCACGTTACTGTGCAGCACTTCTGAGCACAAGCAGTCCAAGTTTTATAATGTTCTTAATTTTGAAGACGTGACATTTAAAATGGGTGGATTTTTGAGCCTTTCTATTCCAACTAACCAACGTAGCTAACAGATAAAGTGCTGCACAAAGGATAACCGTGTGCCATTTATAATTATTGTTTGCTTAAGCAATCTTATGAAGGCTGAAATACTTAAACATTCACATTTCTGCTATTCACAGTGATGTGCTACTGTTGTTCTCAGTGCATGCATGATGTCCTGGGACTAAATTATAAGGTTTTAATGTTAAACAGGTTTTTAAAAGGATGTTTGGCTTCAAAAATGTTCTATATGATTTGAATATGCTGAAAGGAAAAAATTACTTAAACTCTTCTTCTGAAATTGAAATTTTATTCTCAACTTGCAAAATAAATGGAAAATTATGTTTTGTTACTGAATAGGGACTGTGCTTTAAAGAATGCACTTTTTTAACATTTTCAGAGGCAATTTGCATTGTTTTGAATGAGCTTACTGAGTACAGAGTAGTGGCACAGGTTTGATTAGTTAAGGAAGATGTCCATTGTGGTTGCAGTTTGGGAGTATAGAGAATTCTTGAACAGTAAAGGCAACGAAGCTGCTGATAAAATCAGATAACACATTCTTTGTTACAGTATCCTAGGTCTCAACAGTCTTAATAGGAAGATTTTCTTTTTAAGGAATTCTTAACTTACTGTTTCATTTCTTTAAATTACCCACCACTTAATTTTCAATATACATATATAAAATATTACTTTTGCCTTGATTATGTGTGTGTTTGAACATATTTTTATGCAGTTCTGTTATTTACATGAGATCTGAAGAGGCCAAATTAGTTTACAAAACAGACTGTTCAATTTTCTAGTAGTCACTCTTTTGGGGTTTTTTAAACTTCTGTAAAACCAATAGCAAATCCATATCAAGTCTTTTAAAATCACACCCAAATACTTCCAACATTGTAAGTTATGGACAAGTACACTCTGGGAAGATAATACTTTTGTAATGAATGCTCATAAATATTGAAGCATCAAAGTAGCAGATCTTAAGTTGGGTTTATTTAAAAAAATCTACTTTAGTTAATTAGTTAATTATTTCCCTAAAATAATTCACTTGTCAAAAACCAGAAAAAGATAAACAGAATTGCACATGCAGCAAGTACAATACCAGTTCTGCACCACACAGAGAAGAATACATTAAGCTTTGCCCCACATGCAAGATTTTGACAAAAAAGCTCTACAGGAATTAAGATGACAAGTCATTCCCCCATTCTGCTCTTGGCTGTCAAGGCAGCAGAAGGGTTAACTCTAGAAAAATTAATTATACACAGTCCCAGAACAATAGTGGTTGGGAGAGGGGCGAAGGGGCGAGCTGAATAGTGGTGGAAGCCTATTAGATGTGGTGAGCAAAACCCCCAGTGGCTGCAGCAGGCCCAGTGGCTCACCCGGGATTTCCACAGTGCAGGGCCAGCACTCCAGGGACACCCAAGGTTAACTTTAGAATGAAGCAAACATGTTACAACTGACACCAAAGATACATCTGAAAGTGATGCTCTTCAAGAACATCTCCCAAACTAGTTTCTTGGGAAAGAGAACTTTTTAAGAATTTAGATTGTTTACTTGCCAGATTGCTTGGAAATAAAATAAGGACATTTTTAGAAGGAATATCCAGTTTTCAGCTTTCATGAATAGGAATGTGGCCCCTTTTCCGAAAATTAAATGATCTGAAGGCAAAGCTGTTACAATGAAAGGAAGATGCATGATACACACATTTTTTTTTGTTGTGGCAGTTTAGGATTTCTGTGTGTTGGATGAAATTAAGTATTTTAGAAGATTTTACTTTAATTAATTAAATATTTTTTTTCCCAACAGCTCAACATTCTCTACTTGGAGGCTCTTTCTTTTCCTTTTGGCGATAAAGATGAAAAGAAAGTGGATATTGGAGGATTTTAATTTTATCTTTTTTGGTGTGCTCTGCCTCCTTTTCATAGATGGAGGTAAACTAGAACAAATAAAACGTAAGTAGACTTCAAAAAAAGCTGTCACATTCATCTAAATTGGACATTTTCATTCTATTTTTATATGTGGCTCAGAAAAGAATATCCTAAACCTTCTAACATTCTTCCTCCTTCTAATCCTGTGTTTAGTGGAATCAGGTCACACCCACATTTGGGGTACATTTTCCTAAAGCTGTACAGGTTATAGTGCATTGTAAAGAACATAACACATCAGTTGGAGAATCTGTTTTATTTCAAATATCCTGAGTCAAGAGTGTGCTTAATTCCATTTAGTAACCTCTGTAAACATCTGACAGATTATCTGGAATCTGTCCCATGTGTAAGACTATTGTGCTGAAGTTTTCAGCTAGTGTAAAGCTCGTCCAAGACTGTTCTGTTGTGTTGTAAAAACAACCTCATATGAACTGGATTAGGTACATCCCTTGAGAAAATTAGGAGTCTAAGCACTGTCAAAAACTTGATGAGAAGAATTGAAAAGAATATAAACAAAATAAAGGGAGCATTTCTGCAAAGCCTGTCATCCATGGGAGATGTTAACACATTTCAGAAATCATGGCAAGGAGGAATAGCTACCCAAATAAGTCTAGAAGTTATTGACTGCTTCAGCCTTGTTACTAGGTCTCTGGAGTGCTCTCCCTACCTGCATAGGTTGGGTTTTGGCCTCCTTCTTACAAAAGATATTGTTTGCCCTTGAGAAGTCATTGAAATTTTTAGCCTCGGTCTCAGCAGCTTCTGCTTCCAAGGAAGTAGATGGAGTGGAAAGAGAGAGTGAGTTCTAGAAAGGCCCTCTGCTCCACTGAACTCACAGGGAGGTGAGTGAGTGTGCAGGAACCTTATCTGAAGAAAGAACAGTGTGAGAAATTAACAGACTCCAGTTGTCTACTTTTTCATATCATGTGTTTCATTTGTCATGCTTCTGTGTGAAGGGAAAGCAGATCACAGTTTCTATTAACAGTCCCTAGATCTTGATAGCTTCTTCTAGCCCAGTAAATCTGAAGAATACCCCTGGCTTGGATTATCACATGGAAGAGGAGTATTTTGTTATGATATCCTGAAGCATCTTCTATACTGAGGGTAATGAATTAAACTGAATTTGGATATCATTAAGATAACAGAAAGGAATTCTCACACAGAAACACATGAGAAACACCCTTTTATTGAAGAGATTGAAGGTTTAAATGTGACAGGGAGAGACAGGACAATAATGTCTGACAGGTATGTGGATTTCTGCAAATCTGCAACTGCAAGATCAAAAGTGCTTAGGGAACAAAAAGATCTTAAAATATTTTGAAAGCTGATGCATCAATCATTTCAACATCTCTCTGCAGTACAACCTGGGATTTTCCTGAGTTGGACCAATTGCTTTGGTTTTGCAATGAAAAGGTTTTGTTTCCTATAAGCCTGCCTGAGTGAACATGCACTTTAATTTTCTTTCTTAAACAGGTGAAAGGATAAATTCACCTGTATGAAAGCCATTTTATCATCATTTCAGGAGCTGCAATTTTTGAAAAATGGGAGGCCATGTAATTTATTTTGATTTGGGAGTTTAGAAAAAAAAGCATGTGAAATTAAGGGTGCTTCTGTTGTGTGATTCTCCAGGAAAAGAAAAAGTAGTTTACAGCAAACTCTGCACACCTAAATACACTTTGTAAGCATGGAATGGAAATTTTCATTCATAGGTCTTTCAATTCTTTACTGTTTTACAGATTCAGATACATACTGTGTGTTTCAAGATAAGAAGTACCGTGTGGGAGAAAGATGGCATCCTTATCTAGAGCCCTATGGCCTTGTTTACTGCGTTAATTGTCTTTGCTCAGAGGTAGGACTGCTGAGTTATTGATCCTACAACTTCTACTTGCTTCACTGACTATAATCCTTTCTGTTGGAGCTACAATTTGACAAAGCCCAAACCTCTTTCACTACTGGGTCCTGGTCATGCTTCAGGAAATTGAGACAGGTGATCCTAGTGAAGGGAGAATAACAGAGAAGGCCAATATTGGCAAGTAATACTCGCATGGCATAGGCAAAACAGCTCCTTAACTAGCCAGAAGCTTTGTGGATGCTGGGCATTACATCTTGACAGATCAGGCCCCATTACCTAAGTATAATCCTTGCAGTTCCATCAATATGGATGATTATGGTGAACCTGAATTTGGTACTTTGATCTGTGTACAGTGCCAACATCTTCCAGTCAAAGCATCTGCTGCCCTAAAGTGCTGAAGGAACAGGCTTGGATATCACTGTTAGTAAAAGTCAGTCAAAGAAGAATGAGATGATGAAACATGAGAAAAGGTTGTGGGGAGCAGAGAGAATTGGATAGAACATGAAAGGGCTCCCATCAGTTGATGGCTGATGCAAAAACACAGCAGTCAGAGATCCCCCTAGTATGTCATATATGGCTGGGGGGAGGCACAAAAATGAGGGCAGTGTATGTCCCTTAGAGTATTTAAAATAAACAATAAGGGATCTTAATCACTAACATATGAGACACTCCAGATGCTGAGTTCTGTCTGCTGTATTTAATGCAGAATAAAGTATTCCTGGCTATTTTCCCTGCCTGCAAGTGTAAAATATTGGGCCCCTGTGCAGCATTTGCTCTGAGGGAATCTGCTACTACAATTCAGTGCAGAGATGCACAAACAGTAGTCCCACAAGTTTAGCTGCAGAATGCAGCTGTGAGAGAAAAAATAATATAGTAGGAAGGAAAGGAAAAGTCTTTGTTTCAAGCAAAAAGGAGTATCTAGTCAATTTTGCTGATGTATATGCAAAGTTGAAAACTTCCTCAGAGTCTGTGTGGAGTGAAATGCTCATTAAATCACTGGAAGGATGTGTCTTGGGTGGGGGAAAAATTAACAGGAAGCCCTAGAGATCTGGATACAAATAATTGCTTGATGATTTTTGGGGAGGTGTTAGACAGTCTGGAGGAAAGGGAAAGTGCCTGGTCAGCTCCTCTAGAGAACAGCACTGCTGAGACCCAGGCACACACACACACACACACACACACACACACACACACATACACACATTATGAGCCTCCAAAAAAAGGTCTGTTTTGTTTTTTAACTTGGGCACAGAAGACAAAGTGACAGTTCAGGGCAGCAGGTTTAGTAAAGAATGAAACTGCTTATAGTAGTTCCCAGTACATGCAGCTCAGAAGTTGATAGGACTCTACTCCCTTGTCCACTATGTTTTACCTTCGGTGTACATGAGGGTGCAAAATGCAAGCTGGGATTACTTCAGCAGTGAGGATGCTGAGGGATCTCTTGGATGTGACTCTTGTCTGGAAGGAAGATTCTGAATAACAACTGCAGCCATCCAGCCACTCATTTGAGCTTTGTCCTGGCCAAAGTCATGCCCTCAGAGCACTGACCTACAATAAAAGCTCCTGAAGCTTCATCAGTTTAATGAAGTTTCCTTCAGGAAACCCTCAATGATTTACAGCTTTGACAAAATAAAGGCATTAGAAAACATGTCATGGCATAACACAAGCACAGATCATAAACCAAAAATGACAGCGTAGAAGAGTAAAGTAACGTGTGCCACAGATAGCAAGTAAGAGAGACCTGAGTGTAAACCATGTATGATTCCCTGGAAGGTAGGCAAGGGATCTGTGCAGAGTCTGATGCAGTGACTGATTCCCTCACACTGCAGAGAAAAGCAAAATAATCCCTGAAGGTCTTCATGGCCAGTGTGATGTCTTTGCTGGCCACAAACATTGTGATCTGCATGATGTCTGCACAAAACAAGTCACATCAGCCAGGCAGCAGACAGAGATCTCTGCCCTGTCTCTAAAGTCTGTATATCCATCCCCCCAGCACACTCACTTCTGATGTTTAAGAAAAAGGTGAGACAAATTAACTAAACAGAGACCAAATTATTCAGCCTGGCATTAAAAATAAAAAAGCTTTCCTGTTTTTGTGTGTATATAGTATTGTATTTTTACAAGTTATAATTTACATACTTAAACCAGAATAAAACTAAACATAATTCAGTGTTCTCACCCTGTTCCCCCTTCGTTTTACAACCCTTCCTCCCCTCCCCCCCAGTTCACAGTGGAGCCTGTTGACTGTTACTGTCAAGTAAATTTGAGCACTCACAATTTGTTAGATAATTATTTTACTCCTTAAAATGCAGCAGTTTTTTGCTTTTGCTTGTGTTCATAGTCATATCTCTGCAGGGTTAAATAACTGCTCTCCACATACAGCACTGATAGCCCAGCTTGGGAAGAGAGATGCATCAACACACTTTGGTACTTGATGCAGAAATGTGACCTTGGCCCTGCGTCAGAGAGACTGACCAGTGCTTGAGTCCTGCTCTGGTCAGTGGAGTTGCTCTCCCAAATATCACTGTGAACATAGGAGTAAGATCAGTCTCACTAAGCATAAGATCAGTTAAAATAGTTTTGTCCTGCTGCAGACAGTGGAGTCTGGCCAGCAGCATGGAGCAGAAAAGTTGGCCTGCAGAATTTTATCATAGCTGACCATGCACAGAAAGTAAACATTCCCCTCAGGAGATTCTGCAGGACTCAAACTGAAAAAGAGTGAGGCCATGGAACTGAACAAGTCAGCAACATGGAGCCAGGTCAGCAGGCAGTGCCAGCCTTTTCTCTACAGCAGTGTTTCACAGGCTCCCATGTCTGCTGGGCAAGGAGCTGTGCAGACCAGGGATAGTCCCTATTCTGTGAAGCTTCTGCAGTCTAAAATTTGCTCCTCTTCTACAAAATCAGTATATTTCATTTCAGTTCTCATTGGAAAGCAATGGTGATATCATTTTTAGTGTCTCTTTGCAAAGCAGATGCACAACTGTAGTTTGTGGCTAGCAATGATCTAACAGTAGGATTCCAGCCTGTGGTCTGCAGATATTTATCAATGAATTATTTTGAAAGAGATGACTAGAAAGGCCTATACATCTTCTGTCTATGGAAGTCTGCACATCCACTGAAAACATTTCAGTGCTCCAGAAGGCATATGAAAATAAAGTGGGTTTAGTCCTGACATGACCTAAAACTACAGTCATAACTTAATGTCTGTGTTCATGCTGAAAGATCTTTCTTGCTATCAACATGAGCAACTCAGAGGTAAATTAAGAGGATGAATTATAGACAGGAAATGGGAATTTGAAATGGATGGACTTTTCTGGTTACAGACACTGGAGAATGAAAATTCCCAGTGTTTTAATTATAAATCAAACTTAGATGTGGTCAAATAGAATATTATGTTAATGACATGAATAATGAACCCTATTCCCAAGACTTAACTCATATTTCTTAGAAAAATGGCTACTTACCAACTGGTGTTTTTTGTCTACTGGGAAAACAATAAAATGAAAAAAGACTCTCCACAGTTTTCAGGAACAATTACAGATGCTATTGTCTCTTGTGGTCGTGAACTAACCCTCAGTAGGGGATATCTCAGAGACCTACCATTTATCCATGCCTTAGTTTTGGAAATGCAATTCCTAAGCATAATCTGCTCAAAAGAAAAAGACAAATGAAAGAAAAAGAGTCATGGAGATTGTTGCCATTCATTTTTAGACACTTCCTCTGATTTTAAGGTTTGTAAGGATTTCTGACCTCCAGCATAAATTCAAAGGAAGTATCTGGGCTTACTTTGGTGTGGGTGAAACCAGAATGTTGTAAAAAGCATTTAAAAAAAATATTTGGATGTAGAATAAACAACACAGAAATTTGTAAGACAGTCCATTTCATTAATATACTATGTACTATGTTCCACCTGCAGAATGGAAATGTTTTGTGCAGCAGAATAAGATGCCCAAGTCTACACTGTGCTTCCCCTGTGCATGTACCACAGCTGTGTTGCCCACGATGCCCAGGTAATTCCTATTAGTGACAAATAGTCCTTTCTGAAATAGTTATTTAATATGCAGAGTAACAACAAACTTAAATATCTGTGCTTGAAAACTTCTGTGAAGTAAACATCCTCCTGTATCCCTTCAGGTCATGAGAGGCTTGTCCTTCTGTAAGTTACAGTATTTTCCATGGTGTTTTCTGTTTAGGAAATCAGAAGTACAGATTTGTGAAGGGATCAGGTAAGCTACCAAGTCCAATCCCCTACATACCAGGCAGAAAGTAGCAGAAGTTTCATCAACTGTCCATTCCTGACTCCTTGTCTCTAAATTCTATCACAATAAAACACCATCCCACAAATTTCCTAGGTTTCAGGTTTTGGTGCTTGTCATAAGAGCAGACCAAAATATATGGTTATTTGCAATGGCTCTCTGTTAACAAGCAATTCAAAATTGCTGTGGCAAATGTGCCTTTGTATAGTGTCACTGTACAACCAGTCTGGTAACATTTGCCTTTTACATCTCAGGTCCAGGCATGGCTCCATAATTAGTAGAGACTGTTGTAAATCATAGAAGCAGTGCTGTAGAAGTTTATGACTATATAAATCCAATTGGATACTGTACAGTAAATTCTCCAGACTGTACATTTATTATATGCTCATTATTAAGAGCCACTGTATGAAAGAGACTAAGCAGGATCTTTCACGAGCTTGTTCCAGCATTCCCGACATGGCCTAATGGCTGGTAGATTTGACTGGAGCTTTTCCCTAAATGTCTGTCTTAGTGGCACCCCACATTTACATTTATAAAAGAGTATTCATGCAGCATCATAGAAAGGGGTTTTATTTGACTTTCTCCAAAGAGTTTAATTGTCTGAGGAAAACAGCTGTTCTCTGACCAAAACCTGTGAGCAGGAGGCAGTAAGTACACAATGGCAGAGGGACATGAGTGCACAAGAAGGTTGCTGTTCAGCTGGGATGGATGTGTTTACTGCACTTACTGGGTGATAAATGGCATCTACACATCACTTTTGGGTAAGATTCATCTTCCCCAACAATTATATGCGCTCTCTATCAGATTTGTGTATCAATATCTGATCTATGTATCTAGAAGTCTTTTTTAACCAGTGACAAGGAAGAACCACTTCAAGCATATAACTCATCTGATGCTGTGATGCTGCTTTTTTGTCCTAGGATGAGATTGAGCCCATCCAACTTTAAATCAAACTCTTTGGCATCCAGCTGATGACTGGAGTTTTATTTGTGATGGTATAATATGTAGGAAAGAAAATTTGTAAGGCAGAATGCTTTCTTTGGCCAGCTAGAACTTAGTAAAATGGTAAGGTGCTGGGAACACAAACCCTTCTTTTGTTTCCAGATCAAAAGAAGGACTGGTGTGCTGGTGTGCCCAAAATCTGGCCTGTTTTTTCAGCTAATTTGAACTTCAGTTGGCAAAACAATCCTCTAGATACCCTTTAGAGCTGTTGGAAACATGAGAGTGACTCATCCTGTTACCCAGAATGAGAAGACTTTTTCCCTGGAGATGCCTGTCACTCTCCACTGATTATTGAGGGAGCACAGGAAAACAGCTTACACTGGATGCTTACTTTTTGACAGTTTGAGTTAAATCACAGAAGTCCTACTCAATAATTGGCATCTGCAGTCAGGAATGTTTTGTATTCTTTTTTAGTATCTCTGTACAGTATCTACTATAGAATCATAAATGCTTCTAGATTGATTGGTTTTGCTTGAAGTGCTCCTTCGCAAAGAACTGTTTTGGCTTTTTTCTGTTCATGAGTTGCAAATTTCATTATACCTATGAAGATTTCAAAACATTCTACAGTGGTCTAGTAAGGAAGAGTAAGGCTGCCTCAAATCCATCATATCAAATTAAGTTCTTCCTATTCATAGTCTTCATCTGGAATTTTGTACTCTGTGTTTAAACTAATAAATATGGAAAATTATCAGAATGAGCCTTTCCTGAATTGTGATCTATTATCTTCTCTTAGCTGCTCCTAAAGTCTGTTTGTAATCAATCTGCTACAAATGTCATCCCATTATATTGCTAGCTGTTCACTATCTCATTAAAAATGAGAGTCCCACTAAGGTCTGTTTTTCCTCTAATTGAATCTGTAAAAATATTAGGCAAAAGAGAATGAGTAGTCTCTTGTGGTTTCAGGGGTTATTTGCATTCTGCTTTCTGCAGTGATTATGTGTATCATATTTGGTGCTCTATCTTCAGTGGTAAATATTCATGCCCAATCTGAATAGGATCTCAAGCATTCCTGGAGATCTTAGGCCAGCTTTCCATTCCTATGTGTCTGGCATACAATGTCTTTTGTGCAACATGCCATGATAAAGGAAATTCACTTCTCTGGTTTTCCTGGTTATTTTTAATGGAATGTGTGAGAGCTTTGGCCATTGGCCATCCACGTGAATTACTCTCATAAATGCTCATTATATTCTGTCACATATGTTTCCCTTCCATTTCTCAAGCTGCATTATAGAAATGAGTCGTGCTAGTCAGAATGACCTGGGGCTCTTCTCTTGCCTCTCTGCAGGCCTTGTAGAATGTAACTGCCCAAATCACTGCCTTATTATTTAATGAAGTAGAGGTAATGCCAGGAGGCAGCAACTTTCATTGGACGCTGACCTTCTTAGCTACCTAAGTGGAGGAGCTGTTGAAGGGATTCCTTTGAGAAAAGCTGGCACTGCTCTCCTCTTGAAATTAATGTCTCCTACATCCACAGTGACACTGGACTCACTGACACAAAGAGAAGCAGTGTTTGTATCCTGTCTCCCTGGCACCAGACACCGTGAATCTTAAGTAGTTTTTAGACATATGTTATGAAGCATCTTCTACTTTCATCAGTGGTTCACCAGCTTCTGCCATAGATTCACTGCTAACTTTTCTTTTTTTTTTTCAACCTATTCTTTCTAGCATTGGCAAAATCCAGACCTTGTGTCTTATAAAGATCTAGCTATTCCTTCCTTTTGCAGCTCTGAAAAGTAGTTTACTGTCTGAATTGTATTCTTATCATCACACATATATAAGCAAAAATACTAGGGTCACATGAATTGGGGCTCGTTTCACACATCAGTGAGACCCAAAGGACATCTCATGCTTCTGAGCTTGATCTCCTTCCTTCTGCCTCAGGATGTTCTGGGCATCATCAGAGGAGAGGTGATTTGTAGTCAGGGAAAGAATTCACTGTCATTTTTAGATCTGGATCAGCTCTTGACCTAGAGTGGACTTCAGAGCTATTGACTCCTGTCATGAAAATAAACTTCATGTACAAGTTCTTGGAGCATTTAACTATGGCTGTCATTTATGGCACTTCTGTGGACAGTGCCTTTAAAGCTGGAACATCTATTGTAGATAGTATCATTTCTACATTCAACAATTATGAATCAAAGCATTTAGAGTCTAGTTAAAGATCAAATATGTAAACCTAAGAAAAGCTTACATCAGAAGCAAAGATTCACAACTGCAGGATTTAGAAAGGTTTTCCACATTCCACTTGCTGGTTTGATTTCTCAGCAGATAAGGCTGCACGCTGATGCATGAATCAGCCCATCTGGCTCCAGTGTTTTTTAAGCTTGCTGCCCTGACTAAACACACTGTCTTCCAAGAACATTCATTATTAGTAACATGTTTAAATTTAAGCTCCTTTGGTACTATGGGGTTTTTTTATCAAATTCAAACCACTTTTCTGATGTACTTTTGTTCTTCTTTAGATACAGAAATGCCAGGTGGTACCTATATACATAGCTGGTCTAAAGATGGACCAGATGAGGTGTCTCACAACAGTGGTCTGAGAACATCACTTAAAAGTAAATGAGGCTCTCTCTGCAGGGTAGACTGCAGCATGACTCAGTAATACCTGACTCTTTGAACTAGCTATTTTAGATCCTGGGACAGCACAGAACTCACTGCACTGCAAAACTTGCTGAAGGTGCAGGAAAAATGTGCCTGCCATGAGCTCAGTGCTACCTTCACTCAGTAAATGAGCTAGTCCAGGTGACACCCTGCACTCTGCAACGTAGATAAAGACTCAGCCTTGCAAGGTGCAGGGCATGTACAGCACCAGTTGACCTAACAGACATTTTATAAGTAAATACAGAACATGTGTGTAGTGCAGCTCATCTCACACTGAATTACAACCAAAATCTTCAACCCTGCCTGTTGGAATGCTCTGGTGGAGTGTTTTTTCCATTGCAGAATGCACATACATTAAACCATTTGGTGAAGAGGCTTTAGGTTCTACCCAGCTCACACACCAGAGCTCCCAAGCTCTCAGTTCTAGTCTTCTCACACTTCCATTTACAAACATTTTTGGGATGGAGGAAGGGATACTCTGCCCAGCTCTTCCATTCTCTGTGCAGCTCTTCTTGCTACCACCTACCCTTCTCAGATCAGCAAGTGAGAGTCCTAACAATGGGTAGTTGTCAGATAGTTCAAATTAATTATTTATTTGGAAGTAAATTTCAGAAATATAATGGCACAGGCATTCCAAGGAGATGTCTCATTCTTTCCTATTGATGTGTTCTTAGATAATTTGTTCTGGTTTGTGATTTGCCTTTGTCACTACCTTCACAAGCAGTGTTTGCTATCACAACCAGATTGAGGTTATCGCTTGTTTTTATTCTGCTTTTTTGACCATAAAAATTAAAAAAAAAATCTATCTGTATATCAGCATCCAAAATGCATTGAAAAAATACACATCTTCCCACATGGATGACAGAACTTCCATTCTTTGGACTGACATGATAGGATAGGATAAGCTGCTCAGAATTTTTCCAAGATAACTTCCAAGACCTTCAAAGAGGCTTCAGAGAGGACTCCGAATGCACCAAAGCTTCATTTAATTTGTTTCCTTGGCAGGAGAGTGATTGGTGGATTCATATAATCGTTGAACTTGAGAGCAGGAATTAAAGTAGAGCAACCTAGAAAGTGTTTTATGAGTCCTTCAGAGTTGCTGGGCAATTGATGGGCAATTTTTTATGCAACTATAAAAGAAAACACAGGAAATTAAGCTGCGGAAAATATATTAAAATAATGTGAAGAGCTTGACTTAGCCCTAGAAAGCTAAAACACAACCAACAGCCTTTTGAATGTTTAAACTGAAACTACATCTTTGCCTTGAATCTGTATGGAAGTTCAGAGTGTCTAGATAAGGTGCTAGTAGTTCCTTCAAGCAATGAATTTCATACACTTTCTACCTTCTGACCATATTAAAGACTAGCTGTGGTGATTAACTCTGAATTACCCTGGAGTTTTGAGAGCTTAACCTGGTCCTTGAAGCTATTTTAATGTAAAGCATTTTGTGACTTAATATCGTTGACACCTGCACCTCCAAGAGGCACATATGGATTTTGTTTAGAACTTGTGTTTGCAGTTTTTGGATAGTGCACAACTTTTCCATCCACATTTATTGTCAGCCTCCACCACTACTTTAAAGACAACTTCATTGCACAGCTTTGGTTGTTTTTTAAAGGAACCTTCACACATCATCTATGTTTCTTTAAATCACAGATTTGTAATAATTTGGATTGTGATGCATGACTGAGGGAAAAGGCTAAATGCACATGGACTGAGGCTTGATCCACATTCTGCTGTAGTCAGTCAACAGATTTCTGCTAACTTTGATCGTTTTTGGACTCAGTCTTCTATGAGAACAGATGCAGTTACTGACTATGATATAGTCCCTCTCTCTAGCAATACTAAGGAATATGGTAGAAATATGTGACAGAAGATGAAAGGGGAAACTGCCTTTTTGCTGTGCCACACAGAGTAGGTGTTTGGGCCAGGTTCCAAATCTGTTTAGTTCAATGGACTTTAGATCAGACCTTGAGGTGACACATTTGTGTAGAGTGGAAACAAAACTGGAGGGAAGAAATTAAGCAAAAGAATTTTTAATAGGAAATAAATCCATTTGGTCTCTTATGCTGTGCTACAAATTCCCAAGGACCTCTGGCCACAAAGGTTGTTTAAAATAGTCCTAACTGACCCCTAGAAGATAACCTTGCACCAAAACATTGTAAGAGGTTTTCTTATCTGAGGTTCCTGTATTTTTATGAGATGATGAATCAGGACTTAGTTCTAGTGATGAAGTAGCTCTAGAATATTTGCGTTTTACCCTACTAGATGTGACAGTAATAAAAACTTTCTTACCACTGTAAAAAAAAGTCTCCTTTCAGCAGCTGGTGGTTTTGACCTTGAAACAGCCAGTTTGCAATAGCAGTTTTTTTCCTCCATGTGCTGCTGACTCTCTGAGCTCAGTTTAGATATTCAGCCCTGAAGCTGCACTAGGAGATGGACAAAGAACTGAGTCGATGGTGCTGACAGGTTTCCTGCCTTTCTGAGGCAAAGGTATGCAAGAGGCTTTTACAGATACTGAGGATAGTTTGGCAGATGGGAACATTTCTGGAAATAACAGAGCACATTTTATCCCAAGCCACCATGAAACTTGTGCTCCACAATGTCCCTCACTGCCTGTAAGACAGAGATTCCCTGTCTACTCTCTTTTCTTTAGCACCTCTGCATTTGGCCCCTCTCATCAAGTAACCCCAGCACAGCACCTCATACTCAAGTGGCCAAAATATGGTCACAGAACCTTTCCTGCACTGGAGGTCTTTCTGGGGACATGAACCACAGCAGCAGAGTGAGGAAATCCATGTTCCCAGCTATCTGCTTGTTTGCACTGGCCTTTCTGGTACAAATGGGTCAGCAGACAAACATTAATTGGATCTCTGAGTACAAAGCAAACCTGTAGTTGTTGCTGTACCTTAGTTTCACTGGAACTGCAGGAAAATAGGCAAGTGCTCTGTGTTATATAAAGTACTACTATTTCTGCATGAAATGCACTGCATAAACACAGAAGAGTATAATTTATGTGATCTTTTTTCCATATAAACATGAGGATCTTTTTTTAAGGAATATTTTAAAAATACTGTTTGTTTTGTACACATAGCATCAGGGTTAGTTCAATCAACAGAGTTTTTCCAGATTTATTCAACATAATTATGATCAAAACCTTGCTGTCACTCTCCTAGCAAGCTGCATAATCTCTGCAGAATACTTCCCTCACCTCTTCTAAGTCTTAGGCCATTCTGTTTTGAATTTTTAAGGATCAGATTATCAACACATATTCATTCCTCTGTTCCAAATATGTCTCATACTGAATAGCTGTTCCTTATATACAACAGCCATATTCTATTGTCTTGTATGTAGGAGAGGGAAGAGCCTAACATAAAGGGTTTTTGCCTGGAGACAGGCTTCTTTATCTTTTACTTGGAATCTTTTACTAGCACTTAGATTTCTCCAAGACTGGGGAGAGCTTTGGCTGAATGCCTTGGAACACATCACCAAGGCTGGAGGAGTCAGAGGACTCATTACCACGTTTTCAGAGCTCTGTTTCCATAGGTGAAAGAAGGCTCATTCAGACATTGTTATTCAGAGCAGCTCAACAACTGTTAACATCTTTACATGCTTATCTAGCTGTTCCAGCAACCAGAAGAGGCATATAGCATTTTAAAAGATGGAGAGAGGAATTTAGCCCTGGCTCCCTCTCAAAGTGAATTCTGAAGCGCTTAAATTTACTCTATGTTTTCCTCTTGTACTTCAGGGTGGCAGAGGATCCAAACATGTTTCTGTTTGTGCAATCAAAAGTAACTAGAAAGGTAACCTTAAAGTAACCTTAAAGGTCTTCTGGTTCCAACCCCTTCCACTAGAACAGGTTGCACAAAGATCTGTCCAGCCTGGCCTTGAACAGTCACAGGGATGGGGCAGCCACAGCTTCTCTGGGCACCTGGGCACCATGTGCCAGGGTTTTACCACACCCACAGTAATTAATTTCTTCCTAATATCTACTCTAAACCTACTCTCTTTCAGTTTGAATCCATTTCCCATTCAGAATCTGCACATGAATAAGCTATCTCATTACTATTATTCCATACTACTTCAGGTAGTAGTATTTTGGGGCCTCCTGGAATGAAGCTTTTGCAGTGGGGCATGGAGCCTATTTTGTAGCCTTTAACATTGCTATGAAAACCACTTGGTATGCAAAAATCATCCCAATATTTTCTACATGTACATTACCCTATGGAATAGTTTTTTCTAGGAAAAAACTATTGGACTCCATGAAAGAGGAGAATTAACTATATTTTTTTAACAAAGAGACCTACGGATACGTGCAAGTCCTACCTGATCAAAGAGTTTTCCAAAAGCAGATGTCAGGTCATCAAAGTACTGCCCACTTGTGTTGGGCCATGTGTGTACCTAAGCTGATTCAGCTTTCACAGAATTTTTGATAGGCAAAGTAGGAAGAAGTGGTTTGTTACTGTAGTCCTGTTCCCCTCTGGCGTTAGAAATGCTTAGGGTCTGCACGTTTCCAAGAATTGTGTTTTATTTCATAATGGCTCTTTATGTGTGGCTTCTGAATAGGTAACCCATAATCCTTAGGCAAATTTTAAGTTACAAGGAAAGTAATGCAGCCTTGCATTATGCTGTTACAACTTGAGGCGTACGGAAAACAGCATGTGACATCACCGGTCAGCTGGTGTCCAAAGACAGTTTCCTGCACCAGGATACAGCCTGGAGAGTTTTAGAGTCCCTGTTGCAACTAAACTGACACTTCCAAGTGTGTACATTAAGTAGCAAACTCACTGAGAATACAAGGAAATGTGCAGAAGAGATGTCAGTGCAAATAGTTGTCCCAGAGTTACAGCAGAATCCAATTGCTTCTCTAGTGGATATGGTTCCAAAACAATCCTCAGTCTCTTGGTCTGTACATGCTTATGCTCTGTGTTGATTCAGAAAACATGTTTAATAAAATCCTCTCTGGATTCAAATTCATAATCTTTCATCAGTCTGCTTTAAAAAAAACAGACTATCTGCAAAACAGTTCCCAGTATGGTAAGTTTCTGAAGGCATTAGACCTTCTGATTAATTTCATATTGTTTAGCACTTGATTGTTTTTATAAGGGTGATTAATAAAATAGACAAACTGGAAAACCCAAGCCAGGCTGGGCACCCAGCCTTTCTGCTGGACACTAAAAGCATATCTTTTTCAGTAAATGACACTAGGTGATTCTGAATGTTGCAGTTCAAAAATAGTTTCAAGTCAGCAAGCCAAGAGTCTGTAGGATTTTTAAAAAATGTTCTTTGCCAGATGTTCTGATACTAAAATAAGCAATAGTGAGAGTGTTAAGTACTAACACAAATGGACAGAATATTGTATGAGAAAGCACCTCATAGAGATGCAATAAAACCCTTCCTGAGGGGCTGTGCAGGATCACAGCAGACCTTGCTGAGGTTATGAGTAGCATGAGTTTTGCCTGCACCTTTCTTGGCCAACGTGTGCAGTCTCCATTTCAGGAGTACACTCACTTCAACCTGCTACTGACTGCAGGTCAATACAACTCAGCACAATGGCTGTCAGAAAGCCAAAAGTTCTCATTGTCCCCAGTGGCAAGGACTGCCCATAAGCAGCTGATTTTCTTGTCTTTCAGATGTCACATCAGAAATACTTCACTTATTATCATGGCATGACTGTACTGATTCTGAGGTGGTTTTAGCAGTATGTAAATTGTCTGTTAGTAATTTTACCTACACCTCTTGTCTTTTTCCAGAAGGATCCAAGTTCAACACTTAATTGATTGTAGTAAAGACTAGATCCTAAAGCCATTCCTCAAATAAATCAGCTCCCATTTCCCAAAGGGCTAGATTGCTCATAGCTGGTTACTGCTTTTCAGTCTCTGCACATAAATACTTCTGCAGAAGTTACCACTGTGTCAAACACCAGGAACTGCCCATGGAATTTGCCTAAGCTATTCAAGGGATTAGTTGCAAATAACTGATGCTCTTCTACTTCATATCCAAGTAAGGATAAAACATCTCAGGACCAAGTTTTTATAACAATCCAGGAAGGAATAGGATTGTAAACATAAAAAGCTGAAAGATGGTGTTTCCAAAACTGTCATCCATGTGACAGAGCATCTGTTTCTCCCAGAAGGCTGGAAAGCTCCAGAAGCCAGGAAGGCCGGGTATGTGTACATTTTTGGCTCTTCCCTTGAACCTTGGCCCTTGGACACCTCAAGCCATGGGCAGACCATCAGGAACCCAGACAGGCTTCCATGAAAAAATATGTAATTGGAGTAGATTCCACTGAACCAGAAAATTTCCATATAATGTCTATGGTTTATGAAATTCATAGCTAATGCTTTTTTGTCAGACTATCAGGAAAGCATTGGCACAGCAGTTCACACTGAGGTAGCATCCATTCCTGACAAACTTTTTGCCATACTGTTTCTTCACATGCTCTGTGAAATGAACCACAGTTAATGGAATCTGTGAACTATACTACCTGTGAACTATGCACTTCTAGTTCATAGTGAACTTTCACATCAAATTGTACTACAGTTCTTAGTTGATACAAAGCCTGTTTGTATAGATCAGCAGTTCCTCAGAGTACAAGCATCAATCTCAAAAAAGCAGCATTCAAGCACATGCATTGGCTGAATCCTGAAGGAAACCTTTCTATCGGCTTCATCGAGGCTGGGATTTACCTTGCCTGTTGAGACATCAGTGAAAAACAGCCCAGGTAAACAAAAGAAGCTGGACAGAATCCCATGTTTGGAAAAGAGAAATATTTGGATATAAGGATTCAGGTATAGCCACCATAGTCTCCAGCTCCTTTTTAAAAAAGAATTCTTTTGAAGCTAATGCATTTTTTATACAGTTGTATTCTGTGGTCTTTTTGTAAAATGTGAAGGATTTCTTCAGCCAGGTTTAACCTCTGAAGTTACTTACAGGACAAATTCAAATCCATATCAGGTCATATGAAGCCCAGGTTGTACATCTTGGCTCCTACCATCACCTCATGCTAATGTTGGTGATAAATCACTGCTATCCATGTTGCAAGACTCATGGTCTTATCTTGATCATGCTAAAATTGTAGGCAAATGTAAGCATGGCCTCTCAACTTCTATACAGAATTCTGAGCCCTTAGAGAGTAAATGCCAACCACAGAAACAGAGATATTTCCTTTTCAATTGATGCTATATCTTTGCTCTTTACATTGTATGTTGCTTCCACTGACATGCTAAGAATTCCAGAAAAAAAAAAGGCTCAGATTGAACCCAGTTAATTAAAAGGATTCACACAGATGGTTTGCCTGGTACTTTACAGAGGCAGCTAATTAAAGCAGTGTAAGTCAGCACCATTAAAATGCCAGATAAAGCTTTAGGTACAATCCTGATTAGGAGGCAAGGTTTACAAATAGAGCTTTCAGCAATGCAGTATATTTGCAGTTAATTAATCTGATTCTAACCAGTCTTTACTAAGGCACAGAATAATGTATGCTGATACCAATATTATTGACAAGATTTTTCAAAGCTCAAGCATGGCACCTATTAAAACAAACCACAATGACTCTAAATTCACATTCTGCAGGAGAATGTGATATCATGGGGGAGTCTGAACTCCTCTAATTAGCCATAATTTAAAAAGCATTAGAAAAGAAACCAAGTCCGAGTTGAAGAAAGTCAGTCACACACCAGCAAAGAGAGAGACTGCATCAGACAAATTATATTTGGACATAGAATATAAACAAATCTTCTTGCAGCTCCAGGCAAATACTGTGTTTGGAGAGGATCAGTTGTGCTCTCCAATATGCCATCTCCAATACATGACTGTATATACTTTTTTGCAATAACAAGTAATGTGGTCTTGATCTGAAAACTTCTAGACCTAACTGTACAATAATGAAATATGTCCAGTAACTTAATGTGCTAACAGATGATCATATGGACAGGTTTGTGCAGCATAGGACTTAAGACCATGGTCTTACGTTCCGTAATTGAAACTGACTTTTCTTAAAATTATTTCATCAAATAAGACTTCAACTCCCTGAAAGCAGATTGTAGTGAGGTGGGTGTCAGTCTCAACTCCCAGGTAACAAGTGGCAGGATGAGCAGAAATGGCCTCAAGTTGCACCAGGGCAACTTGATATGTTTTGAATGTTTTGACAGACAGGGTGGTGAAGCATTGGATCAGACTGCCCAGGGAAGTGGTGGCATCCTCATCCCTGGAAGTGTTCAAAAATGTATGGCTGTGGCACTCGAGGACATGGTTTAATGGTGAGCATGGTGGCAGTACTAGGTTGACAGTTGGACTTGATGAACTTAGAGGTCCTTTCCAGCTTCAATGATCCTGTGATTCTCTGGTTTAAAATAGCCACAGAATTTCATCCTGTATTCCAGACAGGCAGATGTACATGGTTTTGGGCTGCATGTTATGATTTAGCTGTTACAGGCCCAACTCTGTGATCAGTTAAAAGAAACATAGATGAAAACAACTACATAGTGCAATTCTCTGCCAGCATTTTCCAAGCAATAAAAGTTTCACCATCCTCCTCCCTGATTTAGAAGACACAGTTTTAAGGGCATCTGGTAATTTCCTACACATCTGAGTATTGTGGCATATACCAAGGTAAATCTGCAGTAAAATTTACTCTCATCATCCAGCACTCTGAAGAGTGAGTCATTCAGGTATTGGTCTTTGCAAATGTCAGACCACAAGCCACACACTGCTTTTGGACCCCACATGGGCACAGCAGTGTCCTGCAGAGGCTGTGTGAACAGGGCCTTGTATCCAGTCAAGCACCATCTATGTTATCCTTTCACTTCTTCTTCCATTTTCATTTCTTTCCAGTTCTTCTGCTCTCCCAGTTGCCCAAGGGGCAAGGAAATAACTAAAGGTTTGTCAGGTTTCCTCTTGCTTTCCATGAGATGTCTCTCAGAAAGCCCAAGAAAGAAATATAAGTTTTGGGAGGGAGCACAGTCCTGAAAAGTGCCTCTTTATCCATGTTTTCCAATATTTGTGCCTAAATAATAGCTGAATTTGTCATTTGAATCATTTGCTGATGACTTTCAAAGGATGTCTTAATTAGAGCGTACATCTTGCCATTCCAGACTGTGCATTATTAGCAAACCATACAGAAAGTGCCAAAAGCAAAGCATTTCTATGCCAAACACAGCTGTTGTCAGGGCTCTGTGCTCTCTATAAGATTTTGGGAAGGTATCATTAGACTCTCTTGATTGCACTGAACTAATGATGTATCCAGTGCTTCAAAGGTGGAAGTGTGAATACCAAGTGTGTCAGGCAATGAAATGTCAGGCAAGGAAACCTGACTAGCTGACTTCTGCCAGTCTCCTACAGAATGGACTTTGCTGACACCATACACTCTTAAATACTGTAGTACATGTATGTTCCACAGACACATGTGACATTTACCATTTAAAATATTAATATTTGATGGAGCAATGTAATTAATGTGTGCTTTTATGGAAAACTAAATGACAGTGTTTAATGCCAGTTTGTCAGTCTGCATGCACCAACAGAAAACTGCTCTTTCACTTGAGCTCACAGCTGAAAAATGTACATTCTGTGGTGTCATGGTTTCACAAAAAAATATCTCCGGTTTTATCTGATGGGTAATGAAAGGGACTATAGCAAAACCTGAATTTTCAGGTCAGGTTTCTTTTACATGAAAGCCCAAACCCACTGATTGAAATTTCAGCTGCATTCCTAGAAATTTGCAGTGATTTGTGCTACAGAGAACAAACACTCCACTGTTACTTCCACAGCGCCCTTGTTTAAAATGTCTTTTCCCATGCTGAGACGCTAAATTCATGTGAATATAAATATGTAGTGCCAGGTTCACTGCCCAAGTAATATCAGGTAACTTGCATTTCATGGGTAAAGTGTAATCCCTTTGCAGAGTTTATCATCTACCAATAGCTAAATAATCTAGGGGATATTTTAGCATAAGGTATGGATAGCTTTATGTCTCAGAAAAACATTTAACTCCTGTGGTGTAGAACTCAATATGATACTGAGTTGAAGCAGGAGGTTTCAGAGTTGAATTGACACTGCCATCTCCTGCACTTTGTCATATGCACCAAGTTCTGCAAACAAAGTTCACTCAGTTGCACCTCTGACATTAAAATGCATGTCAGAGAAAAAATCAACTTTGACTAGCTTTTGGCATCTGCCTTTGACAAGTTTTGCGCATTTTGAAAACAACAGCAGCAATGAATTGTGAAGGCCACTAGGAACAAACACTTGCTTAGTACATAGCTTTCTTCTAGCAGTCCCATCATCAGTATTGCTGCTCCTCTACCAGAGGGTTTGTGTCTGTGCATGGCATGGAATCGTGCGTGCCCTGTGGCACAACTTGCTAACCTGCAATTAAGTCCTCTCTGGGCTGTCACACTAGAAATCATTTTAAAAAAATCAGTACCCAGTACTAAGAAGGGGGAAACCCTGCTAGAACGGAGCTATTGATAGTGGGATTCTGAGTGTATGCACAGAATGCCTTTTACATTAAAGCATGAAAGAGACATGTACATGTAAGAAGTAGGTGCATAACTACACCCCTCTAATACCAAATGCTACAGAACAAGGGAAAATACTGCAGCATGAGACAGGACCATTAGTGCTGGCATTGCAGTTGATCATCAGCATCCTAGGATTAACTGAGACAGTCAACTCAAAGTGTGAGTTACCAAAGTTCAGTAAGGTATCAGTATATCACTTGTACTTTGCAGCATGACAAAACTTGTAATTCCATAATAAGGAGAAATGAGAGGGAAGATTTCCTTCCCCTTTATTTATGACATTGTGAATTATTAAGAACATTTGCATGAAGTGTTCCTTTCCCTTTGTTTCCAGAAGACTCCCTTTTCTCAGTAAGCAGCAAAATCACTGGGAAATCCTGTGAATACAATGGCACCACCTACCACCATGGCGAAATGTTTGTGGCTGAGGGCCTTTTCCAAAACAGGCAAGCAAACCAGTGTGCCCAGTGCAGCTGCTCAGTAAGTAACATGATTTGACAGAGCCCTGCTCTGTCTATGCTCCAGTTCTTCTTTCTAGAAGATGTGACACTGAAATATAAGCAATACATAGCAAAGACTGGGAACTGAGAATCAGTGCTGAAACTCATGTGAGTGCTCAGAGCCAGTGTGCAGCACCTGGTAAATAAATGCCAGATGACCTCTTAAACACAGTGCACAAAGCATACCCTGCATCTGCTGTAAGTGAGCTTACAATGCAAAGGCAGCAGGTAAAATGTAGCTGCTTGGCATATATAGAATATTTCCCTTCAACCTAACTGGAAAATATATCACTAAGCCAATGACTGATTCCATTTAGACTGAGCTGATAAGTAAAGAGCCCCAAGGCCGGGAGTGGACAGCTCTGAACTGGCATTGGGCCACAGAGCCATTCCTGAGATGTCACAATTTAAATCCAGTATATTTGAGCAGTCACCCAGTGACTCTTCAGAGACAGTGTCTGAACCAGAACATCCCTCTCAGTCTCACCAGCTCTTCAGTATCAACTATTGGCACCTCTGTACCTCCTCTCATAAAATCATCATCATCATATTCATGAACTAAGAATTTAATACAAGTACTGAACAGACAGTTCTAACCTAACAATCTGCTTTCGCATAGAGTGGCATTTATGTAAACACAGATTCAAGCATGTCCATAAAAAATGAATATACTGTACCAGACAGTCAACAACTCCTTCTAAATTCCCCTTTGTCTTTTACTTGGCAGGAAGGAAATGTGTACTGTGGATTGAAGACCTGTCCCAAATTAACTTGCTCTTTCCCAGTTTCTGTTCCAGAGTCCTGCTGTCCAGTTTGCAGAGGTAAGTTTAAGCACAGTCACAGGAGGACAGGCTCTGAACTTACTCCTTCCCCTTTCAGAGCCTTGTCTGTGTACCAGCATTGTCACTCAGGACACTGACTGCAAGTTTCCCATGTAATTACAATCCAATGCATGTTGGGAAATTACCCTGTGAGTGCCAGCAAGGTAACATTGCTACCTTTGTTCTCCTAAATTGAAACAAGGCGAGAATGTACTGATGATGAAGTTGCATCCCCCTAATGAGGTAAATCAAGGCTTCAAATGATGTATTGAAGTAGCTGCCATTACTCTGGGCAGAGAAGCTTTGTAATAAAAGATGGGCTTCTTTCTGACAAGTTACCAGACCTACTCAAGTTGTGCAAGACATGACAATTTCAATTCAGAGGCAAGAGCAATTACTACAATATAAATGAGTCAGACAATTCTCACATGACTTCAGGATTTTAGTAGCAATTGCATTTTAGATCTTGTACACACAGGACACTTGATTCTAGTGGCCTTCCCAGCCTTTCTGAATGTCTAAACCTTATGGTCTGTCTGAAAGTCCAAAATGTCTGAGATTAATTTTATCTCACTATTAGTATAATGGCACTTGAATCACCACTCCCAGGGTATCTAAGCATCTATGACCTGTTCTCAAAGATGCAGATAACCACCTAAAGGTACCTACTCTTTTCAGAAGTGCCACTCTTGATATCAGTGATGCTAGGATGCTTTGAAAAACTCTCCTGCTTGCACCTTTGTGCTGCTGTATTCTTTTGATATTCTGCTTGTTTGAACTCGATACAATCGTACAGTAAAAATAAGGAGTATTATATAGTTAGTTGTATAATTTTCCCTATGGTTCAAGCATTGCAAAACACTAATCAGCATAGTCCCACAGCCCCCGACCTGAGGAGCTGACTGAGTGCACAAAAAGGACCAAAAGCTCTGAGCAGCAGAGGGCTGAGCCAGCAAGAAGGTACTTGAGAGTGCATCAGTGCTAATAAAGCAGCAGGGTGCAGAGAGCCCTGCACAATTTGAAGGAATGAGGTCCTGCACAGAAGCTGTGTAGTCCCATCAGTGCAGCAGGATGACAAAGCTGCTTACCCTGAGGACATGCAGTGGTAATTAACCTGTGTGTGGCACCATGGAGGACCTGAGCTGATCTCTCAGGATGGCAGTGCTCTGTGCTGCATGAACATGTCACCTCAGACAAAACAAGGATGATGATCTCTCTGCAGTGCTCCTTTGCATAGAGATTGTTCCTCATTCTTTACTGCTTTGCCATGTTACTCCACAGTATCCCGAAACTTTTTGCCAGATAAACTACTTATAAAGCCATCTGATCTCAAGCAAGCAAAGTGATAGTCCTGTTCCCAGGATGAAATACAGTGATATACTGTTTTAAATGTAATACATTGAAAATCAATTAAAGTAAATCGTTGCTAATTGCCTGATGTCAGGTAGTTATTTGAGCTGTATTTGAAACCAGCCTCTTCCAGTTACAAATATCAATCTGACTTTCAAAGTACAAAGTATCAGACATACTATGTAGTAAACCAGCCTTACACTGGAGAAATCAGTCACTTCAGACATAGTCACTAATGAGAAACCAGTTCATTAGCATCTCCACATGAGAGGTAAGATTACATCAGATTATGTATTAGAGGCGACCCACTGTCTGCACTGATGCAGGGCTTTTTCAATGCATTCTCCTGTCTACTGCTCTTACTTAAAAATGTCAAAATGATCATTTATCTCATAATCTACCTTGTCCTTTTCAATATGGCATAGGCTCTTTTATCTCTCCTCTGTAATTTCTATGAAATGCAAACCTAAACAAAATATTGCAACGATCTAACACAGCTCATGGAGAGGAAACTGTGAGTCAGTTTCTGTTCCCAGCTTGGCCAAATATATAAATATTAAAATTTTCTGATTTTCATATTTATTCCTCTGCTAATGACTACACCCTAAATACAGCCATAAAGCCAGGTGAGACTTCTTCCCTCTCTATCTCCCAAGGTGTTGCAGTTACTTCTCTAACTGATACTGTTCTGCTTCATGTACAGGAGATGGAGAATTATCATGGGAACATTCTGACGGAGACATCTTCCGGCAGCCAGCCAACAGGGAAGCTGTAAGTGTGACCTACAGTTTAAAGAAATACTTTCTTGCTGTGCTGTGCATGGCAGTAGATTGGGGAAAAAAGAGAAATTACGATAATGGGCTGAGTACCCTCTGCCTCATCCTGGGTTCTGTGAATCTAGCCCAAAATAGGTTTCCTTCACTCAATCTGAATTCATGAATAATGTTGGATTAGAAACTGTCAGGAGGAGCTCCTACAGTCTCTGGATTTGGTTTTTGCTGTGTATGTTCTATAAGAATAAGATTTGACAGTATTTGTTTGCTAAGCAAGGATTGCTTTTAAATAATAATTGCAAATACTAGCTTCCCAGTTTACATACATATTTACTTTAGGGCTTCACTGTCTTTGGTGGTTAAAAGTATCCATTAACAACTTACTGCTCAAAAGATGATTTTTATAATGCCATTTGGAGAGAATCTGAAGGGCTTTTAAGCATTAGGTGCACTACCTTAATAAATGAACCAGCATATCTTTGGATGAGGGGGAAGAATCACATCTTATAAAATAAGGGCTGTACTATGAAACCTTCAGGTTCATGGGCATTTTGGAAAATGATTTTCTGAAAAGAAACAGTGTTTTTGCTCTAGAAAACAAACTATGCACTACCACTACTCCTACTACTGCTACTGTAGTCCAGCAATACACATTCCCCTTGTCCATTGGAACGAGACATTTACTCTCCTGCTCTCTTTCTGTCCCCAAACAGAGACACTCATACCATCGCTCCCATTACGACCTGTCACCCAGCTCTGCCAGGCAGGTAGTCAACATTCCACGATTTCCCAATGCCAGGAGTAACCGTGGAGTCCTAACGGATCCCCAGCAGGCCTCAGGAACAATAGTACAAATCGTCATCAACAACAAGCATAAGCATGGACGAGGTAAAGGCAAGCACTTCTTACACTACTGCTCTGGGTCAGGAATCAATCACCTAGAGCTCAAAAAGACCTCTCAAAATATATAGCAGAATCCTGATAATTCGCACTGGTATTGAGAAATCCAATGCAAATCAGGGAGGCAAAAGCAATAAGCTATTGAGGATATAAAATTCCTTCTTGACTGAGATCGATTCTGGCTACATGTACAACAGTGCATTTTACTCTGCAAAGGCAGTGTTGCCCTCTGAGTTACTTTGTGGGATTGTGCCCCACAATTCTGAGAGCTCATGCAGTGGCTGCCAGGGGAACTGAGTGCTTTGTGCCACAAAGGACACCACCATGCCTTTGATGCCTTCAGATTTGCTAATTTGTTCACGCAGTGACTTGTCCTGGAGGAAATTGTTTGTAGTTATTTTCTTTATACTCTCTCCTATTTTGTAACTTTTATAGCTGTAAACAGCTTATAGTTCAACTGCCCTGCAAATCTCAGACCACTAAACTTTGCCACAGTATTAGGAGGCTTTCTGCCTCCAAGACTTAGCAAAATATTCTCATGAAATACAGTCTCATGTCTTCCCCCATGTTAAACTAGTTTCCTGAGACAGTGGGATGCAAAGGATGCTTTTCCTCCCCTGTGACTAACACAAGAGGCAGAGTAGGCAATTAGCCTGTACTGGATGCCTGAGCTGTAGAGAGGCAAATTTAATCAATGTAATGAATCTCACTCTAAGAATCTTTTAGGGCCATCTGCTAATAGAATATAGGACATGCTACATTTTGGGGACAGCAGAATTTTAAGCCCATGCGGCAAATGATTTTCAAGTCATATTCCTCATGCACTACAGGAAGGACAAAAATAAAGGGAAAATACCAGTTCACCAGTTAGTGGGACAGCAGGTTTTGTACAGTAAAAAGGGTGGGATTCTCAGTTCCCACAGGAGGTATACCTCAATGAACAGAGGTCTGCAGGAACAGGCCTAGGAAGATAGAAATAGCTGTAAAAACACATGCTCAGAAGAGCATCTATCCACAAACACCAGTCAGCATCCACTTGGAAACTATCCACAAAGAGTTAAAATCCCTTGTATAAGGGCCAACTAATCTTTTGAGGTATTAACTAACAGAAGGAATGTTGGCTATAGGATCTTTATTATCCACCTGAACAAGCATGAAAAAGCATTCAGATCATGCCAGTGTTTTATGCTGAATCTAGGAGCAGGAATCTCCACGCAGTGCAATGTCTTTGACATGTAATTCACACATGAAGACATCATCAAAGGAGTTTCTAACTGACTAGTTTCAGCAAATAAAGAACGTACAGACGAACAGCATATTTCTGATGCAGTATAACTTCAGACACTCACTGCCTGGGGAGTGTCTGAGAGATCCCCATGATGGAAAAAGGAATGCTGACCATGTGTTTTCTTTTGTTCCTGTGCAATTAACAAGTGTTTTATTAATTATTGCACCTGTCCCTTGAGACACATTTCAACAAGTTAAAAAATAAACACACAACAACTCTCCTGACATGCAAATACTATGTGGTTGTGTGGATACAGATCTATCATTCTGAACATGAAGAGTACTAAAAACAGGGTAACTAGAAGTTATTTGCAATTATTTGACTTCTGCTAGAGACTTCATCTGCTACCTCAAAATATATATTTAATTATTCTGTATTAAACAACTCTTAAAAGACAGAGAGTATGTATCCACACAATGTCATATATCATCCCTTCCCCTGTCAGGGAGAACTCTGGCAGTATCTATGTCCATGAAGGATCTGGAGAACTCTGGCTGGGGAAAAAGAGGTCCATATAAGCATAGAAATTAGCAAAAATATGCTATTTAAGCATGTAAGAAGCCTGCTGAGCAACTGAGTACTTAACAGTTTTTTCATTTACAGTTTTTTCTCCCATGGTCTTAGTATACAGCTAAAACTTCACTTTCATTTGAGAAACAAAATAGTTTCCTACCTCTAAAAAACCCCTGTGTCTTAAGAAAGAGTTAAAAAGTAGCAAATTATAAACTACATGATAGCATAAGCTCACAAAAGACATTGCAAAAAACACTCCCCATAAATCTCAGTAACTCAGTAAAGTACAAGCCAGTTGGTTACATCTGTTACCAGTTAGATATAAATTTCAGATTACAGATAAAAATTTAATTGCTTTTGAAAGTCACAGGCAAAATAGGAACATATTTTACAAATAAAAACATTAATAAAAATGATGGCATATTAGAAGAATTGGAAATATTTACAACATATCCCAGCTTCACTTTTGTTGCTTTTAGGAATCAGGCGGTGCCCTTTCTTTCACCTTGTTAGGATTAGTTTGCATTTTTCTTTGTGTTTATAAAATATTTAAAAAGAAAGAAGTAGAATTTATAGGACAAATGCAAACATGGTGTAAAGTGATATAAATTCCCATCAACTGCTGGGTGACCCAAAGTGGCTTCTACCAGGCATGGATTTTTCCGCTCTCTTTGTGTCAGCTGTATTTCTCTGACTCCCAGGGGCTCTGCTGAATAAATATTCTGAAGTTCTTAGAAGCTGTTGGAATGAAATTTCAGTCCCATATGCATCTTTTCATGTTAATGTTTTCTTGTGATTCCAAAAGCCAAATTATTTTATATACCTATTGACATTTATATTTCTACAAAGGAGTTAAACTTAATTTTGCAAGTATTGTGTGGTTTGTTCTGTGTTCTACGTAGCAAAACTCCTATGCAAAAGCAATAAAAGGCCCAGGTGGCACTAATCCATCCAGCTGATAGCACTGCTCTCACTGCAAAGGCTGTGTTCAGCTAATGGCTGGAGCCATGCAGATGATTCAGTAGCAAATGACATGAACCTGTCATCTGTAAATTCAATTCAAATGCAGCCAAAGCCCCTGTAGCAGGCTGTGTCCTGTGTGTGGACTGAGAATACCAGGGGAAGGAGTGAGTTTTATGAGCTGGTTAATGCACAACTGAAATGCATCAACCAGGGGAGAGCTGGTCAGACACTTGACTCAGACACCTTCACTATTTTCCTCAAAATGTAATGGACATCAGCAGAGCTGGAAGCAATGCAAAACTACTCAGAAAAAGGTGACCACAAGCTCAGACTATTTTAAGTAAAGGAACTCCAAGTTAAGAAGCAGAGAAATGTATCTGAGATGCTCTCAGATGATGTACAGAGACACTGCTTTAAACTATGTATTCATATATTTAAAATATGCATGAATCAAATTAATTTTATAGACAGGTAGCCAGTGAACATACCTTTTCCAGCTGTACTTTTTCTTCTTTTTCTTTTCTTTTGCAGTTTGTGTTTCAAATGGCAAAACATACTCACATGGTGAATCTTGGCATCCCAATCTCCGAGCCTTTGGAATCGTAGAGTGTGTGTTGTGCACCTGCAACATCACCAAACAAGAATGTAAGAAAATTCACTGTCCAGAACAATATCCCTGCAAATACCCTCAGAAAGTAGAAGGAAAATGCTGTAAAGTTTGTCCAGGTAAAACGAAGTTGATCACAGACCACCTTTTTGCTGTGCATGTTAAAAGGCTTGGTTCAGGCCTCCTGATCACAATAAGCTCTGATTAGAACAGCAGCAGCTGTGCCATGTTCTAGTGTGTGTGTGCAGAGGCCTCAGTGTGAGACAGGCAGAGCTGCCTGGCCAGCTCTCCTCTTGTGCTGCTCCTCACACAGGGGACATGCCGCTGGCACGTGTTCTGAGCAGTCCCTGCCTTTCCCTCTGCTGTTAACATGACTTCCTGATGCTCATTTCCAAAGAGTACTGCAGAAATGTATACAGAAAGTTCATTACTGCCAAAAGACTCCTGTCCTTCCCCACCACAGTGCCCACAGAACCTTCAAATCATTTTTTCTAGCTTGTGAAATCCACATGGAGATAACATCATTTCTGCTTTTTAAAATGTACCAGAAATATTCAAAACTCTGATTGGTATCAGTTACAAAACTAAATCCTTAAAGTAAATACTAACATCACAGATTTAGCATTGTGTCTGTACTGCACTAATGATAAAACTTCTGTAGACATTACTAAAACAAATGCCTATAGCTAGTGAAAAATCTGCTAAAAGGATTCTGCTGATGGTTTGCCAAATGACAAGCCATGTTTCATGTGATACAAGAGGTAAATGAGTGTCCAGTTCCCTAATGTGCCTTTAAACGGTTCCCTTATGTACCCATTTGTGTGTTTTTGTGGTGATGCACTGGGCAAGAATGCTCTGAGGAAATGAGTTGCTCAGCCATATGTAGAAACATTTGTAGAATGCACACTTCCCATCTTCTCTTGCTAGTCTTGCTCAGTGGGAAAAAAACATGATGCAGTGGCAGTAGGCAGGCAGGAGGTGTGTATCTAGATCTTTTGGATATTTGTGAAGCAGAGATCCACAGCTTTCATTGATACAACAGTCAACAAAACCTGGCTACCAGGCTTCAACAGAAAAATTAATGGCAAAAAGGAAGTTGCTGCCTTGTTTTTTGAGATCCTATCTGCCCATTTTTAAGAAAGCTGTGCCTTTTCCTGAAGTGTGTCATGTATATGTGGAGATGTGTTAATTATAAGGTGTTTACACAAACAGTGGTTTGAGCATCTAAGTTGTATCATCTCTCTTATATTCCTGTCCAATTTCCAATTGAAAACAGAATAATTACAATTTCTGTGTATATGCTCAAGAGCTTTACCAGGTGGGCAAGAGGTAATGTGCACTGTGGCTGGCTCAGGCTTGCACTGGCCACATGGCTGCTGCCAAGCAAAATTCAAACCTCATAGATTCCTTTCCTCAGCAAAACATTAATTTGGGTCTCTTCACTCTAACCAACCACCAATTTTCATTTAGTTATTTTATTAACCTGAGATTTCTAACATTATTTCAAATATGCTTGAAACATGGACAACAGGTTCAAAAATTGTGAGGAGTCTCCCAGACCACACAGCTCATTTCCTTAGGAGACTCAATTAGAAGTATAAATACTGTCTTGCCACCATGGACAGGCTACCAGAACCTGGCAGAACAGAACACTGTTGAGTGTCTGTGTTAATAGCTGGAGATGGATTTGTGTGGCCATACAAATGAACATTCTACTTTCAAACTAACCATGCTTGGCTACTGAGGCCAAGTAAGTTCTGGAGCACTTGATTATAGCTGTAGTATGTGTTCTGTCCTTGTTTTCTAAACAGAAGATGTGCCAAGTCAAACCTTTGACAACAAAGATTACTTCTGTGGGAAAGAGACATTTCCTGTCTATGAATCCATTTTCACAGAGGAAGGAGAAACCATCAGGAAAATTGCAATAGAGATTGAAAAGCCACCTCAAATAGAAATACATGTGTGGACAATTAGAAAAGGTGAGTTAAGCAAGTTCTTTCTTTAAACAGTGTATCATCTTCCATTAAAATCCCTGGACAGTTTACAGATCGAAGGATTTTGAGACTGCTGTTGTTTTGGCTCTTTAGGATATCACTATTACAGTCGCTTCCAACATACTTGAATTTTTCTGCACAAAGCCCATTAGAAACACACAAAGCTGTAGTTCTGCTAACTCCTACCCTTCACTGGGAGCAAAAGCACAATGACAAACAGGTTTTCAGTATTACTCTGTGTAATTTATTGCAGAGAAATGAGTAGTAGGGTTTGAACCGAGTGCCTGGAGGCTGCTACTTAGGAAGAACCAAAAAGTTTTCCACTGAAATCAGTCAACCCTATCTACCATAGTGATGATACACCCATGATGGTATATATAGAATATGGGTAAAAATTTTTTAAGGATGGAAACAATTTTTTTTTACTAGACTAACTGGTAAAATTAGAACAAAATAAAGAAGCATTCGGAGAAGCCCAAGCACTACTACAAGTTGTGAACTTTCAGTGTAATAAAAATTACTTCCAGCCTCATAAAAATTCTCTCTCCTCTATCCACTTAAAGCAAAAAGCATAGGCTCTTCATAGGAAACCCTCACAGAGAGCATCTTTTTACATGGAAATTATAACATCCCTAGAAGCTTTAAAGGAGAAAGCCAAGGCCAAAGTGGGAGCAGAAAAGAAATCACAGAGCTTTGGATGGTTCACAAATACCCTGAGTGTTAAGAAGCCATAATGCCTCATAATGATTTGACAGTCATGTTGCCTGCTGGCTCAAAATGGTATCTGACTGCAAAATTATACTGTTTTTCTCCAAGACACTGGAACTTCGGGCTTCTGTTGTAATCTTACATTTACTCATAATAAGGAAGTATTCATCTATTTTGGAAAAGAATTGGCTAATTCTCACACCCCTCACAAACTCACTGCAATCCCAGTTTCACAGGAGGATTTAGAGGGGAATAACAAAAAAATGGGGGTGGGGGGTGAGGGGGTGGAAAAACAGAATTAAAAAAAAATAGACTGAAATTTTTACAAACAGGCAGGACAGCACTCCAGCATTAGAACAATGGGCACATTTCCAGTAACATGCACTTCTCATTTCTTTGCTGAAGGGATTCTGCGTCACTTCTATGTTGAAAAACTGTCCAAGAGAGAATTTGAAGAACTTCCTTACTTCAAGTTGATAACAAGGACAACCCTTAGTAAGTAAAATTCTGACCTATTGAAGTTTTTACTCTCCATATAATCATAGCCAGGAAAAACTTTCTCTTACTCTGCACAGTCAAATGGATGTACTGGATTTTCCTCTAGTACATGACCACAATATTTGATAAGTTTAGGTTTAAGTAATCAAAATACAGCAATTTAAAAATATAGATACATATAACAGTAGTTCATGTCCATGCTGTCTTAGTCTCTTGTGTTTTGATAAAGTACAATATAGAGTCTTTTCTGCCCATGCTAGCATAAGTCTGAAATATGACTAATGTCAGCACAGCAGCACAATTTGGATTTATTTATGTAACATGGTTAAGTTACCACAGTGTTGTAGAAAGTACTTTAGAAGGGAAAAAATTCAGATGTTATTAAAGAGGTTCTACATACATTTATGTTATATTTGAAAGACTACTTTCCTATGTCCTTAACAATATGTTCATTATTAAAATGTGTTTTATGAAAGGACATGTACTTCTTCTATCACTCTTGATTCAGTTTTGGTTTTGTATTTCATCCAGTTTGGGATTGTGACAGTAATTAACAATTAGTAATTCAGCTAATTTGCTATTTGAATTAAGAAATAGTTATTTTTAATTTCTAGTTCTTTTGCATTACAACTTGTAATTTTTTTCTCTAATTTATTCCTAGTTAAGAAGTCTTTTTCCCAGAAATAATATATTCTTAATCATTACAGACCTATTGAGATACAGATAAGTCTTCATACTAAAAATTCCCTAAATTTTGTCAGCCTTCTGTAAGCTTGCCATTGTTTTCTGTAATGTAGTATTCCAGTTACCAGGACTGCGTGCATTTCTGTTAATACTATCAAAAATGTGTAGAAATGTTAATTTCCATCACACTTTGTATTATACACAGGTAGGAAGAGTCCACAGCACGTGAAACATTTAGCTGTGTTGCTTCCCAGTTTTTAAATACTTTGCTTTACCCGGGTATCCAGTGCCATAAAGGGTTGAATAAATAGAGCCAACTTAACAGGATTACTTAATTAAAGAAAATAGTAATCTTGTGATCCATATTTATTTTTTTAACAAAGTTATTTTGCATGGAATATGTTACATGTTTGTAAGATGCTTTGAATATTTTCCATGGGAGGATTGGACATTCCCTCTTTGACCATTGTGAATCAGCTGGTTTACAGAGTGCTTATAAATGTCTTCAAAGTCCCTGCGCCCTTTTCTAAGTCAGTATCTGTCTCCTTTGTTTTTGTTTTCAGGCCAGTGGAAAATATTTAGCGAGGGAGAAGCTCAGATCAGCCAAATGTGTGAAAGCAGAGTGTGCAGGACTGAGCTCGAAGATTTGGTAAAGGTTTTGTACCTTGAAAAGTCTGAAAAGGGTCACTGTTAAAGGAGACAGCACTGGAGGGAAAAATACAAGAAAACCTATGAAAACTTGGATCTGCAGCTGGACTGCAGGCTTATTTTGCTTAAGTCAACAGTTGCCCTAAACCCCAAAACTATAATGCAGTAATTATTCACATCATGCACAGCAAATTTGCTGCTTTATGTGTAGTGGCCTGTGTCAACCATTCAAATATCTCCTCCAAAAGACTAGAAGGCTCTGTGTTACTGGTGGGGAAAGGAGAAAGAGAGACTGTGCTTTCCCAGAGTTGCATTTCTTTACAAGTTAAAAAGAGACAACAGACATTTTTCCTATTATTATTTGGCAAGTTATTCAAACTAATGAAAAGAGGGACATCTAATAAATGTGCAGGAGGTATGGAGAGCATTATATCCTGTGCTGAATTTATACCATTTCTGATGTTGAAATGTTGCAGTAATGGAGGAAAAATACAAGTGATACAATACTTACATGAGAGACATAAAACCCAGATTTAAACTAACAAACTCTTTAGCAGCCTGCCTTTGGGATGATGTCTTGTAGTTGAGCAAACAAAGTCCATAAACTGAACAGCAGGTGTTAGTGGCAATCACTATATTTTTGTAGCAATTGGAGCAAATGTTCACTTTTAAGTGGTTTTCACTGTTTCCTCCACCCACTTCTCTAAAAGTGTTAGCTCCCTATCACAGCCCTAATAACTTCATTCTGCTGGGTCCTATTCACACATGCTCTTGGCTGGTAAACCACCTGCTAAAGTGATGTGACGGAAGTGAAGTACTTGCAGTGTTTTCAAAACATTTAAAGCATTAAAACTCAGAATTAAGAATGCCTTAAAAGTTGTGACAGAACTTAATTTATTTGTTCTGATTTGTTACAAACATAATCTGCATTTTTCTGAGGGTGACCTCTCAATTCTCATGTTTCAAGGACAGCTCTCTCCCATGACAAACACCCAACTGCTGTAGGCTTGTAGAGCACAACAAGCAACTGCTTGTTGTGACAACTGTTATCTTTGGGGGAAAAATCCAAATCTGAGCAGTTCTGTTTAATTTAGTAAAGCATGTCTGCAGTGTGTTTAAGAGAGGTAACTCTCATCTGCAGAATAATTGTAACAATTTAAAAACTGTTTTCACCAAAATCCTGTACTGCCCTGTGGCTGCAATGTTGGATTAAATCTCAAGATGCAAGTGACTCTGCCTGCTTTTGCTTCCATTTTCTACTCCAAAAGCAGACAGGAATAATGCTGTTTAAACACATGCTAGGAAACAAAGCTTTATGGAAATGGCCTGAACGAGAGGCTGGGGCTTCACAGGGAGTGAAATCAACAGTGACAGCAAGGATTTTGAGGTTTGTCTTTCTGCCAGTGACAGCACTCTAGGGTGTCCACATTCCTAAAGGGATGAAGTTGTGGGAGAGGTTAGTACTGAATGCCAAAAGCCTATTCAGGCAGAGCTTCACCATTGTGAGGGGGGACCCTTGGCTTGGGCAGTCTCCATCAGCAGTGCAGGCCTCACAGCCAGGCTTCTCCATGGCACCCAAGTCCTGCCTGTGCTGTCTGAGCCTCGGAAGGAGTGGGATGCAGGGCTTCTCAATGAAGAGGAGCAAGTGAGGAGAACAGACTTAAAGGTGAAGGAAAGTCTGAAGGTAATTAGGAGAAAACATACAGGGTGATCTCAGGACCACCCTGCTGTCCCTAGGCCTGGACAGAGAGCAGATAATATTTGAGCATACTGGCCATTTGAAAGTACAGCAAGTTGAAATGCAGGAACACCTGGCTAAGAGAAGTCCCCTATCACTGTTCATTAAAAGGAGAGCTAAGTGAACTGTCCCACCACATTTCCTGGGCATTGTAGCTTCCATAAGTCCTGTCCTGGTGCTGGAAAGGGGTGTAATATATCCAAACCAAGGCCCTAAGACCTCACTGCACCAGAGCTGCAGTGTAACTGTAGAAGAAGCTGTTTGGCATGAGCATCACTGATTGCGCATGGCATCTAATGGGTTGAAATGTGCTGAAAAACTGTAGAATTTTATTATAAATCTTTAGGAAGAGATTCTGAGGAACTGTATGTTCTGGTGAGAAGACCAGCAATTGATTTCTCACCTAACAGGCATTGTCTGTTTGTAGCAGTAGCTGGTGAAAAAAGACTAAGTGGAAAGTGTACAGTGTTTGTAATTTTTTTTTTACGAAGAAGGCAACCTGTTTTTTGTATTTGTGACAGGACTGGTGGAATCTAGATTGTGTATTTATTTTATAATAAACACTCCTTAAGAAAAGCAAAAAACAATCATAAGCATCATTTAGTAAAATGCAGTGGTGCATTTTTCCAATTTCTGGTCACTAACGACAACAAATACACAGTGTCATGTTTTGCATTCTCTTCATGAGATGTATGTCTGTTATGGTACTTATTTATGTACTTGTATCACTTTGAGCTGGTTTGATAAATTAATAAACTCTGAAGTTGATAATAAAATAAGATGGTTTTCATAGGGTGCTGTTCGGTCAAGATGTTTGGTTTCAGTTCCCTTTTTGCAGTCCTGATGCTGCCACCTCAGAGAAAGTCTGAAGCTATGTGCCCAGCTGGGTGCAGTGCATGGCTGCCTGCTGTGAAATTGATACTGAGATATGGAAGAGTCAGATTGGGAAATACCCATTTCAATTCAGCTTTCACCTACCCAGGAAAATTAATTTTGAAAATCAAAGCATTGACATCCATATATGGAAACCAACTAAACAAGAAATCAAGCTTTGCCAACTGAGAGAACAGTACAGGACTTACTCTTTTCTTAAGTCATACGTATTCTGAAGCTCAAAATAATTGGGGAAATGTTGATGGAATCAATCTATGCTATTACCTAAAAATGAGATGGTTTTCAGAAACATATGAAAAGCAAATGCAACTCACACATGGCTAGCAGTGTAACTAAAATGGAGAGTATCAGCCTTGGCAAAGATGAGTGTTCAAAGTAAATCAGTTTGAATCAGGAAATACATCAAATCTGAAATCCAGAATATCTCTGGAAATTTCTAATGAAATTGATGTCTGTTATTTCATCACACCTTGTATATTCATTTTGACCATCTTTTAATTTTAGCAAGAAATCTGTTAGGAGAATCTTAACCATGAGAACACACCCTAGGCACATGGGCCTGCTCTGCTCTCCCAACTCTGTGAGGGGCATTCACCTTCCTACCAGTTGCAGACTGAAAGTCATTCACAGTCAGGGTTGCACAGCTACATCCCCATTGAATCTTTTGATTTCATAACAACTAAATGCTTTTTAGCAGAACACTAAATCTTATTTCTCACTTCACTCCTATCCCCCTCTCATGTAACAGGGATCATCTCTGACTTCACATGACTCCACAGGCCAGGAGGGGCTGGGTATGGAGATGAGAGCCCTATTCACTGCTATGGTCTTCTGAAAATACTTTGAAATATACCCACACAAATACAAGAGAAGCAATGTGTCAGCCTAACCAACACTCTCATCTTCCTACACTCTTCATTAAAAAGAAGGTCAAAGCATTTCACAATTCAGATGATGACTCCTTCCAAAATAATTGATAGCACATGAAGTATTTGCGTAATGTTGGTGTGCTCTAGTGCCTATTGTGTTATCCATCTAAGATAAAAGCCAAGATTTTGGTGATTTATTGTGGGAGGGGTGAAAATTGACAAAGTTAATCCTTATTTCCATTTATTGCTTTTGTTTGAGGTTTGAAAAATGTCTTCATCTTTTGATCTGAGGTTTTGGACTGCTTTACTTTTTGGGTAAAGTATGTCTGCAACTACATGAGTATATGAGTCTGAACTCACAACCCTCCCTTCTCACATAACACCAACCCAACTGTGAGCAAGAATGCAAAGCATCCAAAGCAAAAACAAATAATTGATCTTAACCCGGCAAAACAGTTTTTAATGTAGACACACTGGATGATAGTTCAGCATGTTCAGCAAATGCAGTGAGCCTGATTGCACTACCACTTAAAGTAAAAACTCCTGATTTGTCCTTAAGTGACCTCAGCTCAAGAGACAGAGATAGCACATCACACTAAGATTTACATGTAAATAACTACTACAAACAGCACTCATGGAGAGTTATCTCTTCACTGAGATCCAATCTATCTCCTATAGAATTACATTCCTCTTTCTCTCTCTAATTTATTTGTTTGTTTCAGGATCACACCACTACAAAATCAGGTGTGTTAAGGCCACAATAAATTAAAACTGTATTCTATTCCCACTGATGGAAACAGCAAAACTCCCAACCTCTTTAAGAAGGGGTCATACTGATACAAACTGCACTGGCATTAAACCCATAGTAGTGTGCTCTAGAAATTCCATATGTGTATTTTATACTTTTCACAGATTCCCAGTCACTTCTTTAGCCAGGACTGTTGCTCTAGCCTAGTTCTCCCCAGCTCAGTTCTCTCCTCTGCAAACAGCTAGGATGGGACAATGAATTTGAGTTCTAATTAAAGAGATATAAATAGAAGTCAAGGGATGCTTAAGGTTTATGTACTGGGGTATTTCTGTTCCACATGTCTAAAAGGGAAGAGCCAGACGTTCCAGTTAACACATCGAGCTTGACATTAACATGGCATTTACTTTCATTTCCTGTACTAAAGTGTTGGACAATGTGGCCAGGTTTTATGCTGCTAAAAACACAGTTTGTGGTAGCTGCAGTTCAACAGAGACTGAAATAATTTCTACACAAACTTTTCTTAGTGTACTTAGGATGGAATGGGAAGTGTTACAGAAGCATCAAGCAAGAAAAATAAGCTCTTGGGCCAGCTTTTTCCATAGTGAAATAAAAAGAATGTAGAAGTATTTATAGTTATGGCTGCATAGCTATCCATAAACTAATAGACAACAGTCACCAACTAATCAATCTTCACAAATGTCTTCCTAGAAAAAGGAAGATTAGATTCTAAATGTGGTTATTTAGTTAACAAAATAAGTATTCTTAGAGACACATATACAGCTCCAAGTGATGATATGTTCCAGAAAGCTGAATTTCCATATCTGAGATCATGTTTTCAATTCTGTGCTATGTGAAAATATTTCCTTGCTTTGAGTGCCATATTATAAATCCACATAAGCTAAGTCTCACAAAATCTTCAGGTTTAGATCTAGCCAGGCAATGGCATCCTTTCAAAAATGGTCCAATGACAACACAAAAAGCATTAGAGGATGTTTACAATCATAACTGGTTATCCACTAAGTTTAACTTTGCCATTTATATTAATGCAAACCAGGTGTAAAATTATGCAATCAATTCTACCAGTAGCCCTTCTCACTCACTTCACACTATTTAAATTATGATAACAAAGTCAAAATAAAAAGAAAAAAAAAAAAGAAAAAAGGAGTGGTTTTGAGCTTCAGCAAATGTGCTAGACTTCTGGAAACAAAACTCCTGCTGCTGTCTTGTTTGAAAGACTTTGTTTATAAATTATGGATTTTTTTCACACACAAAGCAAAACAAACAAAATAAAAAAGCAGATTTTTTTATTAATTCGGCCTAAAGTCTCTTTTATTTTGCCATCATAAGCAGCTGAAATATTCAATTGATAATTATGGTGAAAGTCCACAGAGACTTAAGAATTTACACCAACTTTTTCCACCCTGATTTTTCTTCTTATTTCAAAGTCAGACATCTTTTAGAGACCTTTGCACTGATGAGTCCCTGCTGAAGAGTCTTCCCATGACATCAGCATATAACAAGCTCCCAGTGTCTTTGTAGTCTGCATGTGTTGGGAATTATTTACCCCATCTAAATTATGTCCATGATGAGATCACTCTTATTATTAAGATAAAACTATCATAACCACGGTGCTCAGGATGATTGTGGCTCATGTTAATGCACAGAGTGTCCATGAAAATATACTTTCCAGCAAGCAGTTAAGCAAACCCTGGAGAAACTGAGGAGCAGAGAAACTCTCGACAGTTACAAAACTGCACTTGAATACTGAACATTGCAAACTGCAGCTCTTCTTCTTGGCCTCTCCACCAAGTAGTGCATTTCTTAAGAGATTGTTTCTTTGGCTATGATTAAAGTATTGAAAGGAGCTTCTGCTAGAACAGTACCTCTAGAATGAAGCTCCAGCAAACTCTATCTACTGGAAGAGTCTTGAAGCCAAGAATTCAGTAACAGGGAAATGGGTTTCCAATTCTTAGATTACACAACTCAAATATACCAGAAACTCACTGCCACTGTTCCCTTAAAATACGTTTCTCCATAAATCCACATAATAGTCTCTGAAGGTTTTTGTGAAATTCAGTAGAAAAAGTTACCTCAAGTGGGATTTCAAAGGAAATTATTAGATCAAATTCTGTGCAAATCAGTCTATTTGCACATTAGAGGGGCATCTGACCCAAGAGAAGAAGCAGCACTTCAATCTGGAGAGAAGGCACAAAAAAATTAGGGAAAATACAACATTGTCTATTTTGAGTGTAAGGAGAAAGACTCTTCTAATCTTCCCATTTTCAGTTTAAATTGCAAATCATTAATTGCTACTCCCACTGAACAACTTGTGAAATCTTAATAGATTTCCAAACAGAGGTTCTCAGGGGGACTGTTTATCCCAGAGGATTAGTAAAGAGAGTAGAGCAGCTGTCACTTTGACTTCTGCTTCAGGGCACTGGGCTGAACCCAGCAGACTAACTTTTATTTCCATCTCAGAAATCACATCCAAAGACCTTGCTTGTGAAAAAAGATTACTCTGGTCTAGTACATGAGAGGTCGTCAGGGTGAACCCCAGAATCACTGCTGGGGCTGCCTCAATTAGCCAGTGCATCCACTGCCTGACTGCTGCTACTGTTCTGGAATATGTTACCTAACATATATTAACAAAAAGTTGTCAAAAACTATAGACTGCTCCCTGGCATCAAATAACTTGATTTCTATCAGATGTCATATTTCTATCAGCTTCCCTCTAGTCCCAGGGCCAGGAACACCTATTCCACTGTGAAAAAACTCTGGTAAAACAAGATTTTGTGACCCAAACAGCAGAAGAGCCAAAATCTGCTTCCTAAGAACTTTTGATGACCTCGCTGGGAGAAACTCTGTAAAATTCCATCTCTGCTGCCTGGGAAATCACAAAGGATCCTGGCCCATTTCTAAAAAAGCTTGTGAAAAGCCAGTCTTCCCCTGCCAACAGCATAACTGTTATTGTCAGCAATTGCCATTTGAGAGAGAATCCTAAAAGAAAGTTGATGATTAGGCTTAGGATAGCTCAGAATGATGTACTGTTTGACTTAAAAAAGGTAGTCCAATAAGTTGAAAGTGCATTCAAAAAAAAAAAAATTTCATAGATCAAAAGACAAACTTTCAGGTGCCACATAAACTCTTCAATTTGAAGATTTGACCGCTAGATAAGAGATGCCAAACTCGTGGAAAAAAATGAGAAAAATTTACTTAACCCCTTAAAAATGAACTTTTAAGTAAGTTAAAACTGATTCAGTGCTCTTTTTTTCACCTTTGATTCTGCCCCATTAGCAAACTACTTTGGATATTCTTGTATCTTTTTTCTCCATTATAAAAACTCATTAACTCCTCACTGGAAACACATCATCTTCCACTACCTTAATAAAACTTATTTTTCAAAAATAGTAAATAAAAGAGGGTGAAAACAAGCTTAAGGTAGTGATGGAACTCTTTCATGAAGTGAATAGGTGCTGTCTGTGCCAATACTGTATGTTTAATCACAGCCTAACATTTTAATTATGTATATAGCTAAGGATTTGCTTGCATTAGCTTAATTATTCTGCATGATAATATGAACAAAGGGCCTCTGTTAAAATAATCAACAAGAATTTTAGCTGGCTGAGTTTCCTCAAATGTTCCAAGAGCAATGAAAGATCTGATAATTAAGCATTTACTGCCCCTGAGAGCTATTTTAAACCTGTTCCCTTCATATCACAGCTGGCCTCAAATTCTTTTTATCTGAAAGCCCTAGTAAGACAGAACAAAGAGTGTTTCTCGTTTGGAGGGAGCTGTCTGTGTCATCTGTGTGATGTTCACTAGCAGGAGATGTCTATCTTAATGAGCTTTTGGCCAGGAACAGCGCTGCCACTTTCTAACTTTTGTCCAGTTCACAGGGCTCCTGATGCAGGGCGTGCTGGATGTGTTAGAATTGTAAATGAGCCCCAGAAGTGCACATTGCCCAAGGATCCCACAGTAACAATTAAGCAATAGTCTCTGCTCTCGGGGGCCTCTCCTGCCAGATAATTGACCCCGACGGGAGCTATGCAGAGAACCCACGCTGAAGGTGAGGACACAGAACAGAAGTGAAGGTTCATTATCTTTCAATGAAAGGGAAGTTAGCACCAATGGAAACCGGGTTTTAAAGGACCAAAGGGTTAATGCTTTCATTTTTTAAAGGATTCACTATTAATTTCTCCTTTGCCCAACAGAAGCTGACTGTTTTGAAGTACACCCTTTTTTAGTGGGTCCCGGGAATCAGATAAGTGGTAGCCACATAAACACTCTGAGCCTACCCACATACATGAAAAAAGAGAGTCCAAGAATGCTAGGAAGATGTACAGAATAAGACACAATAATAATAAAGACACATGTCTTGGTTTAGAAACTAAATATTCTGCCACTATAAAAGCTTTCCACGTAAAATGTGGAAGCACAGGAAGAAAACCAACAGTCAATGTATTCCAACAGGAGAGGATTTCTGTGGTACCCTGCAAGAGCTGAAGTCCAAGTACTCTCTGATCTTGCTTTCCTCCTTAAGTCTCCCTCCTCAGATCCCACTGCCCATCACACGGAACGTGCTCTCACAGAGATGACACACTACAGGAGCATCTGTCCAGGCTGCTTCTGAAAGATTCATCTCACTTGCCCCACTGAGATCAGCGATGGGGGGAAGAGAACTACAAGAGTCATCCTGTACCATGGTGGGAATTTATGTGATTTCTATGTTGAGTTTTTATTCAAATATTCGTTTTCTCAATGAAACAGGAACTTTCCTATCAAAACATACCAAACTGTTTGTGCTAAATCCAACAAGAAAGACTTCAGGAAATTCCAAAAACATGTTAACTTATTATATGAGAGGCAGATTCACTGGGGGGAATAGGGGAACTATTGTACTTGAAGGCAGCCCTGTGGAATATGTGTTTCATCTATGTGAATCAGCAGAAGCTGTAGCACTAATGAATCTCCATATCATCACCACAGCTAATTCTATCACACCTTCACTGTGGATCAATTTTCTCTCATTCAGTACAGGTTACTCCTGAATCTGTGTTCTTGTTTTGCAATCAGCCATCTGCCTCGTGGGCTGCCCAGCTGCCTCAGCCCTGGACCATTCACCCTCATTCCCTGCCCTATCACTCCTGCTAACAGGCCTTATCATTTTCCCTAGGCTTATCATTTCTCCTTGCTTTTCAATTCCTCTGCCACTCAGACTGCAGAGCACATTCCTTTTCATACATCCTACTTATGCAGTTGATCATATCAGTAAAAAGGCAGTGATGATGCATGGTCTTTTTGCATAAACTTGTGCCAAAAAGAATGAGCATAGCTGAAGGGAGAAAGTGTGGTGTCACACTGTACAGTGGAGAGGCATCAGCCCCACAAGCCTGTCCTGCTGTTCAGTTAAGTGCCTCGAGGCAACAGTTATATTGTTAACAAGTTACATCATTAAACAAGGCGATAATAAATATGTATTTTTCAATTCCCACTCATTAATAAAGTCAAAGCCATTCCAGAGCTGACTATTCCCAGGATCTTACTTGCTTCATCTATATTCTAGTCCAGTCCCTGAAGGTTTTCCCCTACCTAATCTGCATTTTTCCTCATTATTTTCTCCTTCCACAAATTCAATTAGTTTTGGCCACCAACTCAGAAATGCCAAAGGCTACAGGAGAACAGTGTGGGTTTTTTCTCTCATCTTATTGGCAAGGGCTGCTGTTAAAAAGCCTGAAAAATAAAAAGAGAAATAAAATGAGGCAAAGCAATGACTGAAACCTCTACAATGCAGCTGGCTGTTTGTGAGTGGTTAGTCTGCTTTCCTCAAATCTGCCCTTCTGAGACATAAACAATCACTCCTGATAGGAGATGGTGAGAAGGAGGGAAGAAAAACTTTTACAGTTGCGCAGACAGCAAACATGAGAGAAGGCTCTGTGATGGAAAAGAAAGGGTAAAGAAATCACCACAGCAGTCTTATCTTGTGCCTTGCTGCACAACTGTGGTTGATTGACTTTGCAAATTCTTGAGCAGTTTCCTGTGCTGCATTTTATTGTTTGTTTTCATGCAAGCTGTGGTCTTGGCTCCCAAGTTTGGCACAGTTCTGGGTAGGGTGAACCTGATTTCCAAACATACTTTCCCTACCACAGCCATTAGAGTGGACTGTGAAATATTTTCAGCCACAAGACTGGTCACAACAAAAGAACCCATTCCCTAAACAGTTCACAAATGTGGCACAGTAATGGCATGATGCCTTGGGGAGAAGGGCAGATATCAACCAGTCCTACCATGAGAGCTATACTGGGCCAAGCCCCAGCATTTACAACTCACGTTTCACTGTTGTTGAGCAGATCATCCCCAGCACATGCTGAAAAAAACAAACAAGACATCTCAAACTTCATTGTGGTCTCACTCCAAAAATGCAAATCATAGAGTCTATCTGGATTTCATTTTGGGGGGTCCAAAATTATCTAAGGAGGTCTGGAAACATCAGAACCTCACCAGAAAAATGCACAGAGAAATATTTTCTCATACTGTCCATTTCTCTGGCTTACAAATTCCAAAAAAATTTTGGCTAATGAGTTTTCCCACTGAAGTTATTTTTATGTAATTCACAATCATTTATTAATCTTGGCATCTGAAAATACAGCTCTGTATTAGATATGTTCTGATTGTCATTCAGAGCCAATTACAGAATTAATCACCTTCACTTTGGAAGGAAGAACAGTCCTACTTCTCTGTAGTGTGGATTTGCCTCAATACACAGCAAAAGTCAGCAAGAGAATCCCCAGGACAACGGGTATGGATACAATGTAAGCGTCTCACTATGTCAAAGTCAAACAGTCATCACCAGGAACTATCTGCACCCCAAGCTCTTAACAAAACCTTGCTTCCCTCCTTCTTTGATCCAGAGAACAGCAGCAAAACTGGTAAAATAGAAAATCTCTTCTGCCAGCAGTCTTTGAAAACACTGTGGCAGGAGACCCCACACAGGAGTCCAGAGTGTTAAAAATAGATTAGAAACTTACGTGAATAAGAAAATCATTATTTAAACCCCTAATAGTTTTTATAATGTGACAGCAAGAGAGAAGAAAATCTGAACTGATTTCTGGCAATGTGCAGTGTTAGCATTCTGGCATCAGTTTCCATACACAGATCTACCAAAATAGAAACAACTACCATTAAAACAGTTTAAAAAAAATAAACTTGCTTTCACGACAGATAATAACACTTCTCCCCATCCTGAAAAAACATCCTTTTATTTGTCAAGTCAGGAAAAAAGGTCATGATAGTTTTCATATAATTTGGACAATTTTCAGCCAGCTTCAACGACAAATGACAGCTGAGAGCCTTAAAGCCAGTGTAGGAGGAAGGGAGAGCTCTACACGGAGGGATTCATGCTTTCCTGTATTTGCATTTCTGTATCATTTCTATTTTACATGTTTATAAAAGAATTTATACACACAGACCTCCATTCCTAAATTTATGCCTATTTTCAGGAAAGTTATACCTCTGTATCTCCTGCCTGCCCTCCCAGTTCTCTTTTAATAACTCCAGTCTATCTGGGTTAATTTCTGAAAAAACCCCAACTGTAGTTTTCTGATAAGAAAAGAAAGGGGGGGGGGGCATGAAAAATATTACATTTATTCTGCCTTTCTCCACCTAGTTTTCTTTTCTTACTGTGCTGGTATGGAGCTATGGTTTGGATTTCTGCTGGAAGCAATGTTGATAATTCAGGGATGTTTTCCTTATTGCTGAGGAGTGCTGACTCACAGTAAAGGCCTTTTCCTTTCCACACCAGCAAGAGGCTGGGAGGAGACAGGGCTGGGGCAGCTGACCCCAACTGATCCAAGGAATATCCCAGACCAAATGGCACCCTAGAAACTGGGGGGAAGAAATAAGGGGGGGGGGGGGGGAGAGGAAAACACACACACCTGAGCTGCCTTTTACACACAAATGGAAGGTGGGCAGCAATGACCTGCAAGAACCAGTTATGAGGAAGCCAACCATATTCCAAAGTTTTGAACATATCTCCCAGGGCAAAATCCAACCTCTTCTGGTGGAGCATGTTGAGCTGCACAAGATGAAAGCATTGCCTGCCATACATATACTCCAAGCAGGATCCTTTCTGGCAGAATTTTTTTTTCCGGAGTGTAAAATGGTGGCTACACGCTACATATTTCTCTTCAGGACTATTGGAGTAGCTGCTCAATCCAGTGTGAGATTCTATCAACAGTTTCCTCCGAAGTGAGGAGAAGACCTCCATCAAGGATGGTCAGATCCACTCCATCCCAGCATTGACAAAGCCCAAGGACAGAGTAAGCCAGAAAAACTTTCACAGGGGTTTTATCCTACCTGTTCAAACTGGGTTCGTTGTGCAGATTCAACCACCAGGCAGAAATCTCAGAGCACCTATTCTTTAAAAATTAATCTTTCCCCAGTATCTAAACTAGACAGAGAACAAATAAATCTGCAGCACTAATATTCAACTTCCTATTTTCACTAGGAGCAGCTTTTGCAAGGATAATTTAATTCTTCTGTTTCATCTAGTATTGAAGCTTGTAAACTCCTTTGAGGATCCCTACCAGGAATTTATCAGCATGAAGGATATATACTGGGAAGATCATAATCAAGTCAATCAAGGGGAGAAATTCAAAAGCTTTGCCACTAAAGGAATGAAACATAAAAGCCTCCCTGGGGGGGTAGAGGTTTATGTACCATGCCTGGCCTATGTTAAGAAAATTAAAACTCGTTTCACAACATAAAAGAGCCAAAGTGTCAAGTCACTAAAACCAGTTTCCAGTACAGATGCCCTTTTCAAGACTGGTTTATGAGGGAAATACAAATTTATAATAAATTTAAAAAAACAAAACTGACAAAAACATAACTAAGGGATTTATACAAGGCAGACAGCACAGAACATAAATTAAACAAGGACAATTTAAATGCAATTTAGCAGCCATCCATGTTGCTATAACGAAGAAAACTTCTGTTTATATCCATGGCAAACTTCTTACTTTTTTCAAAGGAAATGTTTGCAGAGCAAATACTTTTAAGTATCTGCCTAACACAAGAGTTGAGGTTTTCTCTTATTATTTCCCAGAATCTTCAGATAGGGTAGCAGTGCTTGAGAAAGGGAATCCAGACTGCTGCTGGGGTATGTGTCAATGAATGGAAAATGGGTTTGGGTTTGCATTTGCTACTTTTTGGTTCTGTTGTAAAAGGTAATTCTCTCCCACTCACTCAGCAATTTTGTTTTGAAAGCCTGCATATTTAAGGTGACACATGTTCTAAATACATCATTCAGAGCAGGTTGGAAAGAAATCAGTTTTCTGAAGCAGGCTGTCAGTGCTGTCCAGAAAAGAAGAACAGGGTATAAACTGATTGTTACAAGGCACATATCAAAATATAAGGTATTAATTTTCCATGCATGCAAAAATGATAATCTACTAATCCCTTTGAAGCTGTGTCATTTAGAGGACTCAGTAGAAATGAAATGGAAATGCAGCTACATAACTAAGTAAACATTTTGTTACCTCCAAGAAGAGTCATAAAGAATCTGGTGGAGATTTTTCAAAGCTGCCTTAGGGGATGGATGTCTAATCCCCATTAAAATTAACAGAAACTGGCTCCTCAAACCCAGTCAATGGCTTTGAAGAATGAGCTCTGTGGGAGTAATATGTAGTATCAAAGAGTAGGGATGAGTTGTATGGTTCACTGCATCACATGGGAGTCACTTGTATGTTTGTTTGAATAAAAAGGAACTGGGGGGAAACAAGACAAAAACAACAATAATAACAGTAATAACAGTAATAAAAACAACAACAACAACAATAATAGAGACTGAACTAAAAAGCGAGATAGATTTTCCCGATGGACTTCAAATATTATGGAAGGTTTTATAATGGTAACTGAAATTCTCTGACTGAATTCAAAACTCAGATCTGTTTTGGTATGATGTTACAATTTAGTAAATCATTATTGGAAGAACCTAGGAAGTGACCTATTTTTAAGTTTGCTCATGTTCTTTCTTTAATCTCTTAAGGTTAAAGACAAGCTATTAGATAGTCATTAGAAAGAAAATAAATAAAATCTGAGTGTAAATGGTGAGAACTTTCAGCTATCCAAATGACAGATAGATTAAGGTTGATTTTTTAATTAACTATATTAACCCTAAGCACTTTGAAATAATTTCCACTAGCTCAACTTAAAAAGTATTTTTAATTTAAGACTGGTCCCTTCCTTAAATTTTTACAAATATTTATGAACTGTTCTTCTTACTATGAATTGGTAATATCCACTAATTGATAATATCCATGACAAAGGGATTGGAACGAGATGATCTCTAGGTCTCTACCAATCCAACCCTTTCTATGACTCTGTAACAAAACTTAGAGATAGTAACTTAAAAAATTATAAGCGAAAAACATTTAATGCAGAAAAAGAATCACTGAAACTTACAGGCATAGGACACAGTTTAAAAAGGGTTAATTTGATTTACTGAAATATTAAATAAGTGAATAAAAATATCAACAGCTTCATAAGCTGGATCAACAGTTCACATTTAGGAATTTGTTGTCATTCATTTAGGTGTGATTCCCAAAATGTACACTGAGTATGGGCATCACATTTGCCTCTCTCCCTGAATCCACCTGCAGCAGCCTTTGGCAGTGCTGAGAACAACGGGCCTGGTTTGCAGAAAACCTCAGCATGGCTGCAGCCAGCTCTCCCAGCCCCACTGAGAGATTTAAAATTAACTCTAATTTAAAAATCACATGCTCTTACTTTTTTGTACAGGAAAAAACTCTTCTCTGGAAAGACGACCACAACAAAAGAAAAAATGAGATTGACTTTGAGATTATGTACGAAGTCTTTTTCTTTTAGCCTTTTTCAGTACTTGGAGGTGATGTTTGTTGCAATTCAGAAAAATACACAGGAGTTGAAATGAGAGCTTTGACAGTATTAAGTTTTCCTTTCAACTAAATAGCTCCTGCCTTCCAGACAACCCACATTTGGTAGAATCATTTCATTCAGCTTTTTCTTCTGACCTCTGGCTTAAGGGGTTTTGTTTCTACAGGGTAAAATTAGAGTGGGTGCATTCTTAGGTGCCTAACTGGGGTGAAAGTCACCACAAAAACATGAATAATGCTTAACATTAGAAGAAGTAAATTAAGTCTAACTAAATAAGCCATGGCAAACAGAGTAAACTCACACTCTGAGGTGGACTTTCACACAGAAGGCAGCTATAAACTGAGTGTGGCCTGCAAATCGATCAGCCCCCTGCCTCTACCTAATGAGACCCTTTTCTTTATTGCATTTTTATAGACTTATAAAAGCAGCATAAGATGGATTATATGGGCTGTCTGTCTACCCTGTCCATCTGTAGCTCAATTGGTGTTCACTCCCATAGACCAGGATAGTACTTGGCAGGGGTTGGAACTTAGGGAAATACAAAGGTGATTGAGCAACTTTTAAAAAAATAACTAAACAACAGACATACAACCACCTCTCTACTGAAACACTGATTCCAACAACACCAGTTTGCAACAAGAACTAAAATCAAAATGAGTCAACAGGAAAACTTCTCTACAAATGCAGCACAACACTTCAATAGCCTTTGTGTGAGACCCATGTGAATGTCAGTCCTAATTCATGTTAAAAATACAGACAATTTCTCAGAATTCTAAATGGAACATTATTATTTAAAAAAATAGGTTATGTCTATTTGGATTGAATGATTTCAAAGTTCTAGAATAATGACTTCATTTAACATGCATTACACAAGACATTTTTGGAGCTATTCCCATAGAATCAAAGCTTTCCTGCTCACGTAACTCATTTTTGCAATTCTTTATTTTGTCAGTGTTGCCGTAAACAATGTGCTGCCCATGGCAGGGAGGGGAGAGGAGAGATTGTTTAAGGAAAAATAGTCATCCCTCCACAGAATTTTGTAGTTACATTTACCAGCTGCGTAAGTGTTCTGATAAACTGCCAAAAAGGGTCACTATAAAGCAACACTCCTTTAAAGTTTTAATCCCTATTAAAGGAAATTATCTGGGCTCTTTCCAGAAACATTTCGAGGGGGAGAAAGGGGCAAAAGCTTCCGCAGAAGATCAAATGTTGTTGATTATAAATTCATTACCAGCATAGCTGCTAACTTCACTAAATTAACAAGGAACTTTTATTATATCCAATCAAGCTCTTGTTAAAGATAACAAGTTCTTTTCATTCCTTGTATATTTGTGTAACAGTCACTTTTCTGGAACTCATCAAAGCTTGTTGCAAATCCATGCAAAAGTACCACCCTCTCTTTTAACTTCTTTAAAAAAAGATAATGAAACCTTATGATCACAGTGAAAATGCACTGATTATGCTAAAATATTTCAAAATAAAAGATTGGGATATATAGAGAAATCTTCCCCAGTACCAGCAAAGACACTGATATTCCACAGCAGAAGAGTCTTAAGATGATACTTTTTCACACGTGTTTTTTATTGTTTTGTTTGTACAGAAGAAGCTTAGTTAAACAGTCTCTCTAAGAAATTAGAGAGTGCAACAAAGATCCATTATGGTTTCCCTTTAGAGCAGGCATTCACTCAAATATTAATTGCTAAAAAGCTATTTTACATAATCAGTTCAGCCATATGATTATGTTAAGAATCCTCTCTTTATCAAATAACCAAAAGTGGGAGTCAAGAATGCTTTGCTTTGAAGCTTCTCACTAATAATACATTTTACAGAAAGTATTTTCTAAAAAAATAACTACTTCAAAAGCAAGTATCTTGGTGACAGGCTGTTGCACTGAGATCCCTTTCTTACATGCCATGCTCTAAATACATATTTTTCATCCATTTCATTTGTATGCTGTCCAAGTTTACCAGTGATGAAAGAAACCTTTCTTGAAACTATTTAAGAAAGTTCCAATGCCCACTGAAATCAATGTCTAGACTGGATTAGTCTAATATAAGAAGTTTTCATATAAAATTTCAAATTATTCCTACAATAAGGGATGGTAAAAGCATACACTATTGATGAGAATAATTTTTAAAAAGGCAATGCAAACCAGTTTTTCTCAGTCCCACTCCACTAGCAGTACTAAAAGAAAATAAAACTTAAAGGATAAAATGTGCCTTTTTAGGTAGATCGGCTAAAAATCCATCTAATATAGAGTAATGCATTTCCACAATTGTAAATGATTTTCCTACAGTCAATCAGTAGCTTATTGCTTATTACTGATATTGCTCAAAGCCTTTTGTTCCAACAAGATATCTAAGTAGGAGTTTTTACTGAAAGCGTAGATCTTTTGTTTATTTATTTTCCATTTCTATTGGCCAAAATGAAATAGTCATGCACAGAGAAGCTGAACATGAAGATGGTTATTTCTTCTCCTCCCAGCAGGACATAAGTTGTATCTGGGCAGCTTTCCACTGTCTGATGTCGCAGCATAGGAGTGTTTGAAAATCCTCTATAGCAGCACAGTCCAAAAGTCAAGAGGTGAAGCAGAGAGAGCAGCCACCTGCAGTCTTTTTATTTCTGCATAATATCAAATACATTCAACTTAAAATGTTCTTGGACAGCTCTAACATCCTGTAATTCCCATGTAATGCATCCCTCTTTCCTGAAGCAGTCTGCAGTTCCTTGGCTCTGATTAGATAAAAAGTCATTGTTACTAACTAGCATTATGTAATGAGCTGATGGAAGGCCTATGAAGCAGCACCGTGGTTTGCAGCATAAGCACTCATTTGCCTCAGCAGAGTCAGTGCTCAGTGCTGTCACTGATTTTCTGCAGAGTCTCGAGCAGGTCACTTCATCTTTGTGACATCTTTGTGCTGTGCCGACCAAGAAAGGAAGGGTTCTAGCACACTGCTGCTGCCTTGGGGCTGGTTTGGCCCTTGCTCTTAGCAGAGGTCTCTCAGCTGCCTCAGGACATGAACAGAACTGTTTTTCCCTCGGAGCCACAGTGCTGCAGCACGGTACATCTTGTGTTTGCCCTCCTATCCTGGCTTGTTCTTCTGCAGAGTCTGTTGGTGCCACTCCTTTAGTGACAGGTCAGGAGGACATGGCCTCGAGCTGTTCCAGGGAGTTCAGGTTGGACATCAGGAGGAATTTCTTCATGCAAAGAGTTGTAAAGCATTGGAATGGGCTGCCCATGGAGATGGTGGAGTCACCATCCATGGAGGTGCTCAAGAAATGACTGGACATGGCACTTAGTGCCATGATCTAGATGACAAGGTAGTGATCAGTCCAAGGTTAGACTCTGATCTCAGAGGTCTTTTCCAAACTCACTGACTCTGTGAATCTGTGATTCCTGAATAACCCAAGCTGTCTACTTGGACAATGGCAGGTACAGGGGTAATTTACCTTGGTACAGGAGGAGAGAAAAATCTTGGATGCAATGTGAGATTTAGGAGGTGAAAACTGGTGCCCCATATAGACCCAAGTGGCCCACATTTTTCACTGAACTGGAAAGTCCTAGCTCAAGCTGAACTAAGCTGTGTTGTCCCAGCACCTCTGGAAGATGTCAGGTTCCTTGCAGAACCAGGACACAAATTGCTGCTCTGTCACCACAGCACTGGTTCTCTCCTACAACTGAGAGGTGCTCTGTAAAATACAGCAAGGCAATACCTGTATTCATTAAGTGGGTCCTTCCCACCCAAGGGTGCACAGTCACAGTGAGATCTAGGAAGGAGCAAAACAGCAGATCCCTAACCTAAGAAAAGACAGGAGCTGAAAAGAAGCTGTCCAGAAAAGACGAGGGATTGATGATGGAAGACGAACAGTAGAGAAAAAAGACAAAGTGGACTCTGTTCATAAAAATCTCTCATAAACAATCATAACAATAAATTGGCTCTATGTGCTAGAAACTGCCACAAATTAGCTATGATTCTTCTTTATCTGTGTTTAAACAAACCTGCTATAATCTAAGCTTGATGGTACATGATTTCTAACACCAGGAAAATTCAGTCAGCTTTCCCTTCAGAAGCAGACTCTTGCTCTAGCAGCAGCCAAGGTTGACAGGTGTTCTCCTTGGGTTGGGGGCTCTTCCATTCTTTGAAGCAGGCAAAATGTCAGGAGAGCTACTCTGCCACAGCTAGCACATAAAGAAATACATCGAAGATTTTTCTCACAGCAGCAGAGAAAAGAAAGAAACACTAATAATATCTATGCAACTCCCCAAACAAAAGGCAACATGAAGATTTATTTCTGTATTAAAAACTTTAAAATGCGACAGCCAATGGATAGAAAACATTAAATAATTAGTTATATGTAAGATAGGTAGCAACACCCATAGATACATTTTCTTCTTTGAACCACAGATTTATTGGCTGATGCAGGTTACATAAATATTCTACACCTTGTACAAGTCAACAATCTCTGCCAATGGTTGTTATCATGTGTTCAAATTCTGATTGAAACTTGAACATTTAAAACTGAAAAATTATCTTAATAGGTAGGGGAAAATGTTTCATTCTACTACAAACAATTACACCTCATTAAATACAAGCTAAAGCTTCTACATTTTTTTCCCCCTTTCTTTGTTTGCCTTTTTTCTGTACTTGTCTTTCATCCCATTAAATTCATTGGCCAAATTAGTCACTGTTATCTGTTTTAATCATTTCATAATTAACCAAATGGAAAAAAAAAACAACCCAGGACATTTCCAATTACCTAAAACCCAAATCTTACCCACCCACTCCAACGTCTGCAGATGGTAAGCACAGTCTGTCTCTTCATTAACATCAATAATGTTAGCTGCTAATATCTACATACAATAAACTTTTGATCTATACTGGGACTACTTGTATGGCCCAGTTTTTCACTCATTGCTCAGGCAAAACTAACCCTTGAACCAAAGAGAACTTAGTTCAATTAAAGGCTAAAGGAAAGAGCTCTTACTTTGCTCTTGGCAGTAAGTGCACTGGAAGAGTCCCATAAAACACAGCAGTGTTATGGGGATATTTGCCTTTGCATTCAGCAGCTGCAAAAAGGTGTCTCAGCTCCGTGAGTCAGCCCTGCTTCAGTAAAGCAACTGTTTATGGCAGTGTATGAACAGACTTTTTGTGTAGCCAACAGGTTTTAGTAGGCAGTGGTTACGTTCTGCTACTGTTCCAGTATCTCTTACAGTTTTAGAAAGGACGTAATTAAGCAGTAATAAAGTGTGAGAGATATTAAGGACTGTCAGTCACAAGCATTTAAAAAAACAAGTCAAATCCAAACACCCTTTTTCATTGACCTAGCATATTTTAAAACAGATTTTAAGTCTTTGAGGTTTGTGTTTCTGAGTTTTTTCTCACACGGGGCTTGAGAACTTTTTTTGAAAACTAAGATGCTTGCAGAATTAAATTATTCTAGGAGCTGAGGCTTTAGGGGGAAAAAATACTGAAAATCGTCAGAAAGCCATTAGCTATTTCTGTTGGGTTAGGAAGTTTAGTGACCTAGTTCCCTCCAGAGATGTTCTTTTGAGGAATGTTGCTGTAACCATTCCGGACAAAAGAGATGCAAGAAAATTTGAGTTTTTGTGACCAGAGTGGTGATTGCATTCACGCACTGAAGGCTGAGCAGACTGTATTTCACCAGTTGATGGTTATTCCCAGAACATGCAATTAAAATGCAGCTGTTCATTAGGAAAATGATACACTTTTCTTGCATAAGTAAGGTGTGTCATGACCAAATAAAGGGGTCATTTTTGGTCCAAAGCCAGTCTGTGAATATACACTGGACGGGAGATTTGATGCACTACTTGACAGTGTGCAATAAAGAGGCAAGACTTGAACCAAGAGCAACAACAAGCCTTTGAAAGTTGAAAACATGACTTGGAAAATATCTTCAAAAATACTTTCAATAGACAAAAAAATCAATACTAGTAACACTTAGAGTGAATTTTTCTAGTTAAAGCATCACAAATTTCTAGGAACTTTTCTTTCTTGAAATAAATACCAGCCCCAATGGGGGCCTATCTGGTTGTTATCTAAAATAAGAAAAGAAAACCACTTGCTGCTATGCTTTATTATCAAAAATAGGAAAAGAAAATCACTTGCTGCTATGCTTTTTATTCATCTTATTAATCACTGACTCACATTCCTCTAAGTGTTTGTACCTGGGCGAAAGGCATCCCCATGTTTGCAGTCTGATATTAGCAAATTCTTACAGGGTGCTATACGATCAAAATTTCACAAAACCTGGTCAGGCAGGATCCCTGCTCATGGGACACACATGGCCATTCTTCTAAGGTCTGTGGATTTATCCACAAGTAAGCCCTTTCCAGTCTGGGTTTCCTCACTGAGGCAGCAGGTGTGTTTTTGCATTCTTCATTAAAACTATTTTTATCTCTGTAATTCAAATATCCATTAGTATGTTTAAAGAGAAAAGATTGTTCAATACACTCTCTTATATTCTGTGATTATCACAGCTCATGTGCTACAATGAAATCCATTTGTAGGCATCAAAACAAAAACCTGACTTTAGAAACCATCAGCCACCTGTATCTTATATTGACTTCAGTATATTTTGCGGGCACTCATTTCAAAAAAGACTTTCTTCAGGTGTACACAACTCCAGTCAGCTGGAGTGCCTTTTCTTTCGAGTGCTTTTGAAAAGACACATGTTGAAAAAGCTTGTTTCTTCTTCCTTTGCGGTGAATGGATTCTTTGAGGAAATGGGAGTATTAACTGTGATACAGCTATCCTTTTTGTCAAATTCTTTCACAAAGAGATCACTGCTTCTGGGACCCACAGGCCCACATATTATTCACAGACCACACACTGGGAGGAGATGCATTGACCTCAGGTCTGTTACATCACCATTAGTATTACTCCACCCAGGATCTGAATAGTTCATTTGGATGGAGTTTCAGAAGTTATCAAGAGCAGCCTGCATAATAAGCCATGAACTTGGGTTGATTCAGTTTTGAAAGCCTAAACAGTGCTCAAGGAGACAGAGAGGCCAAATTTTCCACAGTTCTTCTAGGGTTTTGGTGTTGTTTTGTTTTGGCTTTTTTTAATTCATATTACAGATTCCCTATTTTATTGCTCAGTTCCAAGGAAACAAGAGAAAACTTTCATCTGTACTCATTTATCTTCTCTGTCTTTTAGGAGAATCATACAAACATCCCTTCTGGATGACATGGTCTCCTGAATTCTACAGGCTGGCTGGGAGCAAAGGCCACAGTCTCTAGGGCCAGACCACAGGGTTCTCCTTTTGTACAGCTGAAGAAACACAGAGTAAGTGCAAAATTACCAAGGATTCCTTCCCTTGACACAGGGGATCCTTTGGGTGGATGGATGACAGGGTAACCCGCTTTACTCAGCAAATGCACATCCTTCCCAGAAGGGGCCTGGCAGGAGCTTTAAACAACCAAATGGATTGGGAGCAGACATATTAATGTAAAAAGTCTTTGGGCAGCAGAATGAAGGACTGCAGCCCAGCCTTGAATGTGTGCTAAATTAGACTAAAAGTCAAAATCGTATTAAGACTGAGGTAACAGAAAGAGACCTGGCTTCCATGTCCTTCCTTCTTCGGATGTACTGAACATAACCCCAGCAAGAGAGAGAACTGTGCTTTTGGGTTTTCATTTCTCAATCTACTTATCCTTTCATGTGCCCATAGGACAAAGGGGGGAAGTAACAGACAGGGTTAATGGTTTCACTACAGTTGACTGGTGTTAAAGCCGGGGCAGATGTGGGCTTTAATTAGAAAGCAGCTGTACATACATAAACCACAGCAATCTTAATCCAGAGAGTGACAGTGTGAATACAGACCTCTTGCAAAAGCACATACCTTTAATCTACATTTGTCTGTGGTTTTAGGGGGAAGGGTTTCGGCAGAATTCTATCCTCACAGGAGAGGAGCTCATAGGAGAGAGAAGAAAAACGTATATATATGTCTAAAAATCAGAAAAGGGTACTTAGAATGTAAACAGAAAAGAATAAAAATAATCACAGAGATCAAGTACCTCAGCACCAAAAGAGAACATTAAATTTTCCATTACCTTTCACAGAATAGATCTCTCCCACTCTGAGCAATGCTCCAGCTGTTCCCATGGCTTTCCCTTGAGCACTGATTATGCTGGACATCCTGTGAGCCCCCACAAACTGGTAATTACATCTAGAATTGAGTCCTTTAGGAATTCGGGTACCCAATTTGCTAGGAATGCTGCAAGGAGGAGGGGGAAATCATGAACATCAAATTCACTCTGCTAATTTTTACTATGGTCCACTGGGTCGAAAGTGGAGGTTTTCTTACTGGGAAGCAGGTCAGTGCAGAGAAAGCAGTGCTGCTGGACAAGCCAGGTGCTGCACACTCCTTTCCCTGCAGGCAACAGCAAAACCATGTACAGCACAACCCAGTATAAAAAATGTGTTACCTATTGAGGCCCAGCAAGTTCATTGTCTGAAGCCCACAAGCTTGTTCAGCCTGTGTATTAGGATATGCCCAAGTACTCCAGAGAGGACAATGTCTGGCACTTCTCAGTACCCACAGAGGAGTGTTCATGGCCTGCCTCATCATACACACTGCATGTGCAGTGTCAAGGGCTGCAATGCACTTCATGCCATCAGCTCCATTCAGGAGGGTGGTTAAGCTGGGAATTTTTATATCTCAGCATATACTACAGTAAATCATTTCCCTTCCTGTCTTGAGTGATGGTCCATACGCAGTCTTATACTCTATGAATGCTTACCACCCATTGACTCTCCCACTCCACCAGTGTAGATTACTTGCATGAGAAGACACTGGCCCTCAAAAAGAAATAGACAGAGAAGGGGGAAATTCTCAATCCTATGAAGAATTGCAGCAGCCCCAGAAACTTCTGTATTAGGACACTGTCTCCTGGTAGGATCTGTGGATGCATGGAGCCCACATTGGAGAGGGTTTGCTGACAAGACTTGTCACCTCATGGAAAACCCACGTGGGAGTAGCCTGTTCCTGAAGGAATGCACCCCTGGGAAGGATCACACTGATACAGTTTGTGAAAAACTGCAGCCTGTGGGAAGGATTCATGTGGGAAGAAGTTCTCACAATCGGTCCAAAAGAAAAAAAAATAACAAAACCAGAGGGAAATCTTATGTGGGATCTACACAATGTCTACACAAAACTGCCTTATTTCTAAATTCACTTTGGAGTCCATCACTTGAGTAGCCCCGGTACACATACACAGACAGCATGACCTTCAGCTGACAGATGAGAACAGTCCAGAGTCTTGGATTCTGTTTAAAAGTCATCAGTGATTCACTGCCAAAGGACAGCTCACTTCTGGCCTGGTTCAATGGGAAAGACACTCAGGCCCTGAAGCTGGCAGGGTAACACAGGTGCCAAAGCAACACACATAATATGAAACAGAGGGGCAAGAGGGGAAATACCTAGTAATAACTCCAATACTAACTTTTTTCATTTTTTCAGCTGTAATAAAGTGCCAATGTATCCATATGTAACTTCTCTAATAAGGGGCCTGATTTCCAGAACCATTGAGTCTCCAGTAATTTCTGTAAAAACTGCTGTACAGAAATCTAGTCTCTTAAAGGGGCTAAAAATGCACTTGCATAGCTAAATTTGGGTGACTGTTCTTAACAAGAACATCTTGATATTTTAGTTTACATATCAGAACACCTGGGGATGGTATAAGTCTGTTCAGTAAACTGAAGTGGGATTACAACATAAACCCTGTATTAATTGTATAAGCAAAATCCAAGGTTGGTAACCTTTTACCTGGAGACTGTGCAGACTGAATATTAAAGGGAAAAAGCTCTAGAGAAACCTGACAGATTTTCTTTGCTGCAGCTACTTGGGGGCTGAGAAACAAGAGAAAACAGGTATGCCTTTGATAGATTGATAGGCTGAAATAATTTAGGACTACAACATTTTTAAATTCCACACAAACATTTCCATACACAACTCTAACACAGAAAATCTTGGAATAATAGAATGGTTTGGATTGGGAGGGACATTAAAGATCATCTCATTTCAAACCCCCCCTGCCATGGGCAGGGACACCTTTTACTAGACTGGGTTATTCAGGCCCTATCCAGCCTTGAACATTTTACAGGGACAGGGAATCCACAGCTTCTCTGGACAAACTCTTCCAGTGCCTTACCACCCTCACAGGGAAGAGTTTTTACATAATACCTAATCTAAACCTATTTTCTTTCAGTTTGAAGCCATTCCCCCTCGTCTGGTCACTCCCTTGTAAATAGTCTCTCTCCATCTTTCCTGTAGACTCCCTTCAGGCACTGGAAGGCCAAAATTCAGTCACCCCAAAGCCTCTTCTTCAGACAGAACAGTCCCAATTCTCTCAGCCTTTTCTCACAGGACAGGTGTTCCATTCCTCTAATCATCTTTGATGGCCTCTGCTGGACTCACTTCAACAGGTTCACATCCTTCCTGTGCTGGGGACCCCAGAGCTGGATGCAGCACTGCAGGTGGGATCTCAGCAGAACAGAGCAGAGGGGCAGAATCCCCTCCCTCCCCTGCTGCCCTCCCTCCCCTGCTGGTTTGGATGCAGCCCAGGACACATTTGGCTCTCTGCACCCTGAGTGCCTGTGGCCGGTTCATGTCCAGCCTCTCACCCAGCAGCATCCCCACATCCTTCTGGGCAGGGCTGCTCTCCATCTGTTCATCCCCCAGCCTGAATTGATCCCAGGAGTTATCCTGACCCAGGTGCAGCACCAGCACTTGGTCTTATTAAACCTCCTGAGATTTTCATGAACCACTTCTCAAGCTTGTCAATGTCCCTCTGGATGGCATCCCATCTTATAGGTGTGTAAACCACATCACTCATCTTGGTGTCATCTGCAATCTGGAATATGGGTGTGGATTTCACAGATTTGGAATTCCTGACGATGTTACTGAGATTAACAACCCTTCAGAAAGGCAGATGAATCTGAAAGTACCGGTCACCTACATATTCTTTAACTGGACCACTGCTCAATGAAGGTTATTATTTGCTTCCACTTCATTTGTGGATTTGTACCACATTTCCTTAATTTCCCAAATATCCCAGAGGTGGCTGCTGGCTTTCTGTGCACAGAAAAGAAACTAGTAAAGTATTTAATATATTGCATCTTCTTCAATTCAACCTAGCTGCAGGAAATAGCCATTTTCTCTGTCAGTGCTTCCGGGACCAATTGCCAGCACCTGATAAAATGCTTGGAGACCTCAGAAGCAGCACAGTAGTTACTGGCAGAGAGTGAATAATCTGTGAGTGAAATGCAGTGCCTACAAAAGGAATCTTTCTACCCCAATCTTCAGCCATAAAATAAAGTGCTGCAATTATTTCCTAACATCCATATTATTCTGCAGCTACTTTTTCATGTATCTTCTTTTGTACAAAGCACATTGAACTGCAGAGTGATGGGAAGGTCAGATTTGTTTTGGAAAAGCCCAAAAGCTCTTTCTGGAGTTATTAGGAGAGCTGTGAGAAGGCCCAGTGGCAATGATATATAGATAAACATCTGCATTCCTTACATACCACAATCATTTTTACTTCAAGCAGAACTTCACACTTCCAATGCTAAGTAGATTGTGTATGTGCCCATTAGACACCCAAATGCTCTCTCCCCATTTGGTGTCAGGTATCCATTTGATAATTTGCTTTTGCATTATGAAGAGCTGTGGCTGACTCAGTGATCCTCTCTTTAGATTTGTGAAAACTCTCTTGCATGCTGAGCAAACACTCAGACCCTTTACAATACTGTATGAGCTGATTCTTTAGTCAAAAATATTCCACTACCTTAGAGTTGCATTGCAGAGATCCTCAACTATTTTATGCACTGCCTACTTAAAAAATAAATAAAGATTGAATTACATTCCTGAGCCCAGGATCCTCTTGCACTATACAAATGTAAGTATTTAATTTGGCTTCCCTGTTTATGTTAGTTTGTTTTAGTTGCTCTGTGTCTTACTCAACCAGAAGAATGCAGTATAATTTGACTTACTCAAAACTGTGTGGTTTTGGCTGCTTTTTGCTTCACAGTAAAAAAAACCCAGGTTTTAAAGAAGGCCTGAAAGTGTTTTTTTGTTCCTCAGTTGTGAAACTAAAAACTAGACAAACAACCAAAAGAAATTTCATACCGAGAGCCTGCAAACAAAGGCACAGAGTTAAAATTGAACTGTTCGTGGTATTAGGGAAAGGAAGCAAATTGCCAGCCTGCAGAGACTGAACTCTGCTGCTTCTCCTGCAGAAACATGTTGGAGGTTAGAATGGTGCAGTACCCACTCCAAAACCCTCTTGCCAGCATAAATTGGTTTATGGCAGGTATAGGGGAGAAGAGGAAAAAACTACACAACAGTGATGGGGTGACTTTCCCTGGGAAGGTTTATTCTAACCCATGAGATCAGGGAGGTACCAAAAAGCTGTTCCAGCTCGCACTGTAGGAAATGGGAGGAAATGGAGCTGCTGGCTGTAGAAGAAGATGCCACAGGTCACAAGAGGTTGTCTCAGCACAGCAGCACCTCATGCCCAAGCAGCAGGACTGACAATCCCAGTCACCAAGTCACAGAGTCAATTAGGTTGGAAAAGAGCTCCAAGATCATCAAGTCTAACCTTTGACTGACCACCACCTTGTCAACTAGACCATGGCACTAAGTGCCATGTCCAGGCGTTTCTTGAACACCTCCAGGGATGGTGACTCCACCACCTCCCTGGGCAGCCCCTTCCGATGCTTTACAATACTTTGTATGAAGAAATTCCTCCCAATGTCCAACCTGAATCTCCCTGGTGCAGCTTGAAGCCATGTCCTCTCGCCCTGTCCCTTTCTGCCTAGGAGAAGAGGGCAGCCCCTGCCTGGTTACAACCTCCTTTCTCAGATTGTCATGATGAAGGCATCAGTAGAGCTTAAAGATGCAGGTACAGCATCTAGGACAATATAGAAGAAATTTTGTGACTGATGTTACTTTTGGTATCTTCACTTAGATCCATACTAGTTTAAAAGTACATGAAGTTTCCCTAAAAAGACATTGAGGATTCTCCTATGAAATGTGGTTTTTCTGGCAAGATAAACTCAGCTAAAGCAATCGCTCACATCCAGGTTCCACATCAAGCTGGAGAGCTGACAGCTTTGCAGTGCAAAGTGCACGGTCAGGGTCGGGGATGGAATGTGAAGTCCAGCCCTTCCCAGACACAGGGAGCGTCCCTGAGAGCCAGCCTAGCTGAGGGAAGCTTAGGGCCACCCTGTAGATGCTTTTGCCTATTTCTACGAAATATGTTAAATGAATAACAACCAAACCAAAATAAATCTCTACTGGAGGCTGAAAATAGCAGGATCCAGAGCAATTATGGTCAAATAATCAGAAGTAGCTCCCAATTTGGAGATGTTCTTAGTCTTTAGATGCCTGAGAAAGATGCACCATATAGAAGCCCCATTTGCCACATTTCAAAACACCGATTTTCTTATGCCAGCTTCTACACCTCAAAAAGCTCTATCTAGCCATAAAAAGCTGAATAATTTTACTGAAATTGCTGGAGTTTCAGATCTTTACATTTTGTAATAGTTTATAAATGAAAATTGGGTTGTAAAAGTACTTGAAATGAAAATTTATTCTAAGTATTATTCTAATGATTGGTTGTTTATGAGCACTGTGCACAAAACTGAGTCTATACTCAGTTTTAAAATGCATGTACAGCAAGTGTTACATTAGCAAAATAAGAAATAGTCAAAGAGAAGCAACATAAACCAGAGGCACACCCTTCTGAGACAATGCATAAGCAACACCCCTGAGTAATAAATAAATAACTGGTCACAAATTTTATACCATACAGTTTTCTGTTTCAGGGGCTAATGTATAATTATTTTGCAGATGCCATCTACAGGAGGAGTGGAAAATCTTGTATTAAATAAAATAAATTAGGAAACAGTTCTTAAAATCTCGTGATTTCTTTACTTATGTTAGCTGTTGCAACAAGAGCAGCGATCAAGGCAACCATTTCCTAAGCATTTATGAGGAGCCAAAATGAAACTGGAGAAATGTTGACACATGAATGTTAACATCACTGAGACAGAAATCAAAGTAGAAATAAGGGTTTTTTAATTAAACACTGATCCTAAAACTAAGAAATCACCAATATCCCTGAAAAGTACCTCATTTAAACTCAGAGAGATTAGATGCTCACAGACCTTAAGGGCTCATCATCTTATTACTTATACCAGGCTGCCCTCTAGCAACGAAAAGCAGTGCACAGCATTCATGAACTTTTTTTTCAGAACACAAGTTGTTTTTCCCTTTCAAAAAATGTTTGCTGTTTGCCTCATCTGTGCTTTAATCTGCATTTTAAAGCTGCTAATTGGTAAATCTTCTCATTAGTTTAATAGAAACAGCAAAATTGACTACTTAATTGCAATGGTTAAATATATTTGGAGACAGCTACTGCTTTATAAGATATATATACTTGACTAATTTTTGCTCCATTAGACCACCTCAATCCCTGATGTGGTCCCTGAGCAGGTAAGCTGCCTCCAGCCTTTTCTTACTCAGTGCAAGCTGCACTACATGAAAAACAGTCTGGTGCTGGTGGATTCCACAATGGCTCTCTACATCTCCAAAGACCTGGCAGGATCTTGTCATTTTTTCTAGCACAACTTATACAGGGCACATTCCAGTTCAAGACTGGAACTACAAACCCCCAGCACATTAGACTCATGGGGTCTGACACATCCCAACCCATTTTGCCCGTCCCACACCTTTCCCCTCAAAATTTATGATCACTCTCTGCTGCTAACTTGATCTACCTGAGAATTAATATGCCAATAAAATATATAGTCATTGAAATAAAAAAATAAATTACTATTTTTAAAGGGAAGTTATAAAACAAATAATTATCATTACATTTCTTCTTTGGCTTGATAAAATACATGAAAATTCCCAAGTCCTGTGCTGATATTCAGGCCTAGGCTACCAAGGCATTGCACAGAATATTCACCTCTAAGGCACCTTGAATTGAAGTCAGTAAGAGCTGAAGACAGGCTTACAGACTTTTCAAAGAGCCTGACCTAAACTGGAGTTAAGATTCTGATTTCTAATTGAGTAGCAACCACTGCAAAAGGGCTTCATTTAGAAAATCTTGTTCAAATTAAAATTAACCCAAACTGGCTCCAGTCCTAAACTTGAGAAAAACATAACTAAATATTCTGATTAAATGCCTTCTACGATTACAAGCAATAAATAATCACAAGTTTTCTATTAAAAAAAAAAAAAAAATCTGAGGGAAAGCACCAGAAATGCTGACAAAAAAAGGTGAGCTGACACCCACTGGGATAAGAGAGGCTCTTCAGCTACCTGCAAGACCAAACGTTTCTTTGAAATGATGCATAGTTGGAAAGTTATAGCAAAGTAAAGGTCAGACATCAATAAAAAAATAATTCAAAAAGCAAAGAAATTTGTATTTTACAGCATATACTCCCTAAGGACTTGGCAGAAGATCACTGCTGTCATACTGAGCTGAGGAAACATTGAGAGGAAGACATCAGTAAGATGCATTTGACTCCCTGCTTCTCTCCCTGCCATTACCCCAAGCTGAATTAGCTGCCAGAGCTCTAGCACCCACAGGCTGGAGGGTTTGAGAAGCCCAAACTGACCTACATGTCCTTCTTCCCCTCTTTCCTTTCAGTGTCTTTTGTGGACAGCTGAAGTGGAGGGGTTATGACTACCAGGATAGCACTTTGCACTAGAATAGCTCAGCTGTGTGTTTGAGGAGGCTTTTGTGTTGCCCAAATAGGACATCAAACAAAATTTGATCATTACATGTCCAACATTAAATAACCATACATGGGGAAAAGGCATGGTTACATATCTGTCTTCGGGACAGCAGTGTACTGACACTTTATTTTTAGAACAAGCTGCTGCTTTGCATCTGCTGTGAACTTCATATTAAACTCAAAGCATTTCCATTAACCATAAATTTATAAATTTAAACCATGGGAGGGGTTTATAAGTGACATTATTGAAAAGCACATTGCAGTAGTGGAAAAATATGTTACATGGAACAAATCAGGAGGTTAAAGTCTCCACTCTGTTCTTCCAAACAAATACTCTTTTCCATTAACCATAGCACTGGAATCCTGTACTGAAGTCTTTGAGGCTGATTATGTGGAACTGCTTTTAAATATTACTTTTGAATTTATCTTTTTAACTTAGCAGTGAGACATTCTTAAAATACCATCAAATTATTTCCCTTAATATAAATAACAACACTTCTTGAAATGTTCAGCTTCTTGTCCACACCCAATTTCCTGAAAGGTCAGAATTAGAACCACTAGGGATTCACACTGGATAATTTTTCAGTGTTTTACAACCAATAATTGTCAAATAGAAAAGTTAAATAGGATTCTACAGGCCTCAGGCAAAATTCCTACAGTAGTTGTGAGAAATCCTTCTTGAGAAAAAACTGTTGAAGGAAAAGAATAATTTTATGAAGCCCTACTGGCCAGTTTACACATGGGATTAACTGGTGTTGGAACTGGCAGGCTATTTGGACAGGAATGAACGTACCCAATTAGACCTTGTTCAGCTACTGCAAAATCCTATCTCTGGAAATCAAAAGTTTGCATATGTAGGGAGACACCAGAAAGCCCTAGTACTGAAAAACCTTATGAAAATCACATTGATTCAAAAGAATGGTTAAACATAGTCCTAATAGTCCTGAATAAAGTCCTACTGCAGTGTATACTTATCTTCAGGTACATGTTTCAGTGCTTTCCTGATTCAAGATATTAATGAACACAATGTTTTCTATTAACAGTACTTTCTAAACTGAGAAATACAAAACTTCAAGAGGACCTGTAGCCACAGATGATGTTTGACACTCATAGGAAAAGCCCCATGATCTGATAAAACTACCTCTTCTGTAGAGAAATCAGATGCAGAGCAAAATGCTCCAAATGACAGAAAAGGCAGCAAGGAGTCTCCGAGGTGAAGGGAAATTTTGAAATTATAGTATACACAGTGAAACCCTAATTTTGAACACTGCATTTTATTCCTTCTAGCTTGCTTTTTTTTCTTCTTCTTCTTCTTCTTTATAATAAAAACACTACTCTATCTCAAAGGCATACTGTCTTACTGTTTTGCTATGCATAATTTCCCAGGATATTTAGATAGTCTAACTGCAGGCAGCAAAGATATTAAAAGTATGTTTAAAGAAGAGGCACCTCTAAGCCATCTTAGAACAGAATCACTGCATGGAGACAGATTGTGATGGTGAGAGAAGGGAAAGGCAATGCAGCAGCTGCAAGAGCCAATTTTCCCCACAGTCAAAATATCAGAGAATGACACTGATAGGCTTCAGGCTGCAGCTGACTTTTAATTGAACCTTTCCTGATTTGTACACTTCAGAGTGAAATCACGTTCAATAATAAAGCCCTAACTTGTCACAGGAGTCTATGCATTAGAAACTGGGTTAATCACAACTCTGAGATAAAGTATCTTTCATCATGCAGCTCATCTCAAGAAAGGATGTACCAACTATCTAACAACTTCTACACACATCTGAAATGTGTAAATTGAGAAAGAACTACTTGGATTTATAGCTGTGCAATGGAGTAGAACCAGGACTATTTTGCTCAATATTTTCCCTACCATTTGGAATAAAATTTTTGGTAATGGAGTTGTTAGCATCCAGGAGTAAGTTGCTTTGGAGTACTGTAGTTTATCCTACCATACATATAAAACTGAACAAATACAGTAAGGCTAAACTGAACATTTCATAGAATGGGGATAAGTGTGGATTTGATGGTTGCTAGTAGCAATTTCTCAATATATTCTCCCACTTTCTTATGACAAACCTGCAATGCTTGGGCCAGGCAGATGCAGAATGTTTCAAATTAGTACCTTAGGGCAAGGAGTACAATGTGAAGTTTCATTATAAACTCAGGGAAGCAAACTACATCCTTGACATACTTTGCTTCCAGACATTGCTGAGGCAATTGATAATTCTTTATGTCTCATGTGAGGATCACCAAAGGAAATCTCTGGAACTAGTCATTAATCAAACAAAGCATAATTCAGAGTTAAAATTTTTGAAATGCTGCCAAAAGCATTTGTGGAAATTTGCAATGACAACTGATGAGAAACTCAATGCCCAGAGGGAGGGAGGGTTGTGGCTTTCCTCTGATTTTGTTTTGGCTTTTTTTATTTTCTTTTTTACTGATTGCTATAGAACCCTTATAGGGAAAATCTTTCAGTCAATTCTTTATAGAAAAGAAAATAAATTTTATAAACAGTTTCTATTACACTGGCAATTTTGCTGTAGTTACACAGAATGAGACTTATCCATTCCAACAACAGGTTTCCAACTAAAGAAGAAAACCAATATATAGGATAACAGAATGGGTCTGGAGTAGAGTAGGATGGGATAAGCCACAATCAGAATGCACTTGGCAAGAGAAACAGGTATTAAATTGGGTTTAAAACACAAAGGAGAATGTCACAGACAATAGGGCAGAAAGGCAAAAAATAGGAGAGAAAAAATAAATTAAGAAACTCTGGTAGATAGCAACAACTGCCTATGTCTAATTAGCCTTAGCTAAAATAGGAGAAAGATATTCCAACAAGCCCTTGCAAAACAGGTGTCAGGTACAAAGAGAGGCCTCACTTTTCAGGTTCCTGGCATAAAATGCTCTATTTTGCACATTTTTGTAGATTGCCTAGAGAAACAGGGCTAGCTATGGAACACTGTACTGTAACATGAAAAAAAGACAGTTGCAGCAATCAAGGCCATTAGCCTCAGGTTTCCCCTGTGCTTCCAAACCTGGATCCTTACTATTCAAACAATCCTGATAGACACAGTCTTCAAGGCACTAATAATACTTATGATACTCCCTAGTCTTTTTTTCAAACTTCAAGTTACTTCAGGTAAGTTCATCCTTAACGTTTCATGCTGCAGTGTCAGGTACAGTGCCTTTTCTCTTCCCATTAATTTTACCAGGTATTCAAGGCCTAATTTCAAATTACAGTCACAGCTTCGGATAATGCAAAGTGTTGTTTTTGTACCAACTCTATCATCATCATAAAAAGATAATTATCTGTCAATCCACTGGATATCTTCTTACTTCAGTGATTTACATGTGCCAGACATAATTTTGAAGTTCATGCTACAAAGAGCTCCCTAAACAAGAGACTGTCTCATAAGAAAAACAACTGCTGACATCGTGCCCAGTGAAGTGTGTAAAATACTCATCTGCATTTCCCAGTCTGTTTTGCTCAACAAGTTTCTGCAATGGAATTCTCATTTACACCCACACCAGTCTGGTGACTCGACTGCACTGGTGGAAATAGGACTTTGTTTCTCTAGATCAACCAACACCCATAGGCAAACGCTCCCACACATTCCTGGATGCTCCAATCCAAACCCCGATTTGCAGACAGACACAATGGCAAAGGATTTATGGATCACGCCAGACTCTGGGTAGGCTCACACTAGTTCCAGGTATTTTGCCACCCTCTTTCCAATGAAATCAAAGACAAAAGCCAGTACTTAGCTTACACTGGGTGCTCAGGGAAAACTTAAGTCATATGATAGTAAAGAAATTACTCAGATGAAGAAAGGAAGAATAAGAACATTCAAACATTTAACTCTCAGGAGCACATTTAGATAATTTAGAGGAATAATGAACTAAAGCACCATGCTTACAGGAAGATGCACTTTCTCCATACATCTATTTGATAAGCACCATGAGCATTAGTGTTCCTCTATGAGGACGATGAATGTATGCTAATGCTTTTGTTTCCATGCCAAACCATCCATCTGGTCTCTGCTCAGAATTCTGTCACACTCCTTTCTTTTCACTTTTGCCCTATATTTAAGTTAAAAATACAAAACTATGCATTATCACATACATGTAATTTATGATCTAGACTCTCAGTGTTAATGAAATTCAACAATAAGACAATAGAATAAAGAGAGAATGGTTTTGAATACTAAGTTTCCGATTGTTTGAGATGTAGCACTGCTTTATTGTGTTGCATTAGCAACCTCTTCACAACAAGGAGAGACAAAAAGTGTTTGAATTAATTACCTCATTGGTAGGGGGGAAAAGAATCTCATTTTTTAATGCACAGTTCATCTGCTAACACACAGACACTAATGAGAGGCTCACACTAATATATCATTAGCAGTGCACCATAAATGATGGGTTACCTACTAGCCATCATTACTACTGGATTTAGGTTCTATTAATTTATGGGAAAGGTGTCTACAAAGTCTTTTATATTATCACTTGCTGTTTCAAATAAGGAACAGAGGTTTGCATTAGGAGTTTGTGAGAGATTAGTAATCAGACTTCCTGAGCTCACCATGAAATTTATGTGATATATTTATAAACCAACCCTAGATATATGTAAGTGCTTCCTGCCTGTTGTCTCAGAATGAAAGCTGCAACATGAGTCATAATTTTCAGGCCATAATTTATGATATTCTGCATTTCCTTTTGGTCAGCAGAAGTACTTCAGAAAGATCCTGCTGGGGTACAAATATAGATGAAATGACCAGCCTACTTCAGGGATTGTCTACTCTTCTAGCTTATAGGAAAACATTAATGATTGAAACAGTTAGAACTGAAGACAGATGAAAAGACCTGATAATGGGCCATTTTTCTCCAAAGCACCTACAAAAGGGATGTTCATAGTTGGGCATTCTCAGCTGCCCTTGTACACGTACAACTAAAATGGCTATTTACTGTCACAGGACAAATGCTTAAATCCTCAGCCCCAGAGAATGTCACTACAAGTGTGGAACTACAGCTACCAGTATATACAAAATACATTCACATAGTCATGGCATCTTCAAGATAAAGCGCTCAGACACTCTTGAAGAAGTATAGCTTCATTGCATCAAGCAGGCAGTCCTACCAGAATGACTGAGTGATCACACACCATTATGGTTGAAGCACATTAAATATTTTGTTCTCCCTGTGATGCCATTATTCTTTTGCACATATTAAAAAACTGATGTTAAACCAAAAGCATATCCTGAATTAATGGTGATATTCAGCTCTTTTCTCAGATGCACAATTGCTTTCCAAAGAAACAGCTTCTCATAATCCAGTCCCATGTGGCTTGGATCTTACCCAGTTACAGCACTGAAACCTTTTCCCTTTTCAGTGTCAGTATAAAGAAAACTGGGGACTAGCTCCTAGTCCATGCTCTGCCAGCTTTAATACTGGTCTAAATAGGTTACTGAGGATTACTTTTGGCACTGCTTGGGAAACTTCACTGATATCAAGCCAACATACACTGCTTTGTGCCAACTGCCTCTTGCTCTCTTCTAAATCAAGGAAGCACCATTAAAGAGTGCCAGGGAGAAAGCTGAGGACCAGGCTAAAGTACACTTCACTTTGGTGACCTGTGTAAGCACAAGGGATCCATAAGGGAGCACTTAAAGAACCTGGAGTAGCTACTGTAATTTGCTCTGGGCACCATATAAGAGTGAGGAAGAGATAAGAGAGTCTCCTCCAAGACTGTGCCACTCTGGCAACTCCTTATTTTGTCCCATAACTCAGTGTTTGCAGAAAAGTTCCTAAATGTTATTCCTTCCTTCCTTCCTTCCTTCCTTCCTTCCTTCCTTCCTTCCTTCCTTCCTTCCTTCCTTCCTTCCTTCCATCAAGACTTCAGGT